>CM045911.1:2379873-2979873 GCA_025169955.1 Salix arbutifolia
TTTGTTATCATGATTTGTATTAAAAGGTTGTTTGTCACTCTTTTTCAAAAATATATTTTTGAAAAAAATTGATTAAAAAAAAAAAAAACTTAACTATACTCTTAAACAGGCTATAAATCACTGTAATTCCATTAAATGATTTTTAATCATGGTGTGCATGGTGTTGGAGTTGTATTATGATTTAAGGAAATTTCTATTTAGGATGATGGTTACTATAAAATTTATGGTTTATGAAAATCTAGGTTAGAAGACTAATTGTGCTAATAAAAGACGCATTGCTTTTATTGTATTTTATCTATAATAAATTGTATTGTTAATTGATTGTTAATTTAAAATATGTTTTTATTTATTAGTCTTATCTAAAGTTCAAGGTAAATTTTTTTTCCAAGGAAGTTTATATCTTATTAGGTTAAATCTGAAATGTTATTAAGTTTTAAGCATTTTTTATATATATTTTGTATTTTTAATATCTGATAGTATATTTTATAATGTATTTTTATACTCCTAAATATTAAAGTCTACAACTAAATTCCAACATTTTGAATACTAATTAAAAAAAATTATAGGATTTTTGGTATTTTGGTTATATCCTAATGGATAATTATAAATTATTTGTGATATTCATTTTGTATTTTATAAAACATGATAAAAATATGCATGAAAAATCTTTAGAATTTGGTTGTTTGCATGAAAATAAAAATATATATTTGTATTTTTAAAATGAAGAAATCTTCCTAAAATGATATCATTGGTCTCTTTTTACAAAATTTTCTATTATTATTAACAAAACTAAACAACGTTTTAGATAAAAACACGTCATTTCATTAAAACAAAACAACACCATTGGTGCTCCAGCTTTGAATTTATTTATTTTTAATTTCAGTTTTTATTGTTTTGAATTATTCAATCAAGTCTTTAACAATCAATTCAAATTTACCATTGTAAATTTCAAAAAAAATCCCTTGATTTGATTGTTTTTTCATCTTAGACCTTGGTTTTAGTTCATTTCAATTTTGTACCTAATTGACTTTATTTTTTTATTTCATCCTTACTTTCAGCTTAATTGGGTCCTTGAATTTGTGTGCTTTTTGCATATAGATCCTTGGTTTTAAATTTCTCCAATATGACCCTCGTACATTATATTATTTTATCTTGTACCAAATATATGGTGAGGGAGAAGCTTTTTTCCCTCCTTGCCTTAATGATGCTCTGAAGACTACTAGTACATCTTGGATATGTCAGCTGCTCAAACATTGCTTCTTTTGAAGTGAATCGTTCATCAGTCATGCGTGCTTGATGTATATTATGTTGAAGGATGCATCTGTATTATTACCCAAGAGAAAAGAGAAAATAAAGGATATATCTGTAGAGAAATAATAGAAACAAAAGTAAGACTTCCCTGATCACAATCATGGAACTACTCTTCTATCCATGATTGTCAATTCTGTTATGTTATATTTTATTTCAATTCAATTCAAAAAACAGAACAAATTGAAATAAATTTTGTCTTGCTCAAAATTTCAGTTTGTTATGTAAATTTCACTCAAATTCTGGTCGGAATATTCTGGTTTTTATTCCGCCCATTTTGTTCCGGACCAAAAAGTATTTTTTTAAAAATAATAAATAATTTTAGAATATCAATTCATATATCTTAATCTGGCCATACTATATTTTTATCGATTTTCATGTATCTTTAAACTCATCAAGTTAGTCGTGTTATATATCCGTCCAACTCTCAATTTTTTACTTATGTTTGAAATTCACAATTCTAATTAATTTTATTTTTAGATTTTGAACTAGCATTATATATATATATATATATAACATAAATATAAATATAAACAGTACAACCCAAAATAAAACATTAAAATAACTATAAAATCAAAACATTTCATTCCAATTAAAAAAAATAAACCAAAACAGAATTTAAAACCTTCTTCTAACTACAGTCGCAAATGATTACCATTTCTAATCATTTTTGGCAGCGTTGAACTGATCACACCTGCGCCTCACCTCTCCCTTCTGTCCTCTCTTGATCTTATAAATGCTAACCTTTTCCATTGCATGAGCAAAATCTTCAAAGAACGCAGTTTCATTCGCAGCATACAGGTCTACGAAGGGCTTGGTCCTCCTATCCACAGAAAGGGCTTGATCTGTTGTCAGCAACCCTAGCCCCCTCTGCAGATTTTTATAATACATATTATCAAATTTCCCAGGTGTCATCACGTCATTATAAGCACTTCATGGTTGGGTCCTTGGTGTAATTTGCGCACAATTTCATTAGCCCTTCTGCATATTTGGGGTAGTATGCAGGGTCAGTCTTTGAAGTTTTGCTGAAGTTAAAAAAGCCTGTGACTGAATTCTTTGCAATGGGGAAAAACCCTATCGTATGAGCACCGACCCAAAGCCACCATTTCTTGCACTGAAAACCCTTTTGGAATAAAAAAGGGAGATGATATCTGACAATGGCATTGTTGGTTGAGCAATATTGCCTTGGACAAGAGAGGCGTTGGATACCAGGCCATCTTTGCGTCCTAGACGCACACGATAGTAAGGACCTCCCACCATGGTGACGAGGTTTGCGCGCAGCGGTGGCTAGAATGTCAGAACAGGAGACAACGCCGGGGCACTGGAGCTCGAGGGCAGTCTTGGCACGAGTGGACTAGGTCGAAGGCATCTCCAGGGATGGAACTGGTCGATTTCAGCATCTCGTTCAGCTCTGTTGAAGGATGTGGAGGTGATTAGCAAGGAGGCCATCACATCCTTCGACCATGCAATCGTGGAAGAAGAGGCGAAGAACGCCAGCAGCAGTGGCGGGGCTAGCAATTTGCTTGTCCGAGACGATCTGTTCCATGATAGAAGCGAATTGGTGGGCATGTTTTGTTGTAATAGTGGACGGTGAGTTTGGAGTTTGAACATGGAAAGGATATGAAGAACAGAAGTAATACGAGGAGATTATGGCCAGGAGATGCCATGGTGCAAGGTTTCTGAAAGATATGATGGAGTTGAAGATGGGAAATTGTTTAAATCATGTGAGGGGATGGTGGATTAAGGTAAATTAACATGGGAGGGGATCAGTGAAGGATGTAAGTCTTGGTTAAATGTGGAAGAGAGGCTTTGGAGGAAAAGAATGGACAAGTTTCGACGAGAGAGTTTCGACGACTTCAAGGGATTATTATATTTAATTAATTACCGCAGAATTTTTCGTAATATACACGAGAAGTTATCATAGCGTATTGGCTAGATATGTGGCCTGTGCCTCTTTCTCGACCTGATCAATTATTGCATAATATAAAAAATTGAAATTCAATTAGTTTATTTTAAAAAAGAGAATAATTTTTTTTTTATCATCGTTCTTTTGTAATTTCCTTTTTCTATTTACTATTTTTTTTTCTTATTTCACACTTCAATTAAATACAAATTTTATTATGCATTTTGATCTCGGATTCACAATTCTTTATAATTGTTATATTTAAAATTCTTATGTTTATTTAAATTCTTTTCAATGTCATCCTATAAATATTTTGATTGATTAAAAATTAAATTTTTATGATTTTTTTTTAGATTAGATGCTTCCGGACTAATAACTCGAGGTCATGATTTTCTCTTAAGAAGAACTTTATAATCCTCCTTTTTTTTCAGGTTATGATCTAAATAGTTGGTTTCATAGCAAAGTTTATTATAAATTATATAAGATTTGAGTAATTGATTGAATGAATTAACCTAGATTATTAAGCTATTTTTTTTTGTAAGTCGAGACAGTGCATTCTATTTTTTTTTTTAAAAAAAAAACAAATTTTTTTTAAAAAAAAAAACAAATTTTTTTATCGGGTTGACACTGAGTTGACCCGTTTGGCCAGCCGGGTTTATTAACAGCAATGCAACATCGCCCTCGAAAAAATAGGAAAATCTTGGGTAGAATCCAAACCTTATCCTGCCAGAAGCTGTACATGCACCGGATCAAATGGACACGCATAAGTAATGTCATAAAAAGAAACAGAGGAAATAATCACGTGATAAAACTGCACCGCAGAAAGTGACTGCTTTGGGATATTATAAATGTTTTTTTAAAGTATTTTTTATTTAAAAATATATTAAAATAATATTTTTTATTTTTTAAAAATTATTTTTAATATCATTACTTAAATTATTTAAAAACACTAAAAAAGTTTAATATAAAATATAACATTTATTTTTAATAAAAAATACCTTAAAAAATCGGTGCTAAACACGTGAAATAGTCAACTAGCAGCCTCCTCTCTCTCTATATATATATATTAAAAATAGAACCAAACGAAAACCATGCGCGACATACTGGACAGTGGCAGGGAAAGGCAAATTGGCCATGGACAAATGGGTGGTGCATAGAAGCGTTTTCCTTCTCTTCATTGGCATCTCCTTAGCCTTTCAAAATTCTCTAAAACCCAGATGGGAAACACTTTGATTCTCTACCAGCATGCCAAAATAATAGTAATATCTCTTCTTCTTCTTCTTCTTCTTCATATATGAGAGAGAGGATAGTTGAGTTAGCGAATGATCCGCACACGGTTGACTGGATGAAGAAGATTAGGAGACAGATTCATGAGAACCCTGAACTGGCTTTTTGAAGAGTTCGAGACAAGCAAGTTGATCAGGCAACAGCTTGATCAAATGGGTATTTCTTATCGGTGGCCTGTGGCAAGAACTGGTGTAGTGGCCACACTTGGGTCCGGCTCTTCACCCTTTGTTGCTTTGAGAGCTGATATGGATGCTTTGCCTATTCAGGTATTATTTTATTATGTTTCGTTCCTGTCCTGAAACAATATTTATCTGTGTTAAAAGAGATGTTTTTGGTTGATGTGCTGGCATTTCTTCGGCAAAACTCTGTAAACCATGTTTTTTTATTCAGACACGGTAGGGTTTGATTCTGTCCTAAAAATAGATTTAGACGACGTTTAATTTTTATATGCATGTGAATAATCTATCTCACTTAAAAATGAAGCTACTAGTATATAAAATATGATTTATATTATTTTTATATATATTTTTTAAAATAAAAAAAAATTGAGTTTGAAATTTGTAATAATATCTTTTATTTGGTTTTTTATCAAATAAAATGAGGATGATGAGATTCGAACTCGTGATCATAGAATCAAAAATACTCTAATATCATATTAAAAAATCATCTCATCTAAAAACTTGAACCGTTTAAATATTAAATGAGATCATAATATAATTTATATTATTCAACATGTTTTTTCAGTTCTGTCCAAGCATAACTGAGGCATTTTAACCGAATTTGCTAACTTGGGACTAGGGAAAACAGTATTATAACTTGGACTACATATGCTGTCTCTCTGTAGGAAATGGCTGAGTGGGGGCACAAGAGTAAAGTAGATGGCAAAATGCTATGCCTGCGGCCACGATGCGCATTCTGCAATGCTCCTCGGTGCTGCAAGGATCTTGAAACAATTGCAAGATACATTGCAGGTATTGTGGTAACTAACTTGTTGGTTTATATTGATGTTACTGTCAGCCGCGAAATTAAGAACTACAAATGCAGGGAACCGTCGTGCTTATATTTCAACCAGCTGAAGAACAAGGGCAAGGTGGTAGAGACATGATTGCAGAAGGGGTTCTTGACAATGTGGATGCCATTTTCGGGCTGCACACTGTGCATAGGTATCCTACTGGAGTGGTTGCTTCACGGCCTGGAGAATTCCTTGCTGGATGTGGGAGTTTCAAAGCGAAGATAATTGGCAAAGGTGGGCATGCTGCAATTCCTCAAGACTCCATTGATCCAATTTTGGCAGCTTCAACAGCAGTGATTAGTTTGCAGAATATAGTTTCAAGGGAGATTGACCCTATAGATTCCCAGGTACTGTAGCCAGGTAGTAACCATGCCTGGGAGCAAGCTGCAGTTCTTCAGTTTAGTTTTATGATTCTAAGGTGCAGCAGATTCTAATTTCTTGTCGAAACCTGGTTATTACAGGTGGTTTCTGTGGCCATGATCCATGGAGGTACTGCATTTAATGTCATACCAGAATTTGCTACGATAGAAGGAACGTTTAGGGCCTTCAGCAAGAAGAGCTTCAATGCACTCAGGGAAAGAATAAAAGAGGTAACTTCACTGCTGGCCTTAGAAATGAAACCTCTTCACAATTTTTAGATAAAAGGCCAGATACGAGCTGTGTGATATCTAGAACAACAAACATTATAAGGTTTTCATAATGATGTCCATGTTGCGATATCTCAATCGTACAAATTAATTATCCTAACTTAAAACACTACGCATAAGATAGTATAGAGCAAGGAAGGGGTCGATCCCACGAAGAAGGTTCAAATCATATTTTTATGCTATACGATATGCAATTTAGGAGGGTTTGGAAGTTATCTAGGCTAAAGCAAAAGAAAATGGAAAACTATCAGACGAAAATTAAATAAAACCAAAATTTATAAAGAAAACAAACTTTGATCGCAAGTAAACATCCATCTATAGAAATCAAAATTGATTATGGAAACAAAACATCAATTTATATTCTGAATAATTATCTCTTCTTAACATTAGTTAGTTAACAGATTTATCGTATAACTTACCTTAATCATCAAACAACCATAGTGTCCGTACTAGCTATTTAATTCAATAGTAGTTTTAAGAACTAAATAAGTTGATTAATCAAGAAAACATAATATAAGCAAAATACTATGTGGGTGAGACTATCGAATAATATAGTTGCATGTCATAGAATCCTGTTATTGAACAAACTCGCACTCCATCTCTTCTTTTAAACGCGTTAATTACTGTCTCGTGCCAGGTTATTGAAGCGCAGGCAGCAGTGTACAGGTGCAGTTGTGAGATAAATTTCACAGGAACAAAACATCCAACAATTCCTCCGACAGTAAATGATGCCAGAATTTACGAACATGTTCGGCGTGTCTCGATTGATATCCTAGGAGAAGGAAACGTTGAACTAGCTCCTAACTTCATGGGGAGTGAAGATTTTGCGTTCTACCTTGAGAATGTTCCTGGATCCTTTTTATTTCTAGGCATAAGAAATGAGAGGATTGGGAGTATATATCAACCACATAGCCCCTACTTCACCATTGATGAGGATGTGTTCCCTATTGGAGCATCAATATATGCGGCCTTTGCACATTCATACCTTTCAAATTCAACAAGAATCTTGAATTCTTTCGACTAAAATTGGTTTCTGTTTCTCTTGTAATCGTCTGTCTATGATTTTTTTACAATGGAAAATGGAGTTTACCCATTATAGTGAATTTAAAAGGGGAGACAGTAATAGAAACCTAGTGCAAAACTCGAGCATCCAAATCTTTCTATGTTGTAAACTTAATCGTTAAATATAGTAAATAATGCTTTTTTTTGTCGAAACTAACACTTGATGAATAACTACTTCAAATCATTCAGCTAACTAGAAACTTGCAGTTTGTGAATTTTCCCAAGTACAAACAAGAATCTTAAAAGGATTCGTGATGGGAAGAAATGAAATCAGAAAAGGTGAGAAAACACACCAAATTATTAAAAACACAGCAGACCCATAGCCAAGATGAGCTGGCCAAAGAAGAAGAAAACACAAATCATAAATGAATGCTCACACCCGGTCTCTAACAACGAGAAGGGAAGCAATGAAAGCAAGGGCAACTCCAATCACCATTGATGGAGAAGCCAAGGTACATGAGTTTGGGGCAGGGGAAGGGGAGGGAGAAGGGTGGGGCCCCTCATGAGCAGCAGCAGCCACGACCAGCACAGCGAAACAAGCAGCAAACATCGTCACAGCCATCCCTGGATTCATTTTGCGATATAAACTTGATTTAGTTAGAGAATGATGGAATATTGTGTGGGTTTGCAATGCTATATGTAGAGAGAGCCTTGCCTCGGTGACTCCTCCAGGTTCTTTATGGTCAATCGGCCAGCCTGAATCCCTCTATTGTTGCCGAATTTGTCTTTTTAATTTACTGGATCGTTTCATTTTCACCTTTAAATATATGAATTCTATTCATTTATACAGAAGAAAAGTAGAATGTACCACTGGATTATGCATGGAAAGTACATATCTTTGCTGGCCTATGTCCTAACGTGGATAGCACAGCTTCGAGTTGAAACAAATAAAATAAATGGTGGGCTTTCCTAAAGAAAATATATATATATATATATATATATATATATATATATATATATATATGTGTGTGTGTGTACTAATTAAAGTTCCTTTGAAAAAAATGGAGTTGACATGTAGAGAAAATATAAAATAAAATGATTGGTATAAGGAAATTAAGAGACAATCATGGGGAGATAATTGTGCGCTAAATATCCACTGATTTTGATATATTTACCTTCTTAAGTTATATATCTTCCTTCCTTTTTTGCAAGATTTCTGATTTGTTTCCTTTCTCTCCTTGCCTTTACTGCCTATTTTTGTTGAGAAATTTTATGATCGAGAGGGAGTAAACAGGTGTTTGATACTCTGTTTTAAAAATATTTTAAAAAAAATATTTTTTTATTTTGTATTTTAAATTTTTAAAAATGGTGATTTATATCATTTTTATGTGTTAATGTCAAAAATATTTTTTAAAAAAAAAAATCATTTTGATGCATTTCTGAATTAAAAACATTTTCAAAAACAATTTTAACAACACTTTACACTAAATTGTAAACTCACATAGCCAACCATCTCTCTTTGTCGCCGCTATCCAGCCACTCTCAGAGGAGTGTTTAGCACTGTATTTCAAAAATATTTTTTTAAAATTAAAAATTTTAGTGTTTTTATATCACTTTCATATGCTATGTCAAGAATAATTTTTAAAAATTAAAAAAATATATTATTTTAATATAATTCTGAACAAAAAATATTTTTAAAAATAACCTCAACTATACTCGTGTTGATGTTTTCGTCACGGTATTTCTCAGTGTAATCGCTACCCCCACTTTACCAGCTGCTCAAGTTTATGAGCCAGCTTGAATCAATATTAAAATGACATTGTTTGAGTATTTTTTTTTTACATTAAAAAAATGTCATTTTGGACTAAAAAGATCAAATAACGTGGTCTTAGATAAATTGTTTATATATATATAAGCCCTTAAAATTAACCATGTCAAATCTCACTCGAGTTCGATAAAAGTGATATCAATGTTTAATCAAATTAATTTGTTTTACAATATATTTTAAAAGTGTTTTTAAAATATTTTTATTTTTATTTTAGATTAAAAAAATAATATTTTTAGATTATTTTCATGTGTAAATATCAAAAATAACTTTGAAAAACAAGAATAAAATTTCATTCTCTAAAAAAACATTTTAAAAAACAATTTTAATACAAAACAAAATATCAGGCGACGCCGAGTTTACTTGCTAATGGATTGTTAAATGTACATTTGAGAAGACTGATGGGTGAAAATTTAAATGTACGTGGAGGACCTGATTGAGATAATCAATAGTGTAGGATCCAATTGAAACATGCGTTATTGTTTGGGCGGCAAACATATGTAAACTTTTCCCAAGTTCAGGGTTAACTTATGTACATGTAAAAATGGTGATGATACTCGCAGTTGTCGATTTTTGGAGGGCAGAGCATATTGACGTTTTCCGATAGCGAAAGAGTTATAGCTCAAGCAAGCATCGAAATCATCACTTTTCTTCTTTCAAGGTATCTATCATTCTATCTAGCCTTTCCTAGTTAATGCGTTTCTCCTAAAAAATTATGTTTTTTTTCCTTTTTAGTTTCCTTTTGTTTTTGAGTTTCTAATTGAATTAGAAATTTGAGATTATCTGATGTAAAACATTAAACAAGAAAGAAATGACACCTGGGCTTGCTTTTATATCATCTCACTTGGTGTTTTGTTTTTGCTGGAGGTTTTTGATACCGTTCACCAGCTGTTCGATAGAAGGCCTCTAATCTCTTTTGTAGAGTTGTAAAAGCATACCTGCAGGATGTTTTTAATTATGCAGATACAAAATGCTAGTGTTGGGACCAATGTATGTCTTTGTTATGCCAAACTTATTTCAAGTTGGTTCTTGTTGGCTCATTGAAGTCCAAGTTTAGTGCATAAAGGTTTTATTTTGGTGTGTAGTTTAACATTGCGGGAGTTTAGCAATATTTATTGGTTTCGAAATGAGACATATGGAAGCTCAACCTTTCCCAACAAAACAAAAATGAGGCCTTAAATGAAGGTGCATTGTTTTTTAGTATTTTTTGCACAAGTGGAACATCTATTGGTGTTATCTTCTTTTTTTAGTTGGTTTCTTGCTATCATAACTAGAAAATTTTCTTACGCTAATGGTTATTTGAAAAGTTAATGTTGCCGTTTCTCAAAACATCAAACAGTATTAACTCATCCCAGATTGTTTGTTTTAAGTTGAGGCTGATAGTTACTAATTTGCAGGTGATGGAGTGATGAACACTCCTTGTCCTGATTTTTTCACATGGAGGGGAGCCAAGCTACTGTCACACACAGATTTTCAAATTTTCTTATGATGGGTTTCTCGGATAGACATGAGGAGGTGTGCCATTATTTTCTTGGGATATTCTTTTCCTCACTTTTCTTGTCATGCCTGCTTGGGTTTCTCTCCAATTCGTGTACCGTTCCTTGTTGGAAGATATTTGAGCCAAAGTCTTCATTCCTCATCCAACACCAGACCTTTTCCCAATTATTCTCCAAAAAAGCCCACCATTCTAGACACCCAACTTGTGCATCAAATCTCAAATGCAATAAAGTTGCGTCACTCTGAGCCCCTCCGGCACATTCTAAAGCCATATGAATCCAAGTTTAGATCTGACCACCTAATTTGGGTTCTCATGAACATCAGACATGATTATAATTTGGTTTTAGATTTCTTTGACTGGGCATGCCTGCGCAGAGAGGCAAACCTTGAAGCCCGTTGCATAATTGTTCAGATTGCTGTGGCTTCAAAGGATTTAAAATTGGCTCGGGATCTTATTTGTGCTTTTTGGTCAAAACCCAATTTGGATTTTGGTGTTTCATTTACTCATTTTGTTGACCGGTTAATATACACTTACAAGGAATGGGGTTCAGATCCCCATGTATTTGATATTTTCTTTCAAGTCCTGATTGAACTTGGGATGCTTGATGAAGCAAGAAGTTTTTTTGACAAGTTATTAAATTATGGAGTGGTTATCTCTACAGATTCTTGTAACTTGTATCTCACACGCCTATCAGACAATTTTGATAGGCTTCGGATTTCTATAAAGGTATTCAATGAATTTCCTCAGGTTGGTATCTTTTGGAATGCTGCATCATGTAACATCATGATTAATTCTCTTTGTCGGTTAGGAAGAATTAAAGAAGCCCATTGTTTGCTCATTCAAATGAAGTTTAGAGGCAATGCTCCTGATGTTGTAAGTTATAGTACTGTAATCAATGGGTATTGCCGTGGTGGGGAGCTGCAAAAGGTGCTGAAGCTCATCCAAGAAATGCAAATGAAGGGATTGAAGCCAAACTTATATACTTACAACAGCATAATCCTTCTTCTGTGTAAGAGTGGTAAAGTTGATGATGCTGAAAAAGTCTTGAGGGAGATGATAAACCAAGGAATAGTTCCTGACACCGTTGTCTACACAACTCTAATTAATGGTTTCTGCAAGTTAGGGAATATACAAGCTGCTTATAAGTTGTTTGATGAAATGGAGAAACAAGGAATTGTTCCTGATTTTATAGCATATACTGCTGTTATGTGTGGGCTTTGTAGATGTGGGAAGATGATGGAGGCAGATAAAGTCTTCAACAAAATGTTTAGCAGAGGATTGGAACCAGATGAAGTTACATATACAACACTTATTGATGGCTATTGCAAGTCAGGGGAGATGGAAAAGGCATTTTCCCTTCACAACCAGATGGTCCAAAGTGGGCTGACTCCAAATGTTGTCACATACACTGCACTTGCCGATGGCCTATGCAAGCTTGGGGAGGTAGATACAGCAAATGAGCTCCTACATGAAATGTGCGGAAAGGGTCTTCAATTGAATATCTGCACTTATAACTCACTTGTTAACGGCCTTTGTAAATCAGGAAATATCAGGCAAGCAGTACAGTTGATGGAAGAAATGGAGGTGGCCGGGATGTATCCTGATACCATCACTTTTACCACTTTAATGGATGCTTATTGCAAGACAGGGGAGATGGTTAAGGCTCTTGAGCTTCTGCGGGAAATGCTGGATAAAGGACTTCAACCCACAGTTGTTACATTCAATGTGCTTATGAATGGGCTTTGTATGTCAGGAATGCTGGAAGATGGTGAGAGGCTACTAGTATGGATGTTGGAGAAGGGTATAATGCCAAATACCACCACCTACAACTCTCTTATGAAGCAGTACTGTGTTAGAAATAATATGCGTCACACGACAGAGATTTATAAGGGGATGTGCTCACGAGGAGTAATGCCTGATAGCAACACCTATAATATTTTGATGAAAGGGCATTGTAAAGCAAGGAATATGAAAGAAGCATGGTTTTTGCACAAAGAAATGGTTGAGAAGGGGTTTAATCTCACGGCTAGTTCTTACAATTCCATCATCAAGGGTTTTTTCAAGAGGAAAAAAATTTCAGAGGCCAGAGAACTATTTGAAGAGATGAGAAATAAAGGGATGGCTGCTGATACAGAAATATACAACCTTTTTGTGGATATAATCTACGAAGAAGGGAACATGGAAACTGCACTTGAGCTCTGTGATGAAGCAATAGAGAATTGTTTTTTCAACAGAACCAAGAACAAAAGGCAATAGTTTTGCTTTGCATTTTATGCAACATACTTTAGATCAACAAAGACAGTCATTACTCCTTACCAAGTTGTCTCCTCTTGCACACATGGTGACAGGGTGGGATTGGCTCATTCTTACATTTCATTTTCAAAATCATGGTAATGATTCTCATTTTGCTTCTTTGTGTTTAATATGCTCCTTTATATTATCTACCTCTTGCAAGTTGTTGCTTGTTTTCTGTTTTGCGTGCTTTGATTTAGATATCTGTGAACCTGGTAACATCATCGTGACTCCTGTGCGACTGATTTTGAAATAATCAACCATGACTAGTAATGCTTTCCTCAGCATGGACTGGGCATAACCTGAGATATTGAGAGTTCAGCTTAGAACCAGAACTTGATAGGATATTTGTGCGAACACGTGACCATACGCATGCAATTCTCTAGCACGTGCATCATAGTTCAATGACTGGTATGCTGACATGGACGTAGCCCACTATACCATATTGTGAAAACCTAATGACAATGAGATCTCATGATCTTAGCTGAAACTAGGCCCTTTGATTTTGGAGGTAGTTGCTTATCCCGTCTTAAACCAAATGAGTTTTTGCTTTAAACTCATGCAGGCTGTTACGCTAACCCTTGAATCAGAAAGCTGAGTTTTCAGAGCTATCGAAACAGGAAAATTGATCTCTTACTGTAAAATACAGTTGCATGGCAGTGGAAACTTGTATCCAAAACGTCATCTTTATTCTGTGATATTATTAATAATTTTCATTTACCAAGTTGAATGAATGCATTATTTTCAGGGTTTTTTTGTGGTGACTAATCCCTTTCCAGTTCTTACTGCTCAGGCACACCCAGCATATATACGATGATGTGGTAACCAGAGACATAATGAAGGCTCGACATTTGTCACCGTCTCTCACATCAACTCACACGTAAAATCGTTCTATTCTTGTGCTGTTTACGTTCTTCTCCCTCTGCTGTGGAGCTTCTGCACAACATCTTTGAAAGATGTTTTTGTTGTCGGTTGACAACTGCTGTCTGATTGATGTGGAGTTGTTGTTTACACGCCGGCTGTATACCTAACAAGGTGTGGCGCAATGGCAATGGTCCCATCCTTCTTTTACTGTTTTCGGCTCTGCATGCCACGTGTTTTTATAGGAAATTTAATGAAATTTCTCTTTTACGAAAACGGACCCAGTCAGTAGTCAACTTCATGTACAATTCAATGGATGATGGATGGATGGATGGAACCTTGGCGTTAACAGTTAGAGTCGGTGGTAGGCATTTAGCGAGATCGTACCTGAGGAAGGTGGGTTGTTGTGTAACCGAGTCAGCTAATGATTCGATGTCTTGTTTAAATTACCATAATCTATTTCATGTGGGAAAACGATATCGTATACTTGACTTTATATGCTGTGGATTAGATGAAAGAATCTTATCGTTTGGATGAGGAGGTATGCCCGGATTACGAGGTTTTGTAGAAACGGTCCAGCTCAATTAGTGTTTTTTTTCTTCTTGGATTTAGCTATTTTTTTCTAGAATTCTTTTTTGAATTAAATTATATTAACTGCTAAATATTTAAAAAAAAGTCATCCAATATGACATTATCTCCTTCCCTTCTATTTTTTTTAAAAAATAAGATTGGAAAAATATATTTAGTTCGCAACGAAGCTTGAAATAAAACATTTTTTCTTTTTTAATATTATTTTTATCAATTTTATCCTTTAATATTAAAATTATTTGAATATCATGCTTTTTTTTGTTTCTATATGATTTTTAGCTAATTTTAAAAACAACCAGATTATTCCAGAGTTTTTTTATTTATTATTTATTGTTATTTTTTAATCATATTACAAAACCAACTTGGCTTCGTAAACCTAGCCAAGTCAATTACTCAAGTCTCGAGTTTTTCTTTCTTTTAAAAAAACAATGGTTTGAGCCATGTCATATTGTGAGTCATTGTACTAGGTTTGTTTTAGCTATTTTTAGATATTTTTTAATTGAGTTTTTTTCATTTAAGATCTCCAATATTTGGTTAATTTGAATTAAGCTTCCTTATTTGTTTTGCTTTTTACTCCATGTTGTTGTCATGGGCTCAAGCACCAAATCAAAGAGTTTCTTGAGTTAAAAATGATTGGTCTTTGTCGATCTAATGTATTATTGTTTAAATATTTAAAAAAAAACAAAATTCATCAAGTATGTCACCATCTCATTATTTAAAGAAATGTTCATTATACATCAAACATTTGGATTCCAAGCATTTCTATATTTCTTATAAGGTTATAAAAAAATATGACTTGTAACATAGTGTTAGTCAAAATAACAACTATATATAAGGATGATAACTATTTGTACTCATCTCGATAGATATTTATTCCATTTATTTGGATAAAGACATGTATAAAGGTCTTTTGCCTCTATAGAGGTGGGTAAAAATACTTGAATTGTTCAAATATGAAGATAAAAATGGTATATTTTGACTAGATGGAGCTTCATATATATATATATATATTAAAAAAACAATTGAAATAAAGAACAAAGGAGATGCACAAAGGATAAAACACAATTGAATGACACAAATAAAATTAAGGAGCATAGAAATCAGTATGTGACATTGTTACATCTCAATCAAAAAAGTCTAGTTTTTTTTGGACCAAGAGCTCGTATGTCAGAGGTTTCCACTTGATATACCAAATTTCTGTGTAAAACAAGCACTTTTCTGATGCGAATGAACAAGACAAAACCAACAATGCAAGTTTTTCTTCTTTAAGAACCCATGCTTGTTTAACAAAAATACCTAAATAAGTTCTTCTTCAAAACTAATTTCAAAACCTAAATCCAAATATATTCTAAAACCCTAATCTCAAAACGTTTTGAATATTAAAGAAGATTTCTTTCATGATGACCCCTCAATAGTTGCTATAAAAAAAAATCCCCTTTAATTAACGCTATGAACTGTGGGATATTACCAAACCATAATCCTACTACTCTGTCATCCTTCAAAACACTGATTCAATTAAATTGAAACACTTCACACTATAACCAAATCATCCCGAACATGGTTTGAGAGGCATCATAAGTTGTTTTGGAGAAACTGTCTTGTCAGAAAGTCAGGGATGGAATTGGAATCTCCTTTGATGTAATCCATGTCAAAATCAAAAATGCTTAAAATGGCTTGCCATCTAGCAAAAATATATTTTGAAACTAGATTTTGAGATTTTTTTTAAAAGAACTTCTTTTGTTGATTTGCAAACAACTTGTAAAAGAAATTTTTGGTTTAATAAATCACTTTAAAGCTTTGTAATACATAAAACAATTGAAAGAATCTCCTTTTTGACAATGAAGTAGTTTTTCTGTCAATCATTCTAGTGGACGAATGTATATTGGAGGATTTGTTCTTTGTTGTTTTGGACTTGTTTGAGAATACCTCACTCCTAAGTCTGACACATCTGTCTCAACTATCTTTAGAGTTAAAGGGTTAGCTAAATGGAGAAGTGGAATAGTTTGTATATATTTTATTTATTTTTCTGATAAGGTTGGTGTAGTTATGAGACCATGTGATTGGATTTTTTCTCAATGTGTCATGTAAAGGCTTAGCTAGATGACTAATATTAGGGTAAAGATCTAGAACATAATATTTCAAAGCTAAACTATGATTGTTAAATAAAAAGCAAAAGGATTTAATGGGAAAAAAATGGTTCAGTATTTATATGAATGTTTTTTCCACCCCAATATTTTTAATATTTTTTAATAATTTTATATTAAATCATATGAGTCACTACTTCAGCAACTTTATGTCCATCTATAAGAAATTATAATTAATGAGATTTGTTTTTTCAAAGTAGCATAATATTAAAAAATAAACAACCAAATTAATACAACTCAAAACTTAATTAGAAAAATAGCAAATTTAGTAAGCCACTGAGAGTCAGAGACATCTACAATTCTCTAAAAAGATTGGTAAGAAAAATTTTGTTAAATGTTTTTTAAAAGTTATTTTAAATCTTAAATAAATATTGGATGTATCACAATTGCAATAAAAATTATATTTAAAAAACAACAATATATATAATATTTTAAAAATAAACAAATATTAGTTTCAATTTCAAGTTGTGATAAAGATAATATTTATTTATTTATTTATGATTAATTAAGATTGACTATTATTCATCTTGTTATATATTTTCCAATATTAAAATTGTATTTTTAAAAAATATTATCAGCTTTAAATAATATTAAATAAGAAAATATATTATAAAAATAGACTATGTAATAATAAATAATACAAAAATGTATTAAACTGGAATAAGGATCTACAAATATGGCCAGTGACTAGTTCAAATATAAAGAAAAAGAAAAACTGTGCAGTCCTGGTCTAAAAATAAATGAATTCTCAATTTTTTTTATGCTCACTATGATAGATACATCATCCACCATCTATCCACCATTATCATTTTTTTAATTTAAATAAATATTTTATTGCAACTTAATTTAAAACTAATAATTATTTACTTAAAAAAAATAAGTTTCGAAAAATAACAAAATTGCATTTTTCTAATTAATTTTTGAAATTTATTAATTTACCGATTTTAATTTTTTGTTTGAAAAAGAAACTCCAATATATTTGGAGTTGTGGGCCCATACCATATTATTTAAGTACTTGTTAACTTCAATTTAAAAATAGTTAAATAAAAAATAATTGCTATCAGTACCGCTGAATAATTCAATCTATCCCGCTGGTTGACTTTTTGTAAATGTAATCATGATTGTTTTTTAAAATAATTTTTGTTTAAAATTGAATTAAAATAATAATTTTATATTTTTTAAAAATATTTTTTAATATCAGTAAAATATCTAAAAAACCATTTAAAAATTTTATTTAAAATAAAAAATAAATATAAATTTTTTTATTTATTTAAAAACTGCTTTCAAATTCAGTTACTATATGAATATTGAAATGACAGCAGACAGATATTTCACAGATATTTTAGGTAGAGAGAAATCTGCTCCTACTAAATGCTGGGATTGTTTTACAGGAAAGCACGACCTTCAATTCCAACTACCACCTACAAGGCTGCATTGAATTTTCACACCACTTCCATATAAATACCTGCATCGTCTTCCATAAGTTTCGTCCATATCAATCCAATAACTTTTTTTGGCTTGAAATTATCGATCATGGCTAAGAGTGATGTGAAGCTTATAGGAGCATGGGCGAGCCCTTTTGTGATGAGGCCAAGAATTGCCCTTAATATCAAATCCGTGGAGTATGAGTTTCTCGAGGAAATTCTGGGATCCAAAAGCCAGCTTCTTCTTGAATCAAACCCTGTCCATAAGAAAATCCCAGTTCTGATTCATGGTGGCAAGCCCATTTGTGAGTCTCTGGTGATAGTGGAGTATATTGACGAGGTTTGGTCTCCTGGCCCTGCCATCCTCCCCTCCGATCCTTACGATCGTGCCCTTGCTCGGTTTTGGGCCGCCTATCTCGACGAGAAGGTACCTCTCTGATCTCCATCTTTCAGCTTCTAGATTCATTCTTGAGTTTTACACTTTAGATCCAAGATCTACTCTGTTTTGAACCTCGGTTTCTAAATTATTTTGCAACCAAGTGTTGTCTTGATCTTTCCCTGATCATATTGAATATACGCAGTGGTTTCCGGCGATGAGAAACATTGTATCAGCTAAAGATGAGGAGGCTCGAAAGGCGCTGATAGATCAAGTAGGAGAAGGGCTGGTCTTGCTGGAGGGTGCATTCAGCAAGTGCAGCAAAGGGAAGGGTTTCTTCGGAGGAGATCAGATCGGGTACCTGGACATTGCATTTGGTTCCTTTTTGGGGTGGCTGAAAGCCTTAGAGAAGATGAACGGAGTGAAGCTGATGGATGAATCTAAGACTCCTGGCCTGCTGAAATGGGCGGTTAGCTTCTCCTCGCATCCTGCCGTGAAGGATGTCTTTCCAGAGACGGAGAAGCTTGTTGAGTTCGCCAAGGTTTTGGCCAAATTCAAAGCAACACTTCCTAAGTAGCCATTGTTGTCTGAAATGCTAGAAATTGAGGTTTAGGAGGAGTGGTAGTTATAGGGCTCGGCACCTAGTGATCGATCTAACAACTACTCTGGAGAAATAATCTTAGCTTACTTGCTATGAACAACAATGGGGGCACGAGTTGATTTTGCTTGAAATTTATGGTCAACTTTCGCTTTAAAAATTGTTAAAATAAATATTCATAAAAATCCCAATCATTTGAATTAAGAAAGCAAAAATGTACCTCTTAGTAAAAACTCTATTTCTTTGTTCATTTATTTACTTTTGATGAAAATACACACACATATATATAATGATAATCATTGCTTTTTAAATAAAAACTTATCATGATCAGAAAAGCTCAATTAAAAATAAAAAATCATAACCTTGTAATTTGTATGAGATAAAAAAATAAAGAAAAAATTAATATGAAAACATTATGTAAAATTTATAATAATAAAATAGATATTTTATTTCCAGATAATATTCTTGTCTTATAAGTTTAAGTTATTTATAATAATTCATAAAGTAATTTTTAGAATCATTATAAAAAAAAAAATCTTATCTAACAATTATGACAAACTTGGATAATATTTCAATTATTATTTGAACTATTTTATTCAAAGTCAAGTTTATTTAAAGTAGTAATAATAATAATAATAATAATAATAATAATAATAATAATAATTAAAGGGTAATGTAAGAATAAGATCAAACTTTGGGCCAAGAGGAATGGGTTGAGTGCTTGGCCCAAAAATAGAGTCAGATGTGAAAACACAAAAAAATCTTAAAAACCCAAATAAACTTATCTTTAACCCTGAAATACTATAAATTAAAAAAAAATATATTGTATTTGTTTTTCTTAAAAAGATAAATAGTTTCAAACCATTTCTATGGAACTCTACTCTTTGATAAAAAGAAAAAGAAAAAAACTTATTGACATCAAATCAATTACCTTCATAGTTGAAATGTGAATAACTAAACATCTTATCTCTATTTTATCTTTTTTCAATGATTTTCTTTCTCCTTTCTCAATATAGAAGGACCACAACACTAACAAATATGAATTTAGAAAAACAATAGAATATGAAAAGATTTAAAACTTTAGAGGACAAACTATAGTTTTCCATGTTTTTTAAAAAGAAAAATAAAATGATTGTTTTTTTGTTTGATCCTTATTCAATTTAAATTGCAACAAATTTAAGTTATTTTTCATAAAACTGGTTAATTACATAATTTTAACACGTGATAGAGTGCAAATAAAAACCAATTATGCCTCATAAAGTGAGGCAAACATAAAATAAAGAAAAAAAAGTGTCAAAGAAAAGTTTGGTGCATTCTTATATCACTAAGAATAGTTCTTTTTTTTTGTAGCATTTCTAATAGGAATTTAAAAAATGTACATACATTCCTATTTTATTCAAAATTAAGGAATAACTAAAAGAGTAAAAAACAAAAATTTCACTGTTGTTCAGCTTTATAATAATATATATCCACATAAACACATGTACATACATTTCTATTTTTTCATGTTATTTTTAAAAATATTTTTCGTTTAAAATTGTATTAAAATGATATTTTTTATTTTTGACATCAACACATGAAAATGATCTAAAAACATCAAAAAACTTTTATTTAAAGTAAAAAAAAAATCATTTTCAATAGAATAACTAAAAATATTACAATGATAAAATTACTTTTCAACATCTTCTCTCCACAAAATACAAGACTCTTAGATATAACGAGCGAATTGCCCGCGCGATGCGCTGGGCTTTTTTATCTATGTAGAAAACTGATTGATTTTATAGGTATTGTATTTTGTTATTTTAATATTTAATTAGTAAAATTGTAATTGATAAAATATGTTAAAAACGGTTTTTTTCCACCAAAAAATGATTGAATGTTGCTATTGCTAATTTTGTTTTGATAAAATTTGTTAGAAAATTTGCTAAGAAGATGAAATGATTTATTAGAAATTTGTTGTCACGGATACCCTAGTAAAAAAAAACACAAAGAAGAAACCCGGTTAAAAAAAAAGGCTGACTTGGACGCCCCGGTTAAAAAAAAGTTAAAAAATATGAAAAGAGGTCCCTGTTTATTAAAAGAACAGAAAAAATGAAGCCAATCATAAAAAGAATTTGCAAGGGAAAGCACCTTTTTAAACAGTAATAAGAAAAAAATTATGGTGCGCGTAAACTAACCCGGAAACCCCGGTCATGGAAAAAAAATGTATAAGTGGGAAAACAAACAGGGAAGAAAAATGTTAAAAAAAATAGATCTGGAGATTAGTCGTGGTGTGCATAAGTTGCTACCGATACCTGGGTTAAAAAAACAAATAAAAAGCCCGGTTAAAAGAATAAAACATAAAACACATTTTCAAATAGTGAAAATTACTGTTAAAAAGCAAAAAAGGAAGCTTGGTTATAAAAAAAAGTGCAAGGGGAAAGTATCTTTTGAAACAGTAATGAGAAGAAAAATCATGGTGCGCGTAAACTAACCTGGACAACCTGGTCATTAAAAAAAATATATAAATGAAAAAAAAAACAGGGAAAAAATGTTTAAAAAAATGGATCTGAAGATTAGTCATGGTACGCGTAAGCTGGCACATATACCCTAAAAAAAACAAAGAGAAGTCTGAAAAAAGAAAATAAAAAAACAAACGGAAAGGACCTTTCTAAACAATAATGAATAGTGAAATCACTGTTCATTACTGTTTTAAGAATATTTACAGCTGGAGAGATTTAAACTCTCACTCCCGTGATTTGGCCCCCACACTTAACCACTTAGCCAAATGATTTTGTTGTTCATCCCAGCATGCATTCAAATAATACTTGTCTTAGTATATAGTGTTTGCTATTCCAATCCACAGTGTATATGAGTCTGGGTTAATAGTGCAATGAACAGTGAAAAATGCCCATTCTGTTTTATCTTATAGCGAGCGAACTTGCCCGCGCGTTGTGCTAAGCTTCTATCTATGTGAAAAATTGATTGATTTTATACCTGTTATATTCTGTTATTTATTTCATATTAACACCTTAAAATATATATACTAAGCACCTTTTGGAATTGCAATCTCCTTTAGGTATTCTATAAAATAATAATAGTCATGGTGCGTGTAAGCTGATCCAGACACCCTGATTATATAAAAAAATATAAGGGGGGCAAACAGAAAAATGTTAAGAAAAAGTTAGTCCAGGGATTATTCGTGATGCACCACGTTGGCCCGGAACAAAAGAAATATATACTTGGGAAGAAAAAATCATGGTGCGCGTAAGTTGACCCGGACACCTTGGTTATAAAAAAACAGAAAAAAAAATGTATAAGTGGAAAAAAAACAGGAAAAAAAATGTAAAAAAAAAAGTGGATTTGGAGATTAGTTGTGGTGCGCGTAACTTGGCCCGTACTCCTCAGTTATTAAAAAACAAATTGTAAAAAAACAACAATAATCTGTTATTGAAATTTTTTTTGTAAAAAAACAACAATAATCTGTTATTGAAATTTTTTTTGTAAAAAAACAACAACAATCAGTTATTGAAAAAAAAACAATTTTTTTTTAAAAACCCAGTTTTTAGAAAGAAAGAAAAATCAATTTTGTTGGCTGAGTGGTTCGAACTCCTACGCGCAGCATTTTTCAACGCGCAAAGAACCACTTGGCCACAGCCATTCATTTGACATTTCTACACTACAAATACAAAAAAAAGCAACCCTGTATAAAAAAAGAAGACCACTGAGCTCATGTAGGCGCGAAGCAGTGGATCAAATGTCCAGTACGTAGTGTTTTGTGTGTGTGTGCGTGAACAGTGTTGCTACAGTAAAAGAGCGAGCTGTTTTAGCTTATACTATATATATATATATATATATATATAAAACAAAAATATAAGAAAAACACTTTAGCAAAAAAAAAAGGGGTCTGAGGATTAGTCTTGGTACACATAAACTGGTCTGGACACCCTGGTTATAACAAAAAAATTGAATCTGGAGATTAATTGTGGCGCGCTATAGCCCCAATCATAAAAAACAAAAAAAATATATAAGTAGAAAAAGAAATAAATTTAAAAAATATAACCAGAAAAAAAAATATTTCATGGAAAAAAAATAATAAAAAAACAAAATCAGGAAAAAACAAAAATAAACTATAAAACAAATTGGATCCGAGAATTAATCGTGGTGTATTTAAGCTAGCCCGGACACCTTGATCATATATATATATAAGTTGAAAAAGAAAAAAAATATAACCAGAAAAAAATTCATGGAAAAAAAATAATAATCAGGAAAAAATAAAATAAAAAAACAAAATCAGGAAAAAACAATAATAAACTATAAAAAAATTGGATCCGAGAATTAATCGTGGTGTATTTAAGCTAGCTCGGACACCTCGATCATATATATATAAGTGGAAAAAGGAAAAAAATATAACCAAAAAAAAATTTCATGGAAAAAAAATATAATCAGGAAAAAAAAAAGCTATAAAAAACATTGAATCCGAGAATTAATAATTGTACGTTTAAGCTTTTCAAACACTCTGATTATACAAAATAAATATATATAAGTTGAAAAAAAAAGTATAACCAGCAAAAAAAAATATTTCATGGGAAAATATGAAGAAGAAAAAATAGGAAAAAAACATAATAACAGAAGAAAAAAGGCAAGAAAAAAAATAATTAGAAAAAAAAGTAATAAAAAAGCAAGAATGAAAAGCAAGAAACGAATAAAATGAAAAAAGAAAAAGAAAAACGTAATCCGGAAGAAAAAAAAAAACAAAAAAAGCCAAATCAATTTTGCGGTTTGAGCACCTCGAACTCGCACGCGCCGAGAGGCGTAGCGCGGACAACCGCTCGGCTACAACCAATTCTTTGTCATTTCCACCGTAAATATTAGAAAAAGTAGTCCTGTGCAAAAAAAGGAGCACATGCTTGCGCGAAGCACCAGAGCAAATTATCAGTGAACAGTGACAATAAATCTAGAACTACAGTAAAAAACCGAGCTATTTTAGCTCTTTAGGTAATTATATAAATATATCACGAATCTTTCAATCTAAAGATTCGCAATCTCTTCGTTCTCAATAGCACATATATTTTCAAAGTCTTTATTTAAATAATATCATTGATTTTTTTTTCTATATAAAATTACTGATTTAAGCATCAAAAAGTCAACACATACATTAATTTTTTTTAAAAAGCATCAACAATCATGCACCTTGGCTTACTAGCATCACTCATTACCTACTACCAGCCACCTAAGATTTCCATATCAAGCCACTAGACATATTTGCTAGAAAAGATAAATTATATTGTTTAAAATTTAAACTAAAAAATCAATCAATCATCATCTTATTTTTAAGTATCTTGGATTTTGAAGACTCATCATCAAGTAATAGTATAAATCAAAACCCTAAATGAGTGGAAAATGAAAATACAAATGATCTCTTACGACAATGTTGCCTAAAAAATATAAAAGAGTTAACTATAGCTTAGTTTTATAAAACTAAATAATTAGTTCTTGTGATTCCAAAAAAAAACTATACATTAAATTCATATATTATTAATCTTTCAAAAAAATTCATCATATTTCTCACAATTTACTTTTCCGTTAGAAAAGAGAAAAAGAATTCAAAAAACTTAAATGTGGTGCTGGATGGCTTAATTGATCAGTTTCAGAGGCTGTTTGTTTCAGCTTTTTTCAAGTCGTGCCCAGTTTTTTTGAATTTTTATTTTATTTTAAATAAATATGTTTTGGTGTTTTTAGATATTTTGATGTGCTGATATCAAAAATAATTTTTAAAAAATAAAAAAATATTATTTAGATATATTTCGACACAAAAAACACTTTAAAAAATTATAACAACAACTGTCCTAAATAGAACCTCAATAAAGTACAAGGACTGAAGTTATAGTTGCGAAATGGATAGATGGATGCCCACTACGTAAAAGGAAATAAAACAAGGATTCGTTATTGGAGTCCCCGACACACTTCCCTGTCGCGACTGCCCTTATTTCTCCTAAACAGACCCCATTGTTACATGATCGCAACGGCAACACTGTGATTCTTGAAAGAAAGACAGGGAAGAAATGGAAGGTGGTGTTAGATTGGACAAATGGGGTTACGAGGTCAACACTTCTTCCGATGATTGCATCTCTGCCATCAACTCTTATTACCACCAGGTCTGTCTTCTTTTCTCTATCTCCACTTATTGATTGGATTGCCAGATAAAAAGAGAAAGAGGGAGTTTCTTGTTCGGGTTGGTGTTGATTTTTGGCTCAATGAAGGTTCTTAGTTGTGGAAGAGAGAGGCGTGTGATTTTGGAAGCTGCACTTCATGACAAAGACTGCGTGTTAGCCAATATTTTGGCAGCACATTTCCTTTGCTCCTCTGCCAATCCTTCCCAGGCTTCTTTCCATTTTCAGGCTGCAAACTCTCGACTTGTAAGTGTCTTGCCCCTTGTACTCACGTACAGCCTTTGTCTTTTGATGGGATGTTTCACCTGTGAAATTTCTTTTAACAAACAGGAAGAGGCCACCCCTTATGAGAAAGCAGTTTTTGATGCTTTTAATTCTTTGATTTGTGAGAATAGAGATGATGATGTTGCTCTTCAATTTCATTCTAAGGTACGCCTACCCTTTTATCTGTTTATGCATTTTGGCCATGAGAGAAAATCCCTAGTCTTCCTTATTGGCTTAAAAAGGGGGGGGGGGGGGGGGGGGGGGGGGGGGGGGGGGGGGGCTTTGTCTTTAGATTTAGTTTAGCTGAGGTCCTGTTTTCCTTAGATACAGAATTTAAATTATAGTGCTAATTGAACACTATGTCATTAAATAATTTGTGGTCTTTAATCATACAACCTCTAATTTCATTTGATGCATGCATTTTATTTTACAGCTCCTCAATGATTACCCAAGAAATTTAGTTACTCTTAAAAGAGCTCAGGTTTTATGCTTCTACATGGGTAGACCTGACCTGTCCCTGGACCTTGTGCAACAGGTTCATCTCTGTCCGGAATAAGGTATATTTTATTAACAACCAACTCGGGGTTAACGAGACTTTTCATCTCAACAGGTTCTACCCAAAAACCAAGAAGAAGATTATATATATGGCATGCTTGCATTTTCGTTGTTAGAGCTGGGCCGAATGGCTGATGCCGAGGAAGCAGCAAGAAAGGGATATGAGATCAACAAGAAAGATTACTGGGCGCAACATGCTGTGAGTTCTAATCATCTTAGTATATTGCATTACATGATATCTTGCCTTTTTATGTTTTATCCACCATAGTGGAACATGCTATTGTGCATGTTGTCATAGAAAATTTTTACTCGTCTTTAAAGGGAGATCAGGAGTGTGAGTTTGGTTTGGAGTGACTGAGTACTCTATGATAGCAAGAGCTAGAATAGACCATCCTTTTGAGTGTCAATTCTTGTGCAGATATGTCACGTCCTTCAGTATCAATGTCGTTTCAAAGAAGCAGTAGACTTCATGGAAGAATGCTCATCTTCATGGAGTTCTTGCTCATCATTTATGTATGTATAAAATGTTATAGTATAGAAATGAGATGCTATATGTTATTATAAATTTCCTGATGGCTTTCTTCAATGCCTGAGGTGGCGTAATTGTTTCAATCTACAGGCTGACACATAATTGGTGGCATGTAGCTCTTTGTTACTTGGAAGGTCATGCTTCGGCGAGAAAAGTTTTAGAAGTATATGACCATCATATCTGGAAGGAGTTGGAAAAGGCTGATGCCGTGCCTCCAGAAGTATTTTATTCTGCAATCTGTTCAAATTTCACCCTCATTTTGTGTGGAGTGGTCTTATTTTTTTATTGTGCATTCAGGTGTACTTGAATGCTCTGGGTTTGTTGTTGCGTGTATATCTAAGGGGTGAGCTTGACATCTTTGAGGACCGTCAGAAGACTTTAGTTTCCTGCTTAACGGATCAAGTAAGTTATGTGTTTTAGTGTAAGAACCTTAGAAAAAGTAACTAGTCAATCAATGAGTGTGCTTACAATTGGATTTGTTGGAATATAGTTCTCTCATGAAACTTTGCAAAACATATATGAATGATCATCTCAACTTTATTCTGTCTGAGAGATCATACAAGTCATTGTGAAATTTTCCGTGAGGGCTTATTTCCAGAGTTTTGCATCCTCATGTGGTCTGAAACGGAAATCTGAATTAGTAATTAATAAACTTTTGTTGTTATAACTTCATTATAATAGACCAGCCCCGTAATTTTAACTATAATTACAATAACTGAAATGAACAACATGAAAATATAGCTGTTATTGAAAAGATTAAGTTTCAGAAATCAAAGGTCATGCAAATTGTGCTCTTCTTATGGAAAAAGAACCCCCTTTCTCTGGATTTGACAGTTTTCTCTCCTAGATATATGAATCCTTACAGGTTTGCTGGAAAATTAGCTGTGTCTTCCGTGCTAGATGTGCTGACAGAAACGAGTCCTGGATTGTGCTTTAGCTATCAGCACCTTGAATGCTGTTGTTTTGTTTTTCTGTTATCATGTTTGTGCATACTGTCTCTTCATCATCAAACATATAATACAAGAATCAGGAGCTTCCATCTACATGCCAAAGGAGTGGATGGAACAAAATTTCTTTTAACTCTCCCAAGGAGTGATGTTTACAATAGCTGAAGACTTTGACTTTAATCAAAGCTCTAAATATTCTAATGATAATTTGTTTTGAGATACATTTTCCATGCTTTCACAAGCAACTATGTTTAAATACCATCGGTACGTGTATGGGCATGTATTTTTCATGTTATGGTGTTCTGTTGTCTGATTATTAAATAATGCTTCTTGTTCATTACAATATCCAGGCCAACTGGTATTTAGAGTGGCACCTTGATGTGCTGATATTATGGGCCTTGGCAAAAACTGGTGAAGCTTCAAAGGCTGAAGATTTACTTGAGGGCTTGAAATTGAGGTAGAAGCCTTTGCTGTCTTTATACATTTTCATGCATGGCCCTACATTATTGTAATCTTATTATCTTTTTGCAGAATTCATAAGATGAGCATTAAGAAGCAACATAGAATGCAGAAAGTGATTCGGGTGTGTTCTGATTGCTGCTTCTCTTACCATGTTTTATCTCAATTTATACAATTTCATGTTAGTAGCTGATAAGGTACCTTTGGATGCAACTAGACCTCATCCCAATGATGCAGTGAACCCCCTTTCTGAAGGGGTATGGATGTTGACCATAATTAGAATATATAACCTTTTCCTCTTTTCTCTGTTTGTAACAAATGATCAGAAAATTGTAACAATTGTGGGTTGGATTCACATTTTTCTCTCATACATTCACAAAACTGCCTTTGACTCTATGTTAACATATGGTGGTTACTTTTCATAAATCTGCTGCTTCTTCAAATGCTTTTTGAAGGTGTTTTTGAAATATGCAAGGATTTCTTTTTCCCAGCTTGCAGAAGCCTTATTCGAGTATGGGAGGGGTAATGACAAGCAGGCGTTAGATTTACTTGATTCAGATTTTGACGCCAACAATTGTAAGGTATTATTATCTAGTTGATTCATGTGTTTGCTGTAATTAGACATTTACACATTTGAATTTAAAGATATGAATTTTACTGTCCTCTGTGCTAGATGCTTGGGGCATCAGATGAACAACTTGATGTATTTAATGAAGTCTGGTACAGCATGTTACTAAATACTGGACAAGCCGCCAAGGGTATGAACGTTTGGTATCCCAAACCTCCTATCTCTGCAATTTAACTTCATTGTGGCTCTTCTGACTTCTTTCTTGAATTGTAGCAATTGGAGTAATGGAGAAGCGGATCAAGAAGAGGGAAGGAGCCCCATTCATGTGGCGCTTATTGGTATAGCCCTGACTTGTATGCCGAGTTTTTTCAAGGATAAAATGATATGGACGAGAGACAATTTCATGACCTTTTGCAGGAGAGAGGCTATGCAATGACAGGCAGTGAGGAAGCCACAGTTGCCGGTGAGAAGGCTAGGGCCTTGGAAGCTGCATATTTTGTTCAGGTAGCATGAAAGATGGATCAATCTACCAGCTATGCATCTGGACATCTTGTTACGTACATGAATTCTACTCGGCTCTGGCCTTGCATCATAACTGAGTGAATTACTGATCAAAAATGTGTATCCTTTCTTCCATCGTTACATTACTCAAATACCCTAGTTATCCTTTTATCTACATCCCCATGATTCCATCTCAATCAAGGGAGACAAAAGGAAAAGGTGAATCGATGAGTGTTTGTCTGAGGACTGAACTATATAAAGCTACCATAGTGTGAGAAAAAATAAAGGCAAACAATATTTTGGTTGATCAGTGGGCTCCTTGATGAGTATTCTTTCGACACTGATGGGATAATAATAATAATAATAGAGCGTGTTTTCAATCGTATCACACTTTACGCTAATCATAGTTGAGGGGAGGGTCCAAAAGAAAAGGCAAAAGGATTAAATCAGAGCACTAAAGAAGAAATGATTGCTTTTTGAAGCCATTGTTGTTGTGACAATTAGCTTCATCCGATGATTGGAAGTGGAAGGTGGGAGGGTTTTTTTTTATGTTTTTTGTATGTCACAGCAGATTAGGTTTCTCTGATAGAAACATTTTCACCAGAAATTAAGACGTAACATCGTTGTTACATCAGAAAGATGACTTTTGTGCAATTTCAGTTTAGTAACCATAACCATGGTGTTAACTTGCTCAGAACAGGGCTGAAAATGGATGAGCTTGCAACAGTTCTAGCATTACTTGCTACTTCCTGAACCAACTTATAAACTCTATACAAAATATGCAGAGACTTGCAGTGAAGAGAGCAAAATTGACAATAAACTGTGAAGACAGCTAACTACTTACAAGGCACTCTTCATCATAAACTGTAGGTGTCTCTCATCAAACTAGACAACATAAAACGCCAAACTATGACTTCGTAGTCAGGTCAATCAAAAGCCCCAAACTGATCTCCCCACACCAGAGCACCAATCAAAGCCTTTAGCCATGTCAACTCCTTCGTATTATCTAGCGCATGACTGCCCACCAGATAATGCAGATATGTTATGATGGTCCAGATTCGGGACCGGACAATTTACTTAATGCCAATAGCTTGGCTTCGAATCCGCCTCAGCTCCTCCACAACCTCCCTTGAATCTGGCCGGTCATCCTTGTCCGCCGCCACACACCTGAAGGCCAGCTCAGCCACGGATTCGATACCGTTGATAGTTTCCCCATCAACACCTAAAACAGGGTCCACGACCTGACGAAGCAGACCCATTTGGATTTTGGATACTACATGATCAGCCAAAGCCATCTCCCTCTTGTCCCTGCTCTGGTCCACTGCCCTCAAGCCTGAAACCAGCTCCAGCAAAACCACTCCAAAGCTGTAAACATCACTCTTCTCTGTTAACCGGAACGACCGGTGGTAATCCGGGTCCAAGTATCCAGGTGTGCCTTGAGGCCCCGTACAAACATACCCAGATGAAGATGAAGAAGTTTCAGGCAAGACTAGAAGCCTTGAAAGCCCAAAATCACCCACTTTGATTCTCATATCTTTCTCTATAAAAATATTGGATGATGTAATATCTCTGTGAACAATGGGTGGTTTAACAGAGAAATGCAGGTATTCTATAGCTAATGCCGTTTGCAATGCGATATCAAGCCTCACTTGCCACGTTAAAGAACTTTTACGGTGCAAGTTGTTTGTTCCATGGAGGTGGTCAGCGAGAGTGCCGTTGGGGACGTAGTCATACACCAGAAGTAACCCTCTTGGATCACTGCAATACCCGTGAAGTTTAACGAGATTTGAATGATGTATGGAAGATAATATCAAGATTTCGTTGCAGAATGACTTGGTTGAGAATGCTCTGCCAGCGGCTGCAGCTTGGTTGTGCCTGTGGAGGTATTTAACGGCAACGATTCTGGCATCAGAGAGCTGGCCTAAATACACAGACCCAAATCCTCCGTCTCCAATTTTACGCTTCGGGTCAAACCTGTTAGTCGAGGACTCGAGCTCCTCGAAGGTGAACGCAGGAGGGAGAAGACTAGCAGAGCGGTGGCGGTGAAGGAACAGTGTCGTAGGGTCGTCTTCTGTTTTCAATGATTTCAACCGCCTATACCTAAAAACAATTCCAAAAACCAAAACAGCAATTACAAGACATAACGCTGCAGAGACGGAACACAAAATGGCGACTCGGTTTCGGTCATTTTGGTGAATCCATGTAGGTGAAAACGGAGTTCTGGACTGAAAACAAATGAAACTTTTTTCTGGGTCTGAGGAGTTGAAGCCGCAGATTCCTTTCTTGGATTTGCATTCCCTGCAGCTGGAGAAGTAAGAGTCTTGAGACTCATCGTACTCAACTTGGAACCCTATTTTCAAGAAATTGTCAAGGTACTCTAAAATGTCGGTTTGACATCCCTGCTGCTGGAGACTATGAGTACCAGATCCACAGTCACGGAGGAGGTTAAGTGGGTTCTTGACGAGCTTACACTCCCAGGGACAGTGGCTGCAGTTTGGGAGATTTGGTGGGGAACAAGAGCGCAGAACAGAAAGCCGAGAACAATAAGAATCAGAAACTCGAAGCGGCGAACCGGAGAGATTGATGGAGTGGGCAGGAATGGAAGAAAGATCACCAGAGCAAGTAGCAGCAGGTCTTATCGTTGTTGAGGATGTTAAAGAGGAGAGTTGAGGAGATAGAAGAAGAGAGGAGGAGTTGGGGTCGAAGTGAAGGAGAGCAAAAGAAAGGTTATTAATGGAGATTGTGGAGTGAGGAGAAGAGCATTTTAGTTGAAAGAAAGGGTGGCCACAACCAGGTGACAAAGAGAAGGGGAACGGAGGAGGAGTTGATGCGAATGGAGGGCATGGAGAAGAAGATCTCAAGTATGTATCTTGCTTTGAAGTACATTCATGGAACTGAGGATCTGCTGAAATAATGCTATATAGAGAACAGATCAGCGTCAAGATGGAGAGAAGAAGACAGGAATGGTGGGGTTGTTGAGCCATTGCTCTGGTTTGGTGTGGCGGAGATGATGAAGATGATCAAGAAAGCGAGATGGGTTCTTGATCGGAACTGAAGTTCTGCCTGAGAGTGTTGAGGTGGGTTCTTGTGGCTTCAGTGGAGGAGGCTACTGCCGAGGTTGGTGGCGGAGATGAGAGAGTGAGGGAGAAGACAAGTGGGGTATCGAGAGAGGTGTAGGAAGGTGTCACGTGAAGATAAGTGGAAACAAATTTGAGTTGTCTTTTTGGAATTTTACATCACTTTCGTTTCTGTGCCCTAGTGATGACCTTGACTCCAGCATTAAGGCTTTGTTTATCGATGACTTTTAAAAATGTTTTTTTTTTAATATTATCTTTAATTTTTAATTTAAATTAATAAAATCTGATGTTTTAAAATTGATTTAATATCAAAAAATAATTTTAAAAAATATTATTTTAATATTTTTTGATAAAAAATATTTTAAAAATCAACATCACACACTGCTTAATAGTTTCAAATTATTGTCATTTTATTTGCAATTAACAATACATTTTTTATTTAGATTTGGCAATTTATGAGTTGTTTTTTCATTTTCAATTTGGTTACCGTGAAGAAACCAATACGATAGGACAAGAAAAAAAATAGAATTGTATTTTATCACAATGTATATATCATGTTGATTATTTATGTATCATATTTGTAGTGGGCAAAATGATATAAAATATACAATATTTATTTTAACCTTAATAAATATTACTCTTAGATTTATATATTTTAAAAAACAAATAGATGTTATTTAATTAACTTTATTTTATATTTAATATTGAAAAATTAACAACTTTCTCTATAAAATTTGGATCAACCTGCAAGTCGACCTAGAATTTAGTCAACTTGAAGTCTGAATCATTTCAAAATTAAAAAGAAAAAAGAGAGATTTTTAGTTTGTAATTTTAAAATTAAAAGTTTATTACCATGATATTTCAAGAATAATAAATACAGATATGTCATTTATATATCTCGTGTTTTGAAATTATATATATTCATTTTAAAATTATTCTATTGACAAATTTATTTAATGTTTTTTCTAATTTATTTTTTACTCTTTTCATAGGATAATAATTAAATGTTACTCAAATGACTATGTTATGTGCAATATCAAGATTGTGTTTAGTTATATTTTTAAAAATGTTTTATTAATAGAAAATAAATTGGTGTTTATTTAAATATATTTTTGAAAGTTATTTCAATTACAGTGAGAATTTATCAAACACGCATCAACAATTATATAGTGAATGCCAATTTATAAAATCTTTTTTTTTAATTTTTAGTTCTAATTAAACTTTAAATGAATTGAACTCAAATTCAATGTGATAAAGGAATCAAGGATTGAAAATTAAATTGAAATAGTATTAGTTTTAAAATTAATATCGTCGATACTTATTCAAATTATAAAAATTACAAATATTTTGTAGTTTTTCTTCTTATGATTTTTTAATCTTTCAAATTTTGTACACATTCTTTTAATTACAATTTATTTATTTGTAATCATTCCTTTTTATTTTTATTTTTTTTCTAGATTTCATCCTGCACAGGTGTTTTTCAATTATATTTTATACTCATTTTTTTGTTGTATTCTTTTCCTTTGCAAGTATTTTTATTAATATGTTTCACTATGACACTTACTAAATTTTTTAAAAGACAATGTGCTATCTGAATCATTAATTAACTGAATTTTGTTATTTAACAAAAAATTTAAGCTTTGAAGTTTCCTCACTAGTAAATTTTTAATAGATAAGATGAAGAACCAATATAGGTATTTTGAATCAATGATCGTGGTGTGGTGTTGTGTAGTGTTCTTAGATCTTCCATCATCCTCAGTGTGGATGGTGAAGGAGAGATTAAGAATCTGTTTGGTACAGCTATTGTTGTTGTGGTTGGAAAAAAACAGTTTCATGAAAAATATTTTTAGATGCGGTTCAAAATTGAAATTGAAATATTTGGTTAAAACTGTGGTTGAGTTTGAAGTTTAATGAAAAACAATTTCGAGTGTTTGGTTACCATGCTTTTTATATTGCTGTCAACTTGTAAAATGACTTTAAAGGACACACACATATATTTTTTTAAATATTGTAGATGTAATTATCATAATAATAAAATGTAATTAATAATTCAAGTAAATAACACACTCGTTTTTATTCTCTCATCAAACTACTTGTAATTCCATCACGAACTAAATTCATACGATACGTCAAGGCTGTAGAGTAAAATGAAATAAAACCGGTTACGATATCCCATTTTCATTTTAAAACATGAGAAAAATACAACATATTTTTATACAAAAAATACAATGGGAAAAAACCTTGAAATTCAGTCGTATGCATGAAAACAACACCTTTTTATTTTTTTTTAATTTTCATATGTTTTTAATAAAATAAAACAAAAAAAATCAGTGGGCTGATTGTCCAGCCCTGATGGCCCGGAATGACAGCCTATTGTGCATGGTCTAGGCCTCCAGCCCACCTCCCTTATGCGTTTGGGCCGAGCATAAAGGCCGACCTACTTCACGTAAGCCTGCACGAACAGTGGAACGTGAATTACGTCCTGCTGCATGCAGGCGATGAGGCAAAGAAGATGATGAATAGTTTATTTTTTCGAGTGTGATGAAAGTAGTGTCTGTTAGTACCATTGGGTAGAGGAGGTTGAGGTGATGATTCCTGTTGTGGTGACGTCGGAAATGGTGGCCGAAGGAGGCTTCCAAAGGTGACGGGGCTCACGTTGCAGCTGCTACAACCGTGGTTGTTGCCTCGCCGGAGAGTGTGGTTAGGTTGCTAATGTGTAGAGGAAGTTCACGGTGGTGATAAGGGTGATGTTGAGTGGTCTATAACGGTGGAGAGAGAGCTCGACAGAGCTGATTTTAGAGAGAGAGAGCACCTGCAAATCGAGAGAGAGAAGGAGTTGGTTGCCGACGGGAATAAGGGATAGTGTGATTTTTCTGTGATATTTCCTTGTGTTTTTGCTTGTTTTTCTTTGCTAAAATTTCTGTAAATTTCCCTATAATTTCTTGTTTCTTCCCTGGTTTTTTCTCCTCTATTTTACGTGAAATTTTGCCCCTCTCTCCCTGTTACGTAGATTTTTTTCTCTCTCGTCCCCCCTCTCTCTATGTAAAACTCCTCGTTTTTTATCTTCTCTCCTGTTCAATTTCCCCCCCTCTCTCTCGCGTAGTCTTCATTCGTTTTGAAAAGCATCGAAAAGATGCTTTTCAAAACGCAGTCGAACCACAAGAATTTAGTGGGACCCACAAAAAAAAAATCTGGGGTCCCGTTTGATATTAGCATCGTTTGGCCCTGCGGTGTGCCTCAGAGCCAAACACCCACTAATTTATATGTTGAGTTAGTTTTTAACTTCTTTTGATGCATTTATCAATCGTCTAATGTTGTATGCATGGATTACATGAACTTTTCATAATTAGTTTTGGATGAAAAATTGTTATCAATTTTTAAATGAATCAAAGTAGTAGAACATCAATAAAAAAAACTAAGTGTATTTGTTTTTTTTCCAAAAAAACTTTTGCTTCAAATTATTTTTTGTGTGTTTTTAAATCATTTTAATATACTAATATCAAAAACAATTTTTTTAAATAAAAAAATTAGTTTAATATATTTTCAAGTAAAAAATAATTGTTATCACACTCTCACATAACCTTCTAATTCTCAAATGATTTAAAATTTAAATTTTTTTAAAAAAAAGGTTGACTTGCTTCTTGTATTTTTTTTTGGTAGAGAAAATAGTAGGTCAATAAATTCAAAAGAGATGGCAAAATTAATTTAAACTCGGTTCCAAAATGCTATTTTGTAAAATAAATGGTAAAACAGGGCAATTAGAAATGCAATGCTACACCGGACAAGAGCAAAAGTCTAAGGGTCTATTAGTAAGTAATTGAGTTTGTTTTTGAAAATGATTTTTGTTTAAAAATATATTAAAATAATATTTATTTTTTAAAAATAATTTTTGATATTATCACATGAAAATATCTAAAAATAAAATAAAAAATTTAAAATAAAAAATAATTTTTTTTAAAAAATACAATGGGATTAAGTGATAAAAATAAAAAAGAGAACCAAATCTTCACGGTTTCTTTTACCCTCTCTCTCGAAGGGTCTGAGGTTTCCAAAAATTGAGAGCTTCTAGAGGCAGAAGACATTGGGCTTGGAGGCCAAACCCACGCGTCATTACCAGCCCTCTCCTTCTATTCCAGCATTGACTATGCGCGTGAACAAGAGCATTTATGCGCGTGAACAAGCCCAGTCTATTCTTATCATCATTCTCTTGCATCCTTTTTGTTAAAAACAAATATAAAATATAAATAAAATCGATTTAGAACATTACTGGTTTATATGAAGTGGTATCAAAATTCTTTTAATGCTGAAATTCTTTTATATTATTATTAAATTCGGATAATTGCATGGGTTTTGAAATATTCTAAAAGGAAAAGGGGTGTAAAGTAAAAAAAGAAAAAGATTAAGAGGAATTATTTATTATTTATATAACAGTCAAGTTAAGATATTATTTGTAAGTATGATTGATATTGTTTTTAAAAATATTTTTTATTTAAAAATATATTAAAATGATATATTTTTATTAATATTTTTAACATCAGCATGAAAATAATATAAAAATATTTAAAAAATTAATTTAAATTAAAAAATAAATGAATAAAAATCATTTAAAAAAAAAGTTGTTTTGAAACACCCTCTAAGTCACAAGGTAATTCCTTTAAGTGCCTATTAAGTAATAGCTTTCAATAATAAATATACCGGGAAGGATTCTTCCATGAATTTGACTAATCGTGACATAATTAATTACTAAAAAAAAACCATAAATAAAATATGAGAATTTATAAGTTTCAACGAGGAAGTCCTTTCCAGTTGAAGGTACCCAAAGACTTTTCGTATGGGAACCTTCATGGATTATCAACGAGGTCAAGGTAAGAAACTGCACCCTCATTTCTGCGATCATAACCTTGCACAATAAGAAAGGAAAACACTTTATTTAGATAGTAACTGTAGTTAGTTGAATCCATCCAACAAAGACCAAGAACAATCATACTTTTTTGTTCTTTTTTTTTTATCAGATCAGTCACTGTTTCTCTTCACCTTCATCTCTGATTAGCAGCTGTTAATTTTTGGATCAAAACGCTTCTGTAACAAGGTAGCAGCAGGACGGGCTGGTCTTAGGACCGCAGTAATTCGATTGTTGATGGAGTTCTTTACCAAAACAAAGGCGGTGAAGCTCCGGAGCCACCTTGACAAGTACTTGATCGCAGACGACGACCTTCAAACTGTTCGCCAAACACGACGCGGCTCATCGCGCAAAGCAGCCGTATGGTTCGTGGAGTTAGTCGATGAAAAAAGCCATGTTATTCGTCTCCGAAGCTGCCATGGGAGATACCTCGCAGCTTCTAACATACCCTTTTTACTAGGCATGACAGGGAACAGAGTGATCCAAACAGAACTGTCTGAAAATAATGTAGACAACTGGAACCTGGAGTGGGAGCCGATAAGAGACGGGTTTCAGGTTCAACTTAAGAGCTGGTGTTGCAAGTTATTGCGAGGTAACGGAGGGACACCGCCGTGGAGAAACTCGGTGACTCACGATGAGCCACACACTGGCCCGACAAGAAAATGGATTCTCTGGGGTGTGGAGGCGGTACAAGTGCCTGGAAATGATTCCTTGGCGGAATACTTGTCGTCTATGTCGAGCTTTTCTACAGTGCCCGATGATGTTCTTGATGCTATTTCGGATGATTATAAGGGATCGGAAGCCGGGTCTCCGATATCGGTTGTGTCGCCCGGGAGGACTCCGAGATTCACCCTAGTAAAGTCAATGTCTCCAAGGTTGTTTTTGTCCTCAACTAAGGTATGTTTTTCTTTTCTTTAAATTCGGTAAATTTGCATGCTTATCTTTTTAGTTTTGGAATTTAATTACAAATAAATGATTAATTTGAACCTATTTTTAATCTTGTTTATTAATCACTTCACTATTTTTTTTTCTTTTTTTTAAGCAACTCCTCCGATCCCCGAAAATTTCTTTTTTTTAATGTAATAGAGACAAAAAGTATAGTAATATAATGAAATTAACCGGATAATATAAGGTCTACAATAAATAAATACATTTTTTTTTCTTAGTAAAGAAAAAACCCTCTGAAAATCAACACCCTTCTTCTTCTTCCGTTCTTGATTCCCAAGTCTTGAAATTTAGCTCTTGTTTCATCACAAAGAACAACAAAGAATGTAACAAAATAACCTTTTGGTCTCTTTTACCGTCAAGTGAGGTGTTTTTTAATTCTTTTATTTATTTATTTTAATGTACACGAAATGACATATATAGATAAGTAAATAATGACTCAGAAGGGGTGAAAGGAGGTGGATTTGAATCACGAGTCAATAATTAATGTGCGATGCTTGATTCTGAATAATGGAGTGGTGGTTGAGATTCCTTTTACTTTTTATTTATAAATGTATTATAATAATTTTTTTATTTTTTAAAAACTGTTTTGAAATTTACCGACGAAAAAATATTTAAAATAATTAATTTTTTTAATTTAAAATAAAAAAAAATAATAATTTTTTCAAAAATATTTTTAAAATTAAGTGAAAAGCCGTAAATATTATAGGAGTAACTTATTTAATTATTTGTATACAAAAAGTCATTACAACCTAAAATGGAAGATGTTTTAACAGCCGCTAAGGGATAATTTTATTTAATTATTTTATTATTTTTAAAAAGCCCATTACTTAAGGGATAATTTGGGAAATATTGGGTAAAAAACAGCCGCTACATCAACCCTCCCGCGCGCACTACAAAAAGGTGGCCAGAAGAAACGGAAACGGAAACAGTAGCCGAGGAGAGAGATGTGATTTGGTCAAGTTTGGACTCCTTGATTTCTATCGTTTGGCAGCTCATTGGCGACACCGTTTTGGTTGGTAAACGTCTCTGTCACGAATCGGAAACCGATATCAATGGGCGATTGCAGTGTGAGCCGCCCGCCACCTTCCTTCCTGGTTTAACACCTGAAGGGAGGAGGTATTTCGGATAAGACAGATAAAATAATGCAGCCGGTCAAACAACTCGACGACTCTCCCGGTACACTGGTGATTAATTAAACAATAACTCTCTCTCTACCGAGTTAAAAAAGAAAGATAGATAGAATAATAAAAAGAGACGTAATTTCTTATTTTATCATTTAGATACTGATTAAGATTTTTATTTTATCTTATTAATTGGGTTTAAGTTTGAATTATTTATTTAAATAATTTATATACATTACTCAAATAATAATAAAAAATAATTCATAATCATTCGGAAAACATAAACACACATCTGCTGTCCGAAATTGACCAGAAATGATGTCTGACACGAAAAGGCCACGTAATTGCCGTGTCCGAATTACCGAGGCCGCCTAATGCTGACCGTTTTAAGTAATTTCAACACCGATCCCTTTCGACTTGGGAGCAGAACAGATCGAAGAAAAACCTCAGAAGCCAAAACAAAAACCGAGCTCAGCACATCCCCACTTCTCTCTTATCCTTAGACTCTTCGTTAATTAACTGGTTTTTTTCTTCCTTTGAACAACTTTTCACAGACCGCCTCCAACAAGTTCCGGTCCGGGATGGATTTCTTTCACAAAGCAAAAGCCGTCCGTCTCCGCAGCCACCACGACAAGTACCTTCTCGCAGAAGATGATGAGGAGTCCGTGAACCAAGACCGAGACGGATCCTCCAAGAACGCCAAATGGATTGTTGAACTTGTACCTGGATCTGACTTCATCATCCGCCTCAAGTCATGCTACGGCAAATACCTTACTGCTTCGAATCAGCCTTTTCTGTTGGGCATGACGGGTCGCAAGGTCCTCCAGACTCTTCCCAGACGCCTTGACTCGTCCGTCGAGTGGGAGCCCACTAGAGAAGGGGGTCAGATGAAGCTCAAGACTCGATATGGAAACTTCTTGAGAGCCAATGGGGGATTGCCACCTTGGAGAAACTCGGTTACTCATGACGTCCCTCACAGGACTTCTACCCAAGATTGGATCCTTTGGGATGTTGATGTTCTGGAGATTCAAGTACTTCAGTCTCCCACTGGTCATGCGTCTGATCCAAACAGAGTTATGTCTCATGCTGATTCTTTGGATTTCGAGCCCACCTCTCCATCTTCTCTCTCTATCAAATCCGGAAATTTTTCAAGACAGGAGGTAATTCTGATCTTGATTTGCTGATTTGATTGAATTTAGTTAGTTTTTTTTCTCCTTTGCTTAGTGGTGATTTGCTTGTGAAATGGACAGTCGAGTGATGTTATTGTGACTTCGCCGAGGAGATCAGAAGGGAGGACGATATACTATCATGTGGCTGATGAGAGTGGTGAGGTTGATGATGATGCAACGGTGGGTTACTCGTTGAATTTTAAGGGAAATGGAGTTGATGAGTTGACTAAAAAATTGAAGGAGGACACGGGCCTTGAGGATATCGTTGTGTGTACTCGTAGTCCTTTGAATGCGAAGCTGTTTCCACTTCGATTGCAGCTTCCTCCAAACAATGCAGATATGCATGTTATTCTAGTTGCATCGTCCAATGGTGAGCTCATGGTGCATTAAATTGTTGTTGTTTTTTTTTGGCTGTGGTCTGGTGTTTCTAATGCAAAGAGTAGTTATTGAGCTAGTTTTTTTTACTCGTGAATGTTGTTCTTATTTCACAATTCAGTGCTATGTGGTTATAGTATTAGCATTGGAATCTCAGCTCATAAAAGATTAATGAGGTTCTTGCCTATGATAAATGATATTTAGTGTAGGTGTACTTGATACTAGATTTGCCAAGATTCCTGTATTTGCTTGGTTGTCATCAAAGATAACTTAGTCTATTTGCTTTCCGAAGTTCATGGGATTGAAATGTTTGAATACTCGCATAGCATTGAATGATAGTGAACATGGCTGCAGAAAAAGTTGTGAGCGGGCATGTTGGATGGAGTTGGGGCTCAATGGTTTTGAAGTTCAGTGAATTGGCTGGGTTGTCATTTGATAATCTCTAAAAGGAACATTGAAAAGCTATAACAATATAGGTTTTGTAAAAAAATAAGAGCGCGGACCGAGAAAGGCATAGCTTGTGCTGTTCTATATCATGGGATAGGGAAGAAATGATTCACTCTTTTATAAACCAAAATTGAATCAATTTCATCTTCGATGTTCATGCTTACTATTATCAAGTGCCTGTTGAACTGGAGTATGCTTGCAAGCTTCAATGCTGAACACATTTACCAGTCATGTAATAACTAATGCCTCGGAGGAAATGATGAGTTTGAAAAAATTGTTCTAATTAGATTATGTGACCTGTATAATCTCTGATGTTTTTTGTCCAGCTAATTAAACCCCAGTTAACAATGGTGTCGCAAATCTTGCTCTCGATTTTCAATTCCCATCTGCATTTCAGTTAGAATTGCTCATTTGTTTGTCTTCGAACTTTTCCCTGACTTGTTTTCTTTTGGTGTATCAGTGGCCGGGGCTCCTGCAAAACCAGGATTTCCTTTATGATCTACATTGGGCGGGGGATCACAGTTTTGTTGTATATTCGTGCAACTTCACCATTACATGCTCTATAAATTCTATTTTGGCCTCTGAAATATGCTTAGTTTGGAAGCACTTGGCGATTCAATGGTGACAGGATGCCATTTCAGCAGCAAAAGGAAGAAGCCACGAGCAAAAATGATTTTGCTATTGTCATGGCAGAGTGTCAATACGGTGCCGGTTGTTCAATGCCTCAATAAGTAATTATCTAAAATTCTAGTCTGCTTGGAATATCACTATAGCATATGATTCCTTCATAGCTTCATTGAATGAATTTGTTGTAAATCCTCTTCACATCTGTTTTTCTCGTTTAAGAGATATGTTTTGATTGGTTTCTGTTGGTGCACTGTTTTTATCTTATGGAACTTGTGTAACTGACTTAGCAGTGAAAGAAGTGTTGTGCTACTTGGTATGCGGTTATCTTTGTTAGTCAAGAACTAGAAATGGAGTTTAGATTATTACCAGAGGGATGTTCTAGAATGACCTAATTTGTCTTCCTGGTAATAGCATTGACAATCTAACAGCACTAGTTAAAGTATGCTTCCTCTCATCATATCTTTTTTTTCCCTATTTTTTTATAGTTTTTAATTTTTAATATGTATAGATTAATTTCATTGCTATAAAGCGTGTTCGACATTGTGGCGATAATTGTTTTTCAAAAAAATTTCACATGGTAATGCATTTAAATAATTTTTATTTTTAAAATTTATTTTGGATATTAGTACATCAAAAATATTCAAGAAAGGCCATAAAAAATAAAAATGTTCTTTTATTTATCAAATATACCTGAATATAACGCCCCATCACTTATCTTAAATTTTACTGTAATAAAATAACAAAAATAGTATATGATGAGAATCTATTAATGTATTTTTTTAAGATAGTTGATGAGGATCAACCTAACACCAAGTTTGATCACGTGAATGATCTATTGTTGGTCCCAAGTGCGCATGTTACAAGAGATAAGACAGAAAATTAAAGAGACATTGAATAAGCTAGTTCAAGAGGCAATCATCGTTGAGCTAGTTCAAAAATGGGGTGGCCCACCCACCATACCAATAAATATTTTTGGAAAATCAAAGTTTTGGTATGAAAGCCAAAGTTAAATTAGTGTTGTTTTAACAAATGAGTTCTAAACTGAACCCAAGTCTATACCTGTTTAGCAGCTAAAAAAATATAGCCTATAGATGCTTATATTATTCTTGAGTTAGCATTAAGAGAAAAAAACTTAGATGTTATGAATTTAATTTTTTAATGTGACCATTTCAAAAAATTAATTTAAAAATACATTAAAATGATATATTTTAAAAAAAATATTTTTGATATCAAAACATTAAATGAATTAAAAACACTAAAATAAAAATTAAAAAAAATATTTTTTTTTAAAATATTTTAAAAACATAGTGATAAACATAATCACCCACATAGGAGGAGAGGTGGTTTAAAATAATTCTGATAAATGTATCATTTAAATAATATATTAAAATAAAAATTAGTCAAATTAGCTTCTGTTTTCACCAATCTGATAAAATAAATAAATAAATAAATAAAAGAGAGAGAGAGAGACAAATGTACATCCCCATGACGCCTGCGTGAGTCAGCCGCACTCCAGCTATTACATGTATGACACGACTGCACGTTCTATTTTCTTTTACTATTTTTTTTATTTAACCTAATGTCCGGACCAGTTTAGTATGTCTTAATTAATTCCCACAGCTTTTAAAATTAAAAATTATTTGTATGTATTTTAATTAATTTTAAATTAACAATCATATAAATTTTCAATTATTATTATATTAGTAATAAAATAACTTAAACCTGAAAACAAAGCAAAACATATATGTTTTCTTTTCCTATCTGTCTTCGTACTCCTCCTTGTTTATCAAACCTTTTCGATACGCTGACGGGCCTGTCACTAAAAGATGGTAAGGCCACATGCTGTCATTTTTTTTTATTAAATAAAAAACTTAAATATTTATAAATTATTTATTAAGTTTCATATTATTAATCAATAAAAAGTAATGTGTATATATATATTTAAAGCTGTATATTTATATTAAATACTTTATTAATATATTTAATATAAGTATATATTTCGGATTAGGCTAGATTAATTTTGAGTTGAGTCTGGTAATGTTTATTTATTATATATTAAATTTATCTATTTATCCATCTATCTATTTAAATCGTGTGTAGGGATGACAATCAAACTCAATTTTATTTTTATTTTTATTTTTATGAATTATCATCATAATTATTACGTGGATCCAGTCCGACCCACCCACACCACCTTTGAATAATATTCACCACACATTATTAATGCGCCGATCGATGAATTATTACCGGGAAAAGAAGACATCATTCATTCAGCGCCAGAGAGAGAGAGAGAGAGTGTGTTTGGCTGTCCTTCCATATGCTTTGTCGGTACAGTGTTTTCGACGCTGCCACACAAACTCGTCCCTGATATTTTTGCAAGAGAATCGATCGGTCCTTTCAATTTAAGAACCCAACATCAACTTCTTATTAATTCTTACCTTTTGTTAATTTGGTCCTTTCTTTTCTTTGATGGTGTGTTTTTGAGCCAGCTTTCATGTTGATTGAAACCTAGTATTTTTCTAGATGATTTTAAAATGCTTCTATTATTGATTAGTTTGGTGTATTAAGACAATTGTTTTTAATTATTTCTCTATGTGCTTGCTCGAGAGTGTGGTTGAGGTTGTTTTTGAAAGTGTTTTCATTCAGAAATGTATCAAAATGATAATTTTAAAAAAAAAACTGACATAGCATATGAAAAATAATCTAAGAACTTCAAAAAATAATTTAAAGTAAAAGGTAAAAATAAATAAATTAGTTACTTTGTTTTTAACTCAATCATTTTGCTTTTTTTTTATTGTAACTTAATTTTGATTCTCTAAGAAATTTTTTTAATATCATCAATTAAAAAGAATCTAAAATAGCACGATCGAAAAGGGCTAATTTGGATATTTAAGAAAAAGAAAAGGTGAAGTCTATTCAAGGGACTAACCTTTTTGTTCTCAAAAAGGATTAAATTGAAGAAGTATAATAACTACAAGTACTAAATTATATTTTACTCTTTAAAAAATATCCCACGGGACGCGTTGACAACAAAATCCTGCCTTGCCCACCCCGCCGACTCGCCGGTTTTCTTGCGCAAGAAAGAGAAGGGAAACCCCCCCACAAAAACACCCTTTGTAATCTACTCGTCCCCCTCTCTGCATTTGCTGTCAAACCACGTAAAAATCAAGAAGAAGAAATGGGTGTTGATTACTATAACATACTGAAACTGAACCGGAACGCAAATGAAGAAGACATGAAAAGGGCATACAAGAGACTGGCAATGAAATGGCATCCAGACAAGAACCCTGTGAACAAGAAAGAAGCAGAAGCCAAGTTCAAGCTTATCTCCGAAGCCTATGATGTCTTATCAGACCCTAACAAGCGTCAGATCTATGACCTCTACGGTGAAGAAGGGATCAAGTCTTTTGATCAAATCCCACCTCCAACTAACAATGCAGGCGCTTCTTTCAGGTTCAATCCTCGTGATGCGGAGGATATTTTCGCTGAATTCTTCGGAGGAGGTGGCGGATCTGGTGGTGTTGGAAAGGGGTCTTTTAGGAAGAATAACAGTAATAATTACGGGGCTGAGGTTAACAGGAAAGCGGCGCCTGTTGAAAGCAAGTTGCTTTGCACACTGGAAGAGCTTTATAAAGGAACTCGAAGAAAGATGAGGATTTCTCGCTCTGTTCCAGATGATTTCGGGTTAGCTACTCTTCCTTTTCTTTTAGTGTTTTTGCACTTTTTAGATTTACTTATCTCTTGGTAAATGTTTTTCTTTCTTCCTTTTGCTAATATTTTACAGAAAATAAAAAAAAGAATATATATCTCTTGGTAGTTTTTTCTTTCTTCTTTTGCTAATATTTTACAGAAAATAAAAAAGAATGTATATCATCTTTGTATTAGGATTGAGGCTTGATGTTGTTTTTATATTTCTGAGAATTCTGGGGAGATTAAATGGCCCAAGAAACTAAAATGGTATGAATCTCTGGAGTGAGCTAGCACAATCTCAATTCATCAATTAGTCCAAGTCATTAGTTATATATGGTGCCAACGTAGTATAACTGCAGTTTCCCGTTGATATCACAGGCTTAGTGCTTTCTTAAATTGAAAACTTGAATTGGATTGGTTGATGGTGGTCAATGTTAATCAGAGATAGCTGTCCTTTAAGGCTTTGAGCAAGTCATTCAGGGCTGATATACAAAAAATCTAAATTCAGTTGGCTTATTTTGAATAATGTTGCTGCCATACATAGCTTTAGGCACTTTGAAATGAGTTGGAATGAACTCTAGAAGTTAATATATTGTTTACAAGACCCATCTTAGTTACAGAGATGTGAAATGTGAGCATCAAGAATTTTATGGCACCCCACCAGTTTGTTTGTTTGTGTTTTTTCTCTCATTCGAATTTATATTAGTAACTTTCTTGCAGCAAGCCAAAAACTGTCGAAGAAATCTTAAAGATAGACATCAAACCTGGCTGGAAGAAGGGCACAAAAATAACTTTTCCTGAGAAAGGCAATCAAGAACCTGGAATCACTCCAGCTGATCTAATTTTCGTGGTGGATGAGAAGCCCCATTCTGTTTTCAAGAGGGATGGAAATGATCTGGTGGTCAACCAGAAAATCTCTTTATTGGAAGCTCTCACAGGGAAAACCATCGAACTGACAACCTTGGATGGAAGATATCTCCCGATCTCAGTAACAGATATTGTCAAACCAGGTCAGGAGTTGCTGGTCTCAAATGAAGGAATGCCCATCTCAAAAGAGCCCACCAAGAGAGGAAACCTTAGAATCAAGTTTGATGTCACATTTCCAACAAGACTTACTGTGGAACAGAAATCTGACCTCAAGAAGGCCCTAGGTGCATCTGATAATTAATTCAGAGCTCAAAGCTTGGGTTGTCAAATTATCCATTTAACACTGATCATCAATTTAAGTTAATTTCATTAACACTGATCATCAATTTATGTTCATTAAATGTAAATACGCTATGTTTTCCACTGTCCTAGTGTAAGGTTGTGCATAGTAGGAAAGAAAGCTTGAAAGCATTTGCGAATTTGTGCATTATTTGTAAGGATGAACCTGTAATCTTTTAACTATTGGCCAAGCTGCCACGAGATGACTGTGGCCTTCTGATCTAAAGCTGTGTACTATTGATCTAATTTCAGTTTTTATCATTCATGGCTTCCTAGTTGAATGTGAAAAAGGTGCATGATAATTTTTCTAGTTTAAGGAACTTGTGAAGGCATTTCAATTTCAATTTTTATAGGGTGCTAATGTCTCCATGAATGGTCGAGACTATCAATTTTGTAAAGTAACCTCTGTTTTCCATATCATTACTGAAACACACACTCCAGCAAGGCTTTGCCATGGACATGACATTAATTGTTAGAGGTATGGCAATCATATCCTGTGTTTCTCAAGTTCATTCTTCTTGACCCCAGCTACCTCATCATCTACTTTCCCTTTCTTCACGAGTGAAAATGCTGGCATTGTAGTCACATTGAATTGCTGAGCTACAAACTGTTTTTCTGTACTTTTTTTTGTCAATATATGATCAAATTAGCAAGCTGCAGAAGGAAAAGAGCATTATCACCTCCAGTTCATCAACGCCAATCCTGATGAGCACAACGTCTGCGTACTTGGCAGCAAAGTCCTTCATGGGTTGCTCCATGTATCGACAAGGCTTGCGCCATCTAGCCGTGAATCCAAATAGATAAATAAATAGATAAATACACCCGAATATGTTGCTCAAGGTAAAGACAGATACAGAAATAGTAGGCTGCGGGATTTGGATGTCGTACACTGCCATAAATAGGTGGCTAATATCAGGTTGTGTGGATTATTTGAACAAAGCAAGACCGGAGGTTGACTTTTCTCTACCTCACATAGAAGTTTTGGTTGATAATGTTGCAAAAAAATGTCACATGTTTGTTCATGGATGAGTTTTTGGGATATAATCTCATTAGAATAGCAAAAGAAGACAAAATCATGTTTGATATGTCAAGGGAATGCTGTTATAGAGTAATGTCATTCAAGTTAATGAATGTTGATTCCATGTATCAAAATCAACTATTATTTTGTTCTATGATATGATGCATTACGATGTTGTAGTGCTATTTAAAAGGTATACCAATTAAGATAAAATTCAATAAAATGTTCGTTCGAGTAAAAGTTGAAAAGGTATTGGATTTTATAGTAAGTAATCAAGGAAAGAAAATTTGATTCTACAAAACAAAGGCAATCTAAGACCCCGTTTGGGAGTGCGTTGCAACCGGCGTTTGCCGAAAATTTGATTTTTTTTTCATTTTAAATGAATATGTTTTTGTGTTTTTAGATCATTTTGATGTGCCGATGTCAAAAATAATTTAAAAAAAACAAAAAAAAACATTATTTTGATGTATTTCGGCACGAAAAGCACTTTAAAAAACTACCGCAATCACACTTTCAAACAGGTTATAAGACATGTTGGGGCCTAAAACATAGAAAGAAATAAGAAGTTTTCTTGAGTGTTTGAACTACATAGCCCAGTTCATCTCAATAGTTGGCTAGAAAACAACAACATGGTGTTGTTAATATTAGGTTATCAAAGTTGATCAAGTCAAACTCTTTGGGTTAGCTTTTGGGCGGCAAATCAGTGGAAATATAGTTAAGGGTGTAGTACGAGTTCATGTTTACTAGAAAGTGTTTTGTCTTTTTATCTCAAGCATGGGTGGTGCATTAAATATCTTTATAGAGAGGCTTCTTAATCATCTTTTTTGGTGCAGAGGAAGAAGACGATGAACCATACGACATGTCATATGACAATATCTTAATCATTGTTTTAGTGTTTTGATTTAGATTAGATTATAATCTTATCTTTTGATTTTAACCCTTAATCTTTCAATTTGTTTAATCAAATTTTTAATTGAATTTTATTTTAAGAATCAATTCAATTTTACTCGTGCCAAGTTCTAGAATGACTATGATTCTGACATGTTTTTTAGGTTGGTTCTTGGTTTTTGAAATTTTGAAGTTCATCCTTAATTGACCTTCAAACTTTTTATTTTTTTCAATCTCATACCATATTGGGTTCCTGATTTTAAATGTTTTTTACAAAAAGACCCTTAGTCTTGAATATCTTCAATTTGACCCTTAATTGACCTTTAATCTTTTAATTTTCTTGCAATTTCATCCCTAATTTCACTCAATCAAGCTTGAAAAAAGGTTAATTTGATGCTCTAAAATTCTAATATTCTTAATTCACCCAAATTAGCCTTTCAAACTTCATTTTTTTTTTTATCAATTTAAGTTCCAAATAAAATTAATTTGGCCCATTAAAAGTCTAATTAAGTTCTTGCACTTAATTTATTATTTTAATTTGACTCAAATTAATTATTGAATATAATTAGACTCATGATTAAATCAAATTAACCTATTAAAAATATAATTAAATCACCAGGCTTAATTTTTATATAAATTTATTCAATAATCATTTAATTTAAGTATGAATCACATTGTCTTTCAATATTAGATTCTTTAAAGTATAATTGGACTTTTAATTTTGTTCAAAATCTCAATTTGATTTTTCCATGCGTCTAAAGCACTTCCCACCTTGTTCTGGTCAATCTACCAATCTTTTTATCTTTTTACTTATTACTTTTTTTGGAAGAACACAATTTTAAAGGAAACAAAAATTAAATTATGACAACACTAAAAACATAACCTTTCAGCAATGCAATGAATTCTACTTTTCAAATTATTTTTCACCTGAAAAAAATGTTTTTGAAAACAATTTTTAATAATTTTGATGTGATGAGAAAAACAAAATTGCATTTCCAATTAAAAAAACACTTGAAAAACATTTTACACTCCATTACCAAACAAACCCTAAGGCATAAAGATAGCTATGTTGCTATCAAGGTTTGTAGCTAATGGATTGAGATATTGTTTGATATTATAATAATGTGATTGTTTAACATTAGCACATCAAAATATCCAATAAAAACTAAGAATTTTTAGCTAAGATTTTTTTTAAAAAAATAAAAAATAAAAACAAACACGGCCTCAGTGTAAAAACAAACAGCCCCTAAAAGGATCACATCCACTGATCAATCAAAGTGGGCAGCTAGTCGACTATAGTCAAATAACAATAAACCTTCCAGATGTGGCTAATAAACCAGATGCACCACTTGAATCATACATAAGCCATAAAAGCCTGCCTAACCTAATCAACACTAGTCAAGTTTATCAACAAGATGCGGCTAAAAGTTTCGCTAATTAACCCCCTTTTTGGCAAATCAAGTTGAGCTTCACTTTCTTCAAGTTTTAAATAGAAGTTCGCTGACTTAACTACAAAGTCAAAGGGAGTGTCTAAGGAGGTGTATTCATCAACATTAACCCTGCATTCATGACAAGTTTTTCACATAAAGCAAAAGAAATGTTTTCACCACCCACCTAGAAAACTGGGAACTTGACACCCTATGGAAACACAATGGGTGTCATCATGACTCCACTCCAGCATCAGCAGGGGCATGACCACTTTGACCTGTGTTGTAAGTGTGCCCACCACCTCTGCCACCCCTTCCTCGATTATTATAGTAGTTCCTCTGATGAAAGTTTCCAGGCTGATCGTAATACTGGTTGCGGCCATTTTGGTAGCCACCAACACCTCTGCCACCACTTCGACCACCACGGCCATTTGAATAGCCCCTACGACCACCATTGCCGCCGCCACGACCACCTCTTTGGTTCTGGTAGTTCCTTCGGTTGACATATTGTTTCTCAGACTCCAACTCTCTCTGATTATGATCTACTTCTACTTCTGTCGATGGCTTGTCTTGCTCTTCTTGATCTAGGACAACTTCTGCTAGATTTACAGTCTCCTGTTCATCCTGCAATGGAGAGACCAACAATGTTCAATCAGCACATAAATGCAGGCAAGGGGGGAGATCATATCATGCTAAGTGCAAGCACCTTCTGAGGTTCCTCGGTAGAGCTAGACTGCTCATCACCAGTCTCTTGTTGGAAACTTTCTGTCTCTTGTTCCTACAAAAAAATAATATTAGAAAGTCTAAAAAAATATATAAAGCTTGAACAAAACAGCACAAAGAAGATTCCCCCAAAGAAAATAGTTCACCAACCAACAGACATGAAACCAATTGAACTAAGAAAAGGAACAGTAATCGAATCACACAATAACTGCATAATGAGGTGAGATTTGGCTTAGGTACGCAAATTTCTAAGAATTCAAACACAGACTATGCATCACCATTAACCTGAATGAATTTGCAATTGAGAATCAATGAAGCAAGTACCACTGCAATTTTGAATTAACATCTGTTGCACCTTCCAGAAATCAACAAAAACTAGCAAAAGCACATACTCCATTTGAATAGAAACAAGTTCAAGGAACAGTCAGAATGATAGGATGGCTCGCTAAAGAAATTGTAAGTGAAACAAACAAAAGGATGGTTTAAGAAATTGTAAATCACAACTAAACATCCAACAATAAATCACATAGTTCAATCTAATTTAGCAGGATGGACAGAGTAGCATATTGGAAGTAATCAACAGTTTTGTATTTTTACAATTTTCTTCACAAATGTAAATGGGTCACTAAATCCAAAGCCCCCTTCCATGTTCTAATTGGCTACCTGTTAATAATCTGATTTGAAAGTTAGTTCTTAATACCAATTGAAATTAGAAAACATGTTTCTGATACTGCATCATGGCAAGTTCTAACATTTTCAACTATCAATGCCAACACCAATCATGATAAAAATGACAGGCACTTGTTCATAGAAAAGTACCCCAAAGAAAGAAAAGAGGATGTTTATGATAGCCCACATGACAGGGAGCTTAGTAGTGATTACTTTCCTGCAAAGATTAGGATTAGGGATTCCAAAATATGACCAGGTTGATAAGAAATATAGAGTACCATTATAAAATATGACTAGTCAAATAGGAATTTTTATGTTTCTTTTTTATCACTCAAAGTTTAATTAGGATTAGGAATAACTCAGGCTTGTAAATATGCTTGTGACATTTAATAATTACAGTACTGAACACAGTGCAGCTTTTTCTTAATAAGTGTGAAGTGTGATGCTCTCAATTAAGGAGAGGCTCCTTGAATCTATTAGCTTGAGCCTGTGAGGCTAGTAGTCCTCGATCATTTCACCACCTTCTATTATGTTTGAGATGTTTTCATTTTATCTTCAAAATGTTAATCATACTCATCACATCAATAACAGTCCTCGAATAGATAGTACACCCATGAAAATAACAAAATCCCAATAGTTCAATCCAATAAATAAATAGCATATAAACTAAACCAGAAACAGAAATCCCCTATATAAAGAACCTGCTATAGTAATGCACAGCAGTAAACTATCAGATTTTCATAAGCTACTTTGGCTTTGCTCCTACATCACCATGTCATGGTTGATTTTATAGCGATGATCAACTGACAGGCACCTCAAAAAACTGATCATGACAAAACATTCTTCATATCAAACCTGGCTTTCTCCCATAAGCGATCACCATAATTAAACAAGGACTCCTCAGATGTTTGGGCCCAAAACCATCACTATGAATGCTCTAAATAAGTATTTATGTCTACAAATCACTGTCTTAGCAGAGAAAGAGATAAAATTGGCAGAGTTCACTATATAAATCGCCTAATTATTTTTTATTGTGGTGACAACCTAAATGCTAGAAGAGACCTTTAGCCTGAGTATTGAATGACAAGAAGACATTCAAAATAAATACCTAAGCAACATGTGTGTGATTGAAAAGAGAAACTAGATAAGATAAAACAAAAGGCAACTAAGCATTATTGAGATAGCACAATGACCATAACAGCTCATATTACATATCAATAAACACATCAATCATAAGCCTTATAGCAAAACAGCATAACAAGCAAATATTCATGGCAAGAACAAAACAAAAAATACATGAAAGTTACAAGTAAATGAACCTTTGGCTGGTATTGTGCAACGGAGTCATCCACTTGTACTGGAACTGAGAAAGGAACCTGGAAAGGCACGTAATTGCCAGCAGCAGCAGCCACTTCCACTGGAGCTTTCATCTCCGGTGTGGTGGTAAAATAATCGGAAGCCATGATCTTGTTGAGCCTCTCCCTCAATTCAGCATCTGAAAGACAAAAAAAAGAAGCGTCAGTACCTCATAATACACCAACAAAAATTACAAGTAAGCAACAATTAAAAAAAAAACGAGATATTACAGACAGGAAACATTAGTGGTGGAATCGATAGGCTGTTCTGAATTAGCCAGCCACAACTTCGCGTGCTCCATACAACGCTGCAAAGCATTCTTATGAGATAAGCTAGTATTGCCGGGACGCGAAATCAATAAACCACCCAACATAGATATCATATCCAAATCCCTCTCGCCAAGCAGATCCGTAGCATCATCAGTGACATAATCATAAGTCAAGCAGCAACCTCTTTCATGTGTCCGAGTCAACATGGTGGCAGTGAAATCGTTCTGTGGTTTGACATCAAACAACGACCCAAAATACAACAAGTGTAACAGATCCTCCAACATTTCATTACTTGCTTCCGGAACAACTGAGCTGTCAGATTTAGGGTTGAGTCGGTGGGCAGCAAGCTCGATTTCTTCCGAAACAGCGACGGAGAGAGGCTGGCGGAGCTTCTCGAGCTCGTCAATTGCGGCGGAAACAAAGGGTTTAGAACGGAGGACGTCCTCTTGTTCTTTGTTGATAGGCTTGCCTTGAGCGATGGACTCTTCCATCTGGAGGATTCGGTTTTGTTTCTTCTTGAGAGCGCGAAGGCGTTTGTTGATTAGGCTGAGGACGGGTCCGTCCGTCATTTCTGAGGTAGGTGTGGTTGCCATTTGCTTATGGATGAAAGGGGAAGGGGTGGGTTTAATTTTTTTTTTTGTGATCGGAAAGCACCACCGAATGGCGGTGGTGATTCTGGTGTCGGTAGTGGTGTTGGTGGTGGTTCTGGTGTTGGTGGTGGAGGTGGTTTCTCTGGAGGTTTTAGAGAGGAGTGAAGATGGGAATAGGAAGCGGCGGAATGGGATTTTAGAGAGAGATAAGAGTATGCCTGTTGGGTTTTAGAGGATTGGTGTGGGCAAAACGCGGAAGATTGCTAAAGGTCCTTTCGGGTTTTTTTCTTTTTCTTTTGCTTTTTGCTTTTTTTTTTTTTTAGAAACACGTCCATCCTTGCACCTAGGATCCTCGCAAATTAAAAAAAAAAAAAAACTAACATGTTTTAAAAATATAACTAGTCAAATGCCCGCACTACGTTGCGGGCGTAGTGCAGACGGAACTAATAATTTTTATCATTATTGAAATTAAAATATAGTATTTAAACATGTAAAATTTGATATAATAAAAAAAATCAACATACTCTATCATAACAACAGTAACATCGAAGTCTTAACTTTTAAAATTATCATCACTATTATTGTCAAAATAATAAACATTATTAAACAAACCTGAGAAAAAAATGAATAAAAAAACATGTAAGAACAAAACTAAAATTATTATTATTATTATTATTCTTAATATCAATATTATTATTGTTTTAATAACGTGAAAAAACGAAATTAAATCAAAGACTAAAAAGAATCCTAAAAACATTAACAAAAGAGCAAATAAAAAAAATAATAAATACAATAAAAATTATTGATTGACAAAAAAAATATACCCGGGAAGAAAAAATCATGGTGTGTGTAAACTGACCCGGACACCTCGGTTAAGAAAAAAACAATATAAGTGGCAAAACAAAATAGGGAAAAAAATATAAAAAAAAAATGGATCCGGAGATTAGTCGTGGTGCGCGTAAGTTGGCCCGGACACCTCAGTTATTAATTTTTTTTTGTAAAAAAAAACAACAACCAGTTATTTAAAAAAAAAAAACTATTCATTTTTTTTAAAACAAAACAGTTCTTGGAAAAAAAAACTAAATCAGAAACAACAACCAATTATTAAAAAACAAAAGACCCTTAACTTCTAAAATTATCATCACTATTACTGTCAAAACAATAAACATTATTAAACAAACCTGAGGAAAAAAATCAATAAAAAAAACATGTAAGAACAAAAACTAAAATTATTATTATTATTCTTGATATTAATATTATTATTGCTTTAATAACGTGAAAAAAACGAAATTAAATCAAAGGATGAAAAGAAGTCTAAAAACATTAAAAAAAGAGCAATTAAAAAAAATGATAAATAAAAAAAATTATTGATTGAAAAAAAATATACCTGGAAAGAAAAAATCGTGGTGCGCGTAAACTGACCCGGACACCTCGATTAAGAAAAAAAATATAAGTGGCAAAACAAAATAGGGAAAAAAATGTAAAAAAAAAAATGGATCCGGAGATTAGTCGTGGTGCGCGTAAGTTGGCCCGGACACCTCAGTTATTAAATTTTTTTTTTTGTAAAAAAAACAACAACCAGTTTTTTAAAAAAAACCATTAATTTTTTAAAAGAAAATGGTTCTTGAAAGAAAAAAAACCAAATCAGAAACAACAATCAATTATTAAAAAACAAAAAACTTTTTTTTTGAAAAAAAAAAACAGTTCTTTAAAAAAAAAATCCATTCAGTTTTGTGGCCGCAGCGGTTCGAACTCGCGCGCGCCAATGGCAGCGCGCGCGAACAACCGCTCGGCCACAACCTTTGCTTTGTCTTTTCCAGCATAAAAAAATACAAAAAGAACGCTTGTGTAAAAAAAAATCCAAATCAGTTTTGAGGCCGCAGCGGTTCGAACTCGCGCGCGCCAATGGCAGCGCGCGCGAACAACCGCTCGGCCACAGCCTTTGCTTTGTCTTTTCCAGCATAAAAAAATACAAAAGAACGCTTGTGTAAAAAAAAATCCAAATCAGTTTTGAGGCCGCAGCGGTTCGAACTTGCGCGCGCCAATGGCACCGCGCGCGAACAACCGCTCGGCCACAGCCTTTGCTTTGTCTTTTCCAGCATAAAAAAATACAAAAAGAAGACTTGCGTTAAAAAAAAAAGGCAGACGAACGCCTGCGAAGCACGGAGGAAAAATGGCCAGTCTACAGTGCTGTCGTCAGCTGACGTCAGCTGACGTCAGATCCTCTTTTAGTATATGTTAATTACACAATTTGAAAGGAGAAACCGCAATATACAAATTTGTACATGTAATGTTGGAAAACAGGGTATTCAAATTTATCATGATTTAGAAACATGATATTTGAATAAATTATAAAAAAATCAATTATATTATTACTTGTATCTATGCAGATATCTCAACTAGATGAATTAAACGACATCAAAAAAATATTATTAACAGCGACAAGAGTGTGTCACACTTGCTTTATAAAGGTGGTGAGACGGCTAATGAGATAATGTCATGCCCTGTGCTCTCTCTCTTTCTCTCGTTTCTCGAGATATAAAATAATTTCTAATATATATATATTGTTTTAAGATATTAAATTATAAACATATTAATATAATATTTTCTAATGAAAAAGTATATTTAAAAAAAACACTTAAAAATAAAAACTACCAAGTTGTAATTTGAGAACAAAAGCAAAACACACCTTCTTTTATCTCAAACTCTTTAATTTTGGAAGTATTTGATATTGCGTTTCAAAAGCGTTTTTGAAAAAAAAAATTATTTTGTACTTTAAATTAATTTTTGTGTGTTTTTAAATTATTTTCATGGGCTAATGTCAAAATAATTTATTGGAGTTGAAGCTAGTACTAGCAATATTAGTGTTGGTACCAATAGTAATACTAATAATCTTTTCGATAGTATTGTTTTTAATGACTCTCTCAGAAATAGCGAGGAAGATGACAGTAATGAAGTTGATTTTAGTTTACATAACATGCAACACAATATGTTTTTTAAATTTATTAATTTTTACCTAATGAAATTCTATGAACATACTTGTTTTGTAACATATTTTTAAGTTATTTTAAATCACGTATGAACTTTAACTAATGAAGTTTTATGGCTATAACGGTGTTGTATTATATTCATAAATATTTTACTTATGATTTTATGATTTTTCTACCAAAACGATTTAAGTTGCGATTTTACGATTTTTGTACGAAAATATTTTACGTATGATTTTACGATTCGAGTTCAAAAATAAATTTTGTGTCGTGTCAAAATCACGATTTTGACAACCTTGATATCATCCATTGATTTATTTCTTTTCCAACAAAAAACTGCGATCGGGGTTGCATTTTCTGAGAGCTTATTGTGGATTTTTGGACTTTGCAAATGACATGAATTTTCTTGAAAATAAAACAAGAACATTCTTTCGAGAACTTCATTCCCATGAAATTGATATTTACATCCAAATCTTCTATAATAGTCTCTATCATTTTGTTCGTAATCAACCATCATTGTAATTCATAATTTTTAACTAATTGAGTTGGCACATTCAGATAAAAACATATGAAGACATAGACCTTTATATTTAGCAAGGTTGAATCCAAATAAGAGGTGTTCACCTCCTCTACCAACCCCAAGTGGTTTATAATGATGTTTACATCAAAATTACTCTAGCAAAGCCTCGAAAGTTCTCAACCCAATCAACCTTAAATGTGATATTTATTTAAAAAAAACCATATATTTTTTAATGTTTTCACACTTAATACATTGTTATAGGTTTTTTATCAATGATTTTGAAACCTCTATCTCAAGATCAAAAGAACAAAAATAACGTTATACCCTCTAAGTCTATTAAAATCACCAAGGACCCATAAAACCAAAACCATCATTGCAAAACCAATTTAGTATAAGAGCTTTTGGATGTTAAATTTTATCCATAACCCTCTTATTTTGATCAAAAGGCTAAGCTTTGGTCAAGATTTGATTAAATTTATAAAAATACCTAGAAAACCCCTTTAAATACCCCATATAAGATAAAAGGAGAAATTTAAAGAAATATTGGAAAAAAAACGTAGTTATAAAAGCTCACGAGCCTAATAAGAGGGTCTTGTTAACTTTGAAAAGTTTGAAGTTTGTGGGGGCAATATTTTTTTCCTAAAAGTGAGCAAAAGAGTGCTAACAATTGTTTTAAGTTTTGAAGGTGTAAAATCTCATCCATCTTCATAGATGATGTCCATAAGGCACACCTCTGGCCTTTTTTTTATTATGTTTAATGATGTTTTTAAACATTTTGTGTAATTTTGTTTTTGGAATTTATATGAATTGATGAATGAAATGTTGACTTGATTGTTTAATTCTTTTTAAAAGTTGTTGTCAATGTTGCTATAATATTTAAAAGGTGTTTGTATGTTTAATTTTGATGAAAGTGGTTAGTTTTGGAATATTTTAAATGTAGCAATAAATATTTGATGGTTTTTTCTATATTGCTAATACATGTTATTGGTTATTGAGTTTAGTTCGGGTCTCAAATGTTTAAAAAGTCAATTTTGGACCGAGCTTTGATGTTTTTGTTGGTTGATATTAGGGTTGTTGTTTTGAAAGTTGAGGTCTTTTTACATGTTCTTTATGATTTGAGGTTATTTGTTAGTGTTATTGATTTAAACCTGATAATTCATGTTAATATGGTTTGTTAGGGCCGGAAGAGCTTGGTCTAAAGGCCAAAAATGTATTTTTTTAGGTTTGGTAGTGGTTCATGCTTGATATTCTAGGCAACCTAGATTCGTGCTCTTCCTATTCATCCAAAAAACATTGTTTTCGGTGTTAGTTTTAGATCTTATTTTGATTTGATTTTGTTTTTTGTAAGTTTGTATATCATCATTAGTAAATAAGTCAGGTTTTTCATGTATTAATAAACATGTTTTTATAGGTTTTAATTTTAGGGTTTCCATTTTGAATCGAAACCTATTATTGACAAAAATCGTGATATTTGAATAATAATTGAAGCAAATGGTTACTTAATTCTTGATATAGTTTTATTGATTGAGAGAAAAACCTTGCTTTTTTATTGCTTGAAATTTGGTTTGGCTTGATGTTTACGTTATTGGGTTGAGTATGAATGCTCTTTATTATTCTTCATGTTCTTTGTTTTCCTTGGTGTTTGATATGTTTTCTTAGAGAAAATTATATTTTTGTGTTTTTAGTTTTAATTTGGTCATGATTTGTTTTGGTTTAGTTTTTGGGTTAAATCTATGTTTTTGGTTTGGTTTATGGTTGAACCAGTATTTTTAGGTGATATGGTAGGGTCAAAATTAAGTCAAATACTTAAGGCTTTGCTTGATTTGCCATTATTTTGATAAAAAAAGAGTTTTGGCTAAAGAATGTCTGACAAACACTTTTTTAAGCTTGTTTGACAAAAATATGATTTTGACAAAGATGACTCTAAATTTTTTTTATTTTAGATACTACAAAATAATTTTTGCTTGTCCCATACAACCTAAGCCTTTTTTTTTTGTAAAAAAAAATTATAAAGTATTTTTAGCATGGTTTCAAAAAATACCTGTGTTGATTTTCCTTTGTATTTTTTTTTTGAATCTACAACAAGTTTTTAAAGTTCTTTGAGAATTTGACCAATATTTAATAATCCTAAAGAATTTACTTCATAAAAATTAATGGTCATCATCTTATTATAAATATTGGACTTATAAGTAAGCTGATATTTAAAAGTAAAGAGTTGACTAGAAAATCTTCAAAATTTATTTACTGATTTTAGTTGAGAATATTTTCCACTACAATATATGAGTTATGGAAAACTTTTTTTCCATTTAAGATGGATAGACCCTATTAGAGCATCTACACGAATCATTTTCATAAAAATTTACCTGGAAATACCAGCTCATAATAAATTCAAAATATCAAACTTATTAATGAGAGTAAATCTTTATTCCTAGTCATATATGTGACAGAGATGTTAATACCTTTTATAGCTATAGCTAGCCTCTTACATTTTCATTTTTTAATAAGACCAATACATTGGGATCTTCTAATGACCCTTAACAAAAAATTAGGTGACAACATTTTGACCCACGACGACATATTCATCGCGTGCCCACATGCAACAATTCTCTTAATTTCTTATTTTGTTCTTTCTATTATAAAGTTTGTTTTTCTTTTCAATTTAGTACTTTAATTACATTTTTTCATATATTTTTTTTAAATTTTAATGTTTGTTCATTTAGTTTATTCTTGTTTCTTTTATATGAGTTTTTTTTTTCAATTAGTCCTTTAATTGCAATTTCCCATATATTTATTTTTTATTTTGATCCTTGTTTTTTTTTTAAATTTTTTTCCCTTAATACTTTTATTGAAGTTTGTTTGGCTTTCAATTTCATTAGTTGGTTAAATTTTTTATTGTTTTATTTTTTTTCTAGTTTGATCCTTATTATTTTAATTTACTTTTCCTTTTATTAGAGCTATTTTAAAATTCACTTTAACCTCGCGGTTGAAAATTTATCCCCTTTTAATTAATGTTTTTTTCACTTTTATTTTTTTAATTTTTTTGTGTAATTGATTTTTTCTCATGGTTTCATCTTTTGACATTTAATTTGTCAGGGATTACACTTCATGCATTCTTATCTTTTTACATTAGTTTTGTTTAATATCATTTTTATGATTACCTTCAAGTTTTTCCCATGAGTTTATCTAGTCTTATGATTTAGTTCATGAGTTTACATGTTTTTTTTAATACAAACATTTTTAGTTCTCCTATTTCTGATTGATTTTCCAAGATATTATTTTAATTTATTTATATTTTTTTATATAAAAATGAAGTTTATATTTTGAAATAAAGATACTATTTTAAAATAATATTATTGAAGTGTTCATTCTTGCATGATAAATTCTATGGTGTGATTTTATTCAATTAATTTTGTTTTTATTTATTTTTTAAATTGTGAGTTTTTTAGGATGTGCATTTATCTTTTATTAATTTAAATAAATAATTTTAATAAATATAATCAGATGAATATATCATTTTAGATAATCAAATACATTGATGTGTATTCATCTCTCAACTGTTTTCTTTGTCATGACTAGTAACTTTTTTATTTATTTACATAAAGAATTATTAGTTTATTTAATTAAAATATTGCATTTCTTTTCATTTTATATTTGATTTTTTTCATGTAAATAAATACGCAACTTTGCATGCCCGATATATTCTTTTTAAAATTATAACATGCGGCGGGATGGATGTATAATAAAACCGAAAATAAAACCTCACCGCCAACTCCCATTTCTTTTTAGGGTTCTCCCTTGCTTCCTCACTCCGATACAGTATCATGGATTCATCAGCATCACCGCCATCATCTTCTCTGCAACTAGCCATGGCGGCTCTAGTCGGTGCCTCACTTATGGCAATCTCTGCATTTTTCATTCACAAGCGCTCCGTTGATCAAGTCCTTGATCGCCTCATCACCATCCGCCGCAATTCTCATCTCAAAGAAAAGGACAAGGAAACCGTTGTAGTAGATGATAACAATCTTGATGAAGATGAAGAGTATGGATCAGACGGTGAACTGATTCTTATTGACCGGAAAATATGTGTGTCGCGTTCCTGGGGTGACGATACTGCAATTCCAAGTTATAGGAGGATTTCGTCTTCCATGCCCAATGCCGTGCTGAGCAATGATTGGTTCGATGAGGAATCGATGAGGTTTGGCCTTGGTTTTCACCGAGAAGACAATAACCTCAATGTCATTCCCTCAGGGCTTACGCCTCTGCATACGGTTCCAAGACAAGGTATTACTTATGTTTCTTTCGTGAGACTCGTTAGTTATTTATATGTAGATTGAGGAGATTATTGCCCACAGTGAAAACCTTTACTGTTACTTAATATGTAACCTTTAGTTAATTTTTTCTATCGTAGGTGTGATTGGCATAGTTTATTGTAATAATTTAGGGAGAAAAAGGCTCTATTGGATTTTCTTCAGTTGTTGGGCAAGCCTTTTATTTTTTTCCCTCCGTGCTTTGTGCAGGTGATGACAAGACTCTGAACTACTCTAGCTCTCTTACAAGACTGACATCTATGGGCAGGCTAAGGACTCCATTGTCACCAAGTGGCAGTGCCTTTGATTATTCTGGGGATTCTGAAGATGAAGGAACGGCACTTGCTGACGAAGATGCCACTATTTATTCTCAGACTGTGGATTCTTCAGCTGATTATGTAAATGTATGTGCCTATTTGGTTCAAGCTTTACAATCTTTCAAATTATTAATATTTACTTCTTGATTTATAGCATCCAATTTGCAAAGAGTATAATGCAATTGTTTGTTGCTCATGCTATTGGTTAGATGGTAATGCGTGTTTCTTATGTGACTGTTTTAGAAAGAAAATAAACCATCAGCATCCCTTTTCTCCTGGACTGGTAATTTTGGCATGCTCATGCATTATTCAAGTTGTTGAAAAATTAGTTTACTTAAAAAAGAAAATATTTAAATTAAATTTATTGAGATAATTTTAATGAGCAATACAAGAGTTTTATAAGAGTTGAAGCGAAAATATTACATTTGTTAAGTGACAAACTTAGCATTATTTTTCATCATATTTGTTTTTTCAAATAATTAGCTTCCACTGATTATTTATTTACATTCAAATAGGTTGCTTATTTAAATAATTTAAAAGATATTAATTGTATAAACATCTAGAGGCAGGCAGATAGAAACAATGCTAATTGATTTGAGGATTCATATGTATAAATGAAAAAAAAAATTCTGGTACTCATTTGAGATGGTCAGGCTGTCTTAAAATCATATCATGAAAAGTAAGTTTTTTTCCCATGTATTTACCTCCCTTTTTCTTTCATTTGGTTCTTTTTCTTGGCATCTTAGCTATTTTTTTTTTAAATCTATATTTATTATGTTAATAAATAATCAAATGGAATAAAAAATAATGAATTATTACATTTTAATAAAATAGAATTAAAGGCATTTAGATCTTATAAAAGTTTAAGATAATTCTATCATTAAACTAAAATAATAAAGGTACTTTGGTTGAATCAAATATGGATACCTAAGTATATCTCACTAGAATTGTTTTAGCATGAATACTAAATAACCTTATTAATATGTTATTGGACTCAATCTTATACATCCATAAACTAGCATTGAAAAAGGTAAGAATCCTAAAATATTGAGTATGAGAGTTTAAATGTAAATATTATAGAGTTATATCCTAAGAATTCTTACTAGTCATTTAGATAGAGTGTCTTTATCATCACAAGACCACTACTTAAGGAACTGCTCATGCACTATATTGGGCTAGATTGATCAAGTGCTTGGACTTTAAAGATCCTATTTATCTAAAACATTCAACCACTTTTTGTCCAACTCCCTTTACTATGTTAGTCAAGCTTAGGTACAAGGTGTGAACACAAGCTCTCTCACGGTTTGTGGCTGTAACTCTATTCATTCTACTAGACCTCCTTATTGAAAAGAGATCAATCCTCTTCACAAATAATTCCATTTGAAAGATGTTGATATTGGTTCTAAGTCGTGCTTTACAATTGAACAACTAGTTCATAATTATCTATTGACCATTTGGCTCTTGAATGGTGGTGCGCATTTATAGAAGTAGCACTCACCTCTCTTGTCGATCTTCCTATCCTACACAAGATTTCTTCTCTTCAATTTTGAAAGAGGCATTATTATCTTGGATAGTCGGACCTAGACAAAGCTCAAGTGATTGAGGGCTTTTAATAAAAACAAAAGAAGGTATAGTTTGCCAGGTAATGGCAGCAGTGAGCTTTGGGGGTAATGAGAAGCAACCTTCTATAATGGTCTTGATAATGGTTAGATTTCAATTAGCTAAAGTAATTAATATTCCCATGAGAGCTGAATTAATATTCCTATAATATATGAATGGTCAACCTTCAAGGGAAAAAAATACACAATAAGTTAGTATATTAAAGGTACTTTCTAAAATTAATTGTTAAAGGTACAAAAGGCAATGAATTTCTTTTAGTTACTATAGTGTTTTAGGGCTACATTGTACAGATAACCCTTTAAGTGTTACCTGCTTAGATTGACATCCCTTCAATTAACGTTTTTTCTCTCCGACATGTGAATTATAGGGTGTCTGGATTTACATCCATTCTATCAAATTGTCTATTTAACCTGTCAAATGATGTGAAAATCATGATTTTTACTCAATTAGCTAAATGATGTTGATAAATTAAAAGTAAAATTACCTTTTCCTTTATATTTTCTTTGATACCAAGGCCCCATTCAAGATCCTTTCTTTCAATTGCTACCCATCTAAAGCCAAACCCATATCTCACACGAATCTAAATAGCCATATTATTATTCAAATAGCCATATTATTATTCAAAAACCCAGATGCTAATATCTACACATAAAGTTGGATGTGCAAATACAAAAATGATTGCAAACATGTTTATTCTGGGACAACTTAGGTATAGGACACAAGTAAACTCTATTTGAAAAAGCAAAGACGTGATTGAGTGTCAATAAATAGTTTATGTTTCTTGGTCTTTGATTTATTGGCGCCTCTCATGAAGTCTTCCTAGTGGAAAACAATTGTATTTGTTGGAAGGGCTTTGTCTAGCAACTTGAAGGCGATGTGTTTGGACAACTTGAAAGTCCATATAAAAATCAAATTACTAGATGTTTGTTTTCATAAAAGTACTTTGCTTCTTCTAATGATATTATATATGGCCGAAAACATGTGAATTTAGGGACTTTTTTTATAAAACCTTGTGTTCAACACATAAAGAAGAATAGGCACACAATTGTGTTTGAGTGCCTCCCCCAAAACCACTATGTCAACAACATTTGAGTTTTCTTTGAAGACACTGACAATAAATTGAGAAATTGTAATAAAAACATTAGCTAGTCAAAAATAGGAAAACTCTTGTTAAAAGTAAGGAAATCATGATAAGTAAGGAAATCATGTCTTTTACATTCATGAGATTTTTGTGTTAGATTATGACTTCAAGGTAGTTGAAAGAAAAATGAAAGGAACCTAAAATGAAAAAAAAGTACAAAGTAAAAACTTTGAGGTCATGTAGTGGGAGGGAAAGGAGTTTTATTTGTTTTGAATTAATTGATACAAAGGCCAAATTAAATTAAATGTATAATAAGAATATTTTGGTCAAATCAAATGTTTCAATAGAGTTCATGCTTTGTGATGATGTTGGTTAAGATAGGTCAACAAAAACATCATTTTTGGCTGATATGTAATAATATTAGTAAATTGCTACATGTCTTTTTCCTTGCCACGTATTGATTTCTTAAAGTTTTGCGATTTCTTTTTGAACTTTTGGAGTGCCATTTAAAAAGCACATTCAAATAAGTGAATATCTATTGTTAATGGGTTTGCAGGATATTGATTCAAAAATTCAAAATTCTACTGCTGTACAATTTAGTTCTGTTGACAGTACGAATAGTGTTCCCGGCCAAAATCTTGGAGCTGGTGCTGAACAACATGGTGACAGAAAGGTACATGCAACTTCAGGTCACCGAGTGGGAGGCAATCCCATTATTGATACCATGATTTTACCTCAACGAACTTCTGTATCTGGTACTCTTTTTCCAGTCCTTTCTTGAGATCTTTGTTTTCGCTTTCATTGAGTGTTTTCTCTATATTATGTGCTGAATAGTTTATTGGCTTTCTTTTTTCAAAATATATTATTCTTATTATATAAATAACACAATATCTGTCGCTATCGCCACCACTGCCGCCATAGATACAGATTATTCTTACTATTGTTATTATCATAACTACAATCACAATCGTCATGGTGAAATCATTACCACCACCACTTATTGCTACATAACCATATCTACTACTGCCACGATCATAATCTTTGATGGAGTGGTTTTGTAAATTACTATTACATTATTGCAATTAAAGTTTCATTTTCTCTTCACAAGGATTGCAACAATTTATAGTCATTAATCTAAGTGTGTTTCTCAATCTGCCTTAAGAGGGATAATAATGTTAGGCAAAAAGATGTCTTTCCTAAAACTCAAAGCAACATCTTTTCCAATTCTTGTTTTAGTGGCAGTTCCTGTGGTACAAGCTCTTCCATACAATGCCAGTGTTGTCATGATAGGGGTTATATGGTACTAAATGTCACATCTCATCTTAGCTTTAGAGTATGAATATGAGAATAATGACATAAATGATTGTGAAAGCTCAAGTTTATTTTACTTAATATGTAATTGTTAAACTTGATGTCTAAATAGGATGTTTATGTATAGGCATCCAAACATATAAAATGGAAAATCCTAATGAAAGGAGGAAAGCATAGGAAAACTAAAATTATTTAAACAAACCCAAGATTTCCTTCTAAAATAAATAGTCCTAAAAAATCTATCATATGGGTTTGCATCAATGATTTATGTGGACAAGTTGTTGATCTTGAGTTGACGGAGAAAGCAGATTGCTACTTGGTCGGTGACTTGTTGAGTTGGTTCTTTTCTCATCAGATACTTCTCTCCTGATGGAATAATAAAAAAATTCTAACCAATCTTTCTTGATCAAGGTGATTGAAGATCAATGTGAGATTTCAAGAAAGCTTTTTTGAGCCCACGAATAAGATACCAAGCTTATGTACTCATCTTTGTTGTTTTTATTCGAATTACTTCTTCTTTCTCAATGACTTAAGGTGTTTTAAATATTTTCCTTTTTGTTTGAACAATTATTTTGACTTTTTTCAACTGACATGAAACAAAAGGTGAGGGATTTTTTTAATGGTTTTGGGTGATACACCTGATTTTCATGTGCTTTTTGATGAGTTTATGAACGGAACTTAACAAAAGAGGTGCAAATCCAAACACAAACAATCCATCTATTGAAATAACAATAATAATAGAAATTAATCTTTGATATTGACATATGTTCAGCTGAAATGTCTTCGGGTACTGGAAAGCATAGAAAATGTCTAGGGGGTGGTGATCCAAACAGCCAATATTTCAGGGGATCTTTGTACAAATTAATCTTTGATATTGACATATGTTCTCTTTGTCCCTAAATATTTCTACTCAGAATCAATAAATATAGAAGAGGAAGAAGTGCGTAAGATGATTCGCGAGTGTTTGGATTTGAGAAATAGTTATCTTTTTGCGGAAAAGGTCACTCCATGGATGAAGCATTCTGTGGAAGAATCTACTGCATCAGGGGTGAATACTGATCACTTCGAATCTTTTCCAGCAACTTCAGTAAGTTACTTTCAGCTATTGATTTGAAATTCTCCACAAATATCATTTGTTACATCTTTTTTCTCTTTTAAAATTTCCCCCCTTTTACTCTAGTGAAGTTGTTCTTCTATCCACAAAACTCTTTTAATTTTTCTTTTGATCATTTGTTATCTTAAACTCTTGTGCAGCATTGCTATAGGATGGAAGATGGAGTTGTTCATGTTTATGCCAGTGAACATGGTAAGTAGTAAGAGTGTTACTCATTTTGATCAATCATTGTTTATACACTGAAGTGTAAGAAATTGGGAATGGCTTTGAAAGCATTATCCGAGGACAGAATTATTTGATCCAATTCGGTATCTGATGGGCCTTTGAATTGTGATCTTTGGATTCAAATCCCAATATATTTACCAGTTTATAAGTTTATTCTTGTAAAATGTCTTTGACAAAGCTCCTATAGAACCAACCAATGAACTTGTTTCACAAAAGGAACATCTATCTGAATTTGACTCATGTTTCTTAGGTTTGCAATGGTTAGACTTGTAATACATTTGTGAATCACAAAATTGTATTAGATTTTCATGTTGAGCTGACACGTTTCATGCTGGTGCTTCAGATGGGTAAATCTTGCTGAAATGATTTTTAAGTTCGGTAACCACATCCTTATGTTAGCTAGCACTGGCTGTGTAGCACTTCCCATGTAGGATTTTCCATAGAGAGTAATTGTCTAAATTATTTTTGGGTCTCGGAGGTTTTTTCTGGTTATATGGTAGTCCCTGAATTCTTATGCTGTGGTAAAACATTAGCCCTTCCATACTCAATTTTTTTCAGTTCAAAATATACTCCACGGGTATAGGGTTCAAATTTTACTAATGCCTCAAAAAACTTGAAAATAATTTACTCAGAGCTCTTTTGAGCCTACATCGTATGATGTGGCCATGGAATCCAACTTGGAAGTAATAGCTACTGGAACCCAAACTGAAAAAATGACTTGAAGGTAGTTATACTCATGAAGAAAACATTTGGTTCATGGCTATTCTGCATATTTTTAAAGATCAAGTATTTCTGAGTTGGTATTTTTTATTTATTTCAAAAGTTATTACTTTATTAACTTTTTAGCATGTGTCTAATCAAGGATTTTTAAATTTTAATCCAGATACTGTAGAACTTTTCCCTGTTGCTAGTGCAACTGCCTTTTTCACTGATATGCATCATGTCTTAAGAATCATGTCTATCGGAAATGTTCGCTCTGCATGCCATCTCAGGCTACGATTTCTTGAGGAGGTATTTTCTTCAAACCTCCTTATGGACTCATGCTATTAACTTCAGCTTGTGCTTGTAACTTATATCTGCACACTATACAGAAATTCCGCCTTCATCTGTTAATAAATGCAGACAGGGAATCCATGGATCAGAAGGGTGCACCCCACCGTGATTTCTACAATATCAGAAAAGTTGATACACATGTGCATCACTCTGCTTGCATGAACCAGAAGCATCTCTTGCGTTTCATCAAATCCAAACTTAGAGAAGAACCAGATGAGGTATATCCTAATTTCCCATCAATTTGATCATGTAAGCTGTTTGCTTTGGTGATGTAAGACAACTTAGGATTTATGTCCCACAAAGCATTCATGATGAGCTAGGTTTGGAGATTTAGGGATTCTAGTTGGAGATCAAGGTAAGGGATTGATGTATGTGGAATTGAGATTGATTAATGATGTGTAATCTGAGATCATTGTAGCAGGCAAAAAGAAAGAAAGTGTGCAGGACAGCTCAGCCTTTAAATTTCTGTCCGAGTGATGTTTTGTCAGGCTTCGAAAACAGAAATACTCTTTGTACCAACATAGTTGCTCGATTTATATGCACCAAAAGGCCTTATAGTCTTAAACTAAATGGAAAGGAAAACACACATAATAGTAAAATCCTAATTAATATTTAATCTGTAAATAGGACTACACCACATTTATAAGAAGGGAAATATTCATAAAATTACAATTCTGACTCGAACAACAGATTATTCATAACTAAAATTCAAACACTGAACCTGTCATTAAAACCTGTCAATTTGACTTAAATAAAAAGGTTTACAAAATTGAATCATAATTTTTTGCTTTAATCAAAAGTTCAAGATTTTAACTTCGAAATTATTGATTTTAACTTGCACTACTCCAAAATGTTGCTTAGAGTAGTTTTTTTTCTTAGCAAAACATACTTCTAATTTGACTAATTTCTTATCACATTTAAAATAACTTCTGAATTATGACCCAAAAGTCAAAAGCTATTTTTCACAAGTCATGTCAAACAGGCTCTATGTTCTAACTCTAAGATAACTTGGTTTTGATTTTTGCAATGTACATGAGTTTTTCTTAAGTGTGCCATCAATTCTTCCTTTCCTTTTTCCTTAAGAAAATTTGATATTGAGTTTTTTAGTGTGGTCATATAAAGCTCTTTAACATTTTGACAAATGCTGATTCAGTTGATCTTGTCCTTACAAAAGATTGAGGAGACCTTGGAATGAATTGTTGATAATTCTGAAGTTTTATAAAGTCTTGAGAGTAAGATGTTGCATAATATTCCCTTTGTCACCAACAATTGCATTGACAATATTGTGATTCTGTTTGCTAACTTCATTCATTGACTATGCTTGATTGTTCTGTTCAATAGTGCTTTTACCATCTTTGCTGTCTGCTGGCTGTATGTGCTATTCCAGCTACGTTTGTCTTGGATTTGATGTAGCTTTAATTGTTTTTTCTCCATTCAAACTGCTTGTTTGCTTCCTTATCAGTGGAACACTTTTCTCTTGAGTTTTGTAATCACAATTGCTTTAAAAATTAAATTGCAATATTCTTTAAGGAGTCTTCTATTTCTTTAACTAAATTTTCATCATCTACATTGCTATAGAACTGGGCATCCAATTGGCAGTAGTTATTGTAGATATCTTGCCTCTTAAGAGGAAGCATTGCTGAAATAACACTTCGCTGATAAAGCAAATAAGACAGATTTGTTTAATCATGATTACATTATCCAACAAACACCAATACTTGATAGAGCACTTCTATTGTGATATGATATAGCACTTGATGCAATTGATCTAATAAAATTTGGGTTGATTGCATGAATGACTCCGTATAAGACACCTTGACAGGATTATACATCCCTTATATTGCCACCTGCGGCATTTATTGTGCTCAAACTTTATGTAATTAATTTAAAACCTGGATGCGGGAGAAAGAATAAAAGAGGAGGGATCAATTTATCTTTGATACGAAATTGATGTGGGACAATTTAGTTTTTATGTACCACAAAATATTCCTGGTGAGAGCTAGGTTTGGAGAAGGGTTTTCAAGTTGGAATCAGGATTGAGGTTTGATATGTGTGGAGTTGGGATTGATTATGGATATGTTTTAGGAGGATTTGAGATTGTTGCTTTAGTTGTGATAAGTAAACCGGGATTACTAATAGTAAGAAGAAAGGGAAGAAGCAGAACACGGTGGACTGCAACCCTCGAACTAAACAGAAATGCGCATAATTATATTTTTCAAAGTCCCTTTCTATTAACATGGAACAGGTGCTTCTTTTTTATGCAGGGAAAGGAAAGAAAATGTACCAGAAAACTCGTAATTGATACTCTAAATCCCAAATAAGACTAGATGCTCAATCAAATTTGAACTAGTTCTTTTTAGCAAGAATATGCAGAAATTACATTTCTTCCCTGCTTACAGAATTTTCCTATAGCTGAAATTCAACCCTTCAGTAAGAAACCTATCATTGAAACATATTCCTAGAATAGGAAACCTCTTTGTTGATCGATCCAAAGTAAATAGAACTTATGTAACAATATCTCAGGTGCATTATAATTTAGTTAGATAATTTTTTGTTTATTTTCTTTCTTTCAATGTTATCTTTAGATGCCTTTTATTACATGCTAAGTACATTGGTTTTGCAGGTTGTTATATTCAGAGATGGAAAATACATGACACTAAATGAAGTTTTTGAGAGTTTAGATTTGACTGTGTATGTATGATGTTCTATTGATATCCTATTTGACTGGGTATTTATGTTATGTTTTATCTATATCCTCACTGTGAGCAATGATTTTGATATCATAGCATTTTAAACTTGCATGTCAGGTATGATTTGAATGTTGATTTGTTGGATGTCCATGCTGATAAGAGCACCTTTCACCGTTTTGATAAATTCAACCTCAAATATAATCCTTGTGGTCAAAGCAGACTCAGAGAGATCTTCTTAAAGCAGGATAATCTCATTCAAGGTTATTAGTCATTTACTCAGTCATTCTAATAGATTGCTAAATGTGTGTTATCTTCGACAAGGCCATTTTTGAGAACACTGTCTTTGTTCTGATGTTTGTCTTCACTGCATGTACTTGACTTATATTTGAACTACTGGGACTTGCTTAACTGTGTTAAATATTTGGAATTTGAGGAACTGTGTTTTGTTTTTTGCACTTGAAGATATCTAATGAAGTGAATATCTGTGTTCAATTAGATTATTTTTGACAGAATAAAGTGTGCTGATTTTAACTGAATTATGATAGGACGTTTCTTGGCTGAAGTAACAAAAAGAGTTTTATCAGATCTTGAGGGAAGCAAATACCAGGTTTTGCTTCATAATATCTTGCTTGTCAATTCTTTTAGTTTTTCCTTTTCTTTTTTCTGAAAGATAATGCCTTACACTCTAAGGAGCACCTGTGTTTCATATTGTGTCTCTTTGTGGACTTTTTGTGCATTGATATCCTCCTATCCTACCTTAACAATTGTTTTCTTATTCTTAAGTCATTCAAAGTATGTGCACAAACGTTTTGTACTTTACACAAAGTAGGAAAGGGAGTTTTCTTCTTCTTATATTTTTGGCAGCATGTATATACAACTGAAAAAAATATATCTCTTCACAAGTTCTCCCCCTCTCATTTTCTGCGTGTATGTCCGTAAGCTCCCTGTAAGCTCTAGAAATTGATTTCATAGGCCAAAATCTTGATTCATGTGCAAGCAAATCATTTTCTATCTGCTCAAGTTTGAGCATGTATTTGCATGGGTTTTTGGCTCTGCATCAATTAACCTTTTGTTGCTATTGGATGCTGTATGTCATAAGGCTTTGTAGCTATTGACATTTGGGTCTTTTAGTGGTTTGGGGAAATTATATGTCACAGTTCTTAGTTTGCCCTGTGAAATTCTTGGATGTATATCAGTGGTGAATGAAGATGCTCAAAATATTTATATAAAAACTGGACAAAAAATTACACCATACTATTTCAGGGCAGGTTTGGAATTATTTACAATATGCTTCAGAACTATATAGGCATATTTAAACTATCCTTTTTGTTGGTCCTCATCAATGGATATTACTGGTTTGGGCACAATGTACAACTAATTTGGGTTTTCTCCTTCAGTCACTAATAATTCATAAGATTAGGTAGGATGGCAGTTTCAGAAAGTATCATCGCAGAGGTTGCTAGCCTGTAATTGTCATTTTGGCTGCTGTTTGCTTCTACAATCTGCCCTTTGTTTTTCTCTCTTTTCATGCTCTGGATCAACTCGTTTTTTTTTTCTTTCTCTCATGTTGCCAGGGCTGGCTTAGCCTGCCCCCTTGCAACTGTGCACATGCCCATTGATGATAATTGCATCTTTTGCCGCAAACCATTAGTCACAAGTGTCACCCTTACCTGTTTTCCATTGTCATTTGATTATTTTGTATCCAATGATTATGAATTGCTACAAATAGCTGAAAGCTAAGTTATTGACTTAAGTACTGACAAAAACATTTTTTCTTCTTATTTTCGACACCAAAATTTGTCATTCAATAAACTCAGATGGCGGAGTATAGAGTGTCCATATATGGGAGAAAACAAAGTGAATGGGACCAGCTGGCAAGTTGGTTCATTAATAATGAAATTTATAGTGAGAATGCTGTTTGGTTGATCCAGGTAATTTTTAATGCTGTGCCTTTTCTTATGCAAGCTGCATTGTTATGTGTGTTTAGTCATTCATCCATCCAACTAATTAGAGTGGCAACTCCTGAGCACGATGATTCATACCATTAGAATGTATTTGCTCAGAACTTCGGACCATGAGAAACTTATTTAAACACAAGATAGTTTATATTAGGAAGAAAAAATTGCTTATGGAACAAAAGAATGCAATCCTTTTTTTTAGCAAATCGAAGTCTTGAACTATCATGTGGCATTGTTGATGTATTGTTAGAGGTGAGTTGATAAAATTGATTATATTGCACCTGTATCACATGGAGCATCACTGTTCTAGGCTAATTTAAGTGTTGTAGAATCAAGTTCTCACCTGTAACAATTCATGAGTTTGCTTGGAGTGAAATTTTTATTGGGTTTTCCTGTTATCCTCACCACATTTTTCTCTCTTTTTTTCCCAAAAATATTGAATGAGCAGCTTCCACGGCTTTACAATGTATACAAGCAAATGGGAACAGTTACTTCGTTCCAGAATATTCTTGATAATGTTTTCATTCCACTATTTGAAGTTACAATCAATCCGAGCTCTCATCCTCAACTACATGTTTTTTTAATGCAGGTAAATTTATCTCATGGTTTTTCTTATTTGAATATATTGTGTATTCATTTTAATTTGATTGGCATGTAGTTTTTAGTGGATACAGTTGGAAGTTCATGTTTTCCTCTTTGGTCCAACAATCATGATCTTTTTTCTTTATCTTTGCTGTGCTACTACTTTTGTAATTTACAACCCATTTATTGGAAAAGAACTGCCTTAATATGCTGAAATGTTAGAGACCATCCTCTGAGAATCAAATTAATGATCCTATTATCTTCATGCAGGTTGTGGGATTAGATATTGTTGATGATGAAAGCAAACCAGAAAGGCGTCCAACTAAACACATGCCTAAGCCAGCTGAATGGACCAATGATTTTAATCCAGCATATTCCTATTATGCATATTACTGTTATGCAAACTTGTATACTCTTAACAAGGTGTGCATTGCTTGCTAAGTTTTGGTTTCCTTAACAATGTTTTATGTAGCTTGTTTCTGTCAAGTTATTGGGTGTATTAATGTTGATACGAGTTCAATATCATTGCAAGCTTCATAGTAGTACAATAGTTTCTACTCTTAAGGGTGAGTTTGGTCAGGTGGTAAAATAGAGGATTTGTTTTTTCTACAATTGCCCCCCTTTTTGGCTCGTTCAGTTAGGGAAAGGGAGGGATTTTCACCCAATTAAGGGGGGCTGGTTGAAATTTCAACCACATAATCTTTTAGCTTATTTTCTTTCCTTTTTTTGTTTGTTTGTCTCCTGTTTCCCGTTGCACCCTTTCTCAATATCTCCTTTCTCCTACTGGCAACCTGTCTCTTCAGAAACACAATGAACCATCTTTGAGAAAGGTATACCACTAACAATTAATTGAAAGTCTCACCCAGAATTTTTACCTCATTAAAGAATTTGACTTAAGTTGCCTTGCTGTATAGTTAGTTGATGCATGTAGTCTAAAACTTTTGCATGATGATCTCCAGGATATGTGGTGATACATAAAGCAAATTATACTCCTGGACTTGTTAATTCATCAAGTTCATTTATCAAAATAACCAGAAAAGGCCATTGTCAAATTATGGTCCTACTGAAGTGGGATGGAGACTTTTGAGACAGTCATCTCAGCATTTTTAATGAAATGGCTGCTCACAAGATTGAACATGCTGCTTGTGTTGCAAGCCCAAGATCTCACCAAGCAACATCCCCAATTCTTACCAGAATACTAGATAAAATTGTTGCCTCAATTTCATTTTCGCAGGAGGAATATTTTTGATTAATTACATAACTGGTTGATTTGCCTAGGACAAATGCATTAGTCAAGAACTCATTTGATTATTTATTTTGGATGGCAATGTTTGCTTTATTTGTTTGTCTATTACGCCTGTTGCTCTTTCTTGGAAAATAGAAAATAAGAGTAACAACCCATGGTGCTGATCATGTTCCAATTGATTTGTGCTTCTCCTACATTTTTAGCTTCGTGAATCAAAAGGATTGCCTACAATCAAATTCCGACCACACTGTGGAGAGGTTATTGCTCTTCTTGATCTTTCCTTTATTTTTCCTTGGATTGCTGAGCTGCTGACAATCAGTGCAATATGCAGGCTGGTGATGTAGACCATTTGGCTGCGGCATTCCTTCTATGCAATAATATATCTCATGGGATCAATTTGCGGAAATCCCCTGTTTTGCAATATTTGTATTACCTTGCTCAGGTTAGCTCCACCTGACTCTGGGAAACATGCAGTTGAAATAATGGAATATGCTTGTGATTTGCAACAAAACATTGTATTTTTAAGAAGGAATGTTCTTCCACTTAGCATTGTTGTGTTATTGCATATCTTAATAAATATTCCTGTTGCTAGGAGGGGAAACAGTTATCTTCCATCTAATATCCTAGAGACACATGTATATGTTCTTCAAAAGACTTTGCACTGGTCCTTCGCCTTGGTGAAATTACTTGATTGATGTCGTACTTAGTCCTTTTTCTTTTAAAAAAATCCAGAGTAGAAATATTTTCCTTTTCTTCTTCTTCTGTCATGTTGCTTCTTATGCAGTTGTATATCCCTAAGTTGGAAAATGCTCCGGTGACTAACACCCGTCACTTCTATTTCCAGATTGGATTGGCTATGTCACCATTGAGCAATAATTCCCTTTTCCTGAACTATCATCACAATCCATTTCCTATATTCTTCCAGCGTGGCTTGAATGTTTCTCTCTCAACTGATGACCCCTTGCAAATTCATTTAACAAAAGAACCGCTGGTGGAAGAGTACAGTGTTGCAGCGAAGGTTTGCTAGTTCTTTATTTATTATTTCTAATTTCAGTTGTAGTGGTGCGTGTTGTGGAACTCTGTTATCTTTTCAGGTATGGAAGCTCAGTGCATGTGACCTATGTGAGATAGCAAGAAATTCTGTTTATCAATCTGGATTTTCCCATGTGGAAAAGGTGAGAAAATTGACCAATAGGAGAGACAAATGTTGGTAATAAACATGTTTTTGAGAAGAAAAAATAAACGTTCATTCAAGTATCTACTGCTATGAGAAACTCAAGGCTTTAGATTCAAATGCAAATGCAGTTAAAGCTCTATAAATTATATACCCTTGGAACCATGAAAATTTATTAATTAATTGAGATATTATTTAAACTTCAAATTTAAGTCGGGACCAAGTAACATTTATTTTCATTACAAGTGTAATAGTATTATGAGTGATATTTTGTTTTTAAAACACCACATATAGCTTGTACACTAAGGTTCAGAGGATCCTTGGTTTTTACTGCAGTTTCATTGGTTGGGTAGCAAATATTTTTTGAGGGGGGCAGAAGGAAACAACATTCACAAGTCAAACGTACCTAATATAAGGATCGCCTTTCGACACGAGGTATGTTTTTATAGTATCTGTTAACTTGCTATGCAATCATATCATGGCTAATGATTGAGAGATTTGCAGACATGGAAAGATGAGATGCTGTATGTTTTCTCGGGGTTGGCCAAATTTCCTGAAGAAATAGATTTCTGAGTGCGGTGTTGAAGAATGAAGCAATTAATTTATAATTAGTCTCGTATGCACAAGTGGGAAATTCAATCAGTATCCTAGGATGAGTCGGATCTAGCAATTTAACCGAGCACAATAAAGCAGAATATTAAATATAGCTTTCAGGGTTATAAGGCAATTTTATGTTGCACAATCGTTGGGTTGCCAACTTTGGTGAGGAAATGCTTGATTGGTGCGGCACCGTTTTCACTTTGTTTCTGCAGGCATTCATGTTGAAAAGTGCCAGTTTGCTTTGAGTTTTCTTTTTCAAAACAATGTTCCTTTTTTTAACACAAGCCGTGGGTCTTATTTGCTAAAATAGTGGTCTTAAGTTTTATGTCTAGGTACTCGTAGCATGTAGTATTAACTAAAAACCTAACACAGAATACTATTAACCCTCTCATATTTGACTGTCTGTATATATATTGTACACAATTTTGTTTTTTTAATTTGATTCTTATTTTTTTAAGCGTATTGGCATATTTTTTAGGCTAAATGCAAATTGTTGATCAAGGATAAAATTGAAAGATAGAAGACAAAAATAAAAATAAAAAAAAGGTTTATAGAAGGGTAATGATTTCAAAGATGACACAAAATGTTACTTTATTCCTTTAACTTTAGAAGGTGTATATATATAGATTATTAATATTTTTCAATTTGATTTTAGTATAAAATTTTATTTTTGTTATTTTTTAGTTTAGGTTTTAAAATAGAAGAGAGAAAAGTCACTTGAATTCAGCATAAAGATAAAATCAGTGTTATCATAGATTCTAGTCATCAAAATGTTATATTTAGTGAGGGGAGCTCCACCTATGTATTTTTTTTAACTTTAAAATGACTTAAAAATATAGATCTAAGCTCTGAAAGAATTTTGGTTTTTTTTTTTTTTTTTGAGTTTGTACAGGAGTAGGTTATTTTCTAGGTGTTTTGGGTCTAAAATGAGTTAGAAAATAAGTTTTTGGATCAATAAAATACATAACATGTTTTTTTGCCCATTAAGATGGCCGGAATCTGGGAAATCCTAAGCATGTCATTTGAGATATATTTTTTTTCAAAAAATAATAGGGTAGATGTTTTGTTTGTCCTAGTTATATTTCAAAATAAAAAAGATCGCATGCAATATGCTTTTAGGGTGTTTGGGATTGTGGTGCAACCGGAGATTGCAAAAAAGTATCCTTATCTAGTGTTTGGTTATTGTAAAAAGCAGAAATATAGCATAGGTTTCACATAAAATTTTACCCAAAAACTCCGGCTTAGCTGCTTTTCTTGCTTTTTGATCTAAGAGGGAGGGAGACGGGGGGTTGCTGGGGGGTTAAAATATAAATAAATATATTAGAAGGAGATCACAATATAATTTTTGCCTCATAATTCTAATTTTATTTCAGATGATATTTTACCATGTATTGTTCTGGGATCGCAGAGACCTTTATATATGGATTTAGTTCGTGATGAAATTACAAGTAGTTTGATGGGAGAATAAAAACAAGTGTGTAATTTACTTGAATTATTAATTATATTTTAATATTATGGTTATTGAAATTTAAAAAACAATACACACACACACTTTAAAGTAATTTCACAAGTTGAAAGCAATATGAAAAGCTTGGTAACCAAACACTTGAACTCTTTTTCATTAACTTCAAACTCAACCACAGTTTTAACCAAACACTTTAAAAATTATTTTGAATCGCAGCTAAAGTGCTTTTCATGAAACTGATTTTTAAAAACCTCAATCACAAAAGCAAAAGAAATACTAAACACACCCTTTATATGACTGCAAGTGGTTTATTTTTAACGGGCTACCTGATTTTCTAGGCCTTGTGGCGCCTAATTTTTTTCCTTGAAAAACAAATTATTTATATTTGTTTTTTGTAATAGTTTTTTAAATTATATTTCAATTAATATCCATTCTCTCTATTTTTTTCTTTATATTTATTTTTTTAGGAAAATCAAGAGCTAAAATATGTATTGCAAATAAAATAAAATAAAATAAATTGTTCTTAATAACTTCATATTAATGTGAATGGCTAAAATAACACTTGAAGCTATTTGACCTTTGCTTCTCCAAGTTATGAATATTTGACCTTGTTTTCTGTTAAAAAAAACATAATATTTTATTGCAAGATCACAGTGTTAAAATCCAAAAAAATTATCATCTCACGAAGATCATCATTAGATAACGACTCTATAATATTGGAGTTTGTGAATACAGGGGGTTATTTTGCTTGATAATTCTGCTAGGACTAAAATTCATGGGATGAAACTGTCAACCTTGATTGTCTTATTGAGACGGGTGCTCATAATATAAGTTGAGATTATCTCGCCATCCGAGATTGTACATGTTGGAAAAGAGATTATATTTATATTGAGATTGTCCATTGATCGTTCTATCAATTGTATTAGCTTGTTCAATATAATCTTCTTACATTGTTATTCTCTCTCAAGATACAACAATCCGTTGAAATTTTTGGATGCATAAAAAATTTCCCAAATCTTTAATCACCCTTCGTGCTCACTTGAATTATTATAATAAAAAATAAATATAGTAGAACTTGAGAAAATAAAAAGTATGTGGGAGAATAATTTAAAATAGACAATGCTTCTATTTATGTTCTTAGAATCTTTTTGCTACACATATATATTTTTCAAAAATATCAGTTATCTATTATATTTAAAATAATTAAATGTGACGAATTAATGATAACCAATTAATACAATTTAATTTTAAAACGATTTCAATAATTAATTATAACAATTATAGTAATAAATTATAACGTTTAACGTTCATGGTAATTAATTAAAACGGTTATATTAATTATTACCAAAGATTATCATTACAGATAAATTTTAAATTAAATTGTAACAGCTAGGTCGCCACTAAATCATCGCCACCACGCTGGTGACGTATTGTCATGCTTTTCGGCAAGTGGGCTTATCTCTCCATCTGATGCGGCGGCATCACGGAGGGAGGTTGCCATCAACCTTTGCTGTATGCGGCATTCATCAGGAAATACATCATCATCTAGCTGCTGGTTCAAAATTATGAACTGAAATTTCATACCTTTAATGTTAAACCGACAAGAAGTACAGTTGTTTACACACTGCGTGCAAATCATGATTAGCCCCTATAATTATTCGAAACTATAAGAATATTAATTGCGCAGTGTATTATTACCAATGTACTTTCAGTTTTCATTTCCTTAAATGTTTCAGAATCTGTTTGTTGAAAAATGCAAATCTACAACATCATCAGTCGCAACGAATATGAACGTTGTTAATTTTGTTTGGTTCGGGTATAGTTTTTACTTTGTTTAAAATTTTAGTCGGTTTTGAAAATTCATTCTAAATTTCGATCAGAATATTCTGGTTTCTTTCAATGTTTCTTTCAATGTTTCAGAATCTATTTGTTGAAAAATGCAAATCTACAACATCATCAATCGAATATGAATGTTGTTAATTTTGTTTTGTTTGGGCTGAAATAGAAGAAATGTTTCGTAGTAATTAAAAAAATGAAATAAAACAATACAATTTTTACTTTGTTTAAAATTTTGGTCAGTTCTGTAAATTCAGCCTAAATTTCGGTCGGAATATTTTGGTTTTGTTTTGCCCGTTTCATTTCGGTCAAATAGTGGTTTTTTTTAAAATAATAAATAATTATACAATATCAATCATATCTCTTAATCCGACTGTTAGATTGAGATAAAATTTTATAAGTAGTCTCTTGATATATTTATATATATATATTATGTTAAAATTTCAGAGCAATCAAAAAAGAATGTAATGACCTTTCGAGATTGATGATGACATTCTTATAATATTATACATGTTCATAATTTTGTTAAAAAAATCATTTTATTGTGTCTTTTTTTAGATTAAATTACACAATTCTAAATAATTTTATTTTTGGATTTGAACTAATTATTTTTTTGAATTAATATATTTAATTATATAAATATATATATAAACAGTACAATTCCAAAACAAAATTAAAAAAAACAAAACATCTGACAAAACAGAATTTACAACCTTTTACTGCCAAGTCTTATTCAAATCGTGTTCATATAGCATTTTTTATGATACATAAACAGGCAAGACAACAGCTGGAACTGGAACCCATCTTCGTTTTCCCATTCACTTCACAGTGAGATTAATTAATTTGTCTCCCATTTGCACAGCACTGACCTTGTAACGATATCGATGAGCACAGAGCATAAAATAAAACAAATTCAAAACCCCCATTCCTGCCAAAAGGAAGTAGAAGTAATCCAATTTTCCAGCGTTTAGATCATTCGTCAGCCAGTCCGGATGGTGTCTCGTTCCAGTAACTTTATGAACAATGCTGCCTACCATGGTACTGAGGTAGCTTGCACCAGCAAACGAGCAGAAGAAGAGAGCGTTGCCGAGGCTTCTCATGTGATCAGGAAACTGCTTGTTGTAGAATTCAATTTGTCCAAGACTGACGAATGCCTCGCACAACCCCATCACCACAAGCTGTGGAGCTAGCCAGAAGACTGACATGGGAGCAGCCTCTGGGTGTGAAATTGCTGCGGCCCTTCTCTCCCTCTCCACCAGTCCAGCTACTACCATGGATAGAACAGAAAACACATTCCCAATTCCAATTCTCTGGAGAAGTGTGATCCCACCCTCATGTTTTGTAACTTTTCGAAGGGCTGGTACTAGGATTCTGTCGTAGAATGGGAGCCATATTCCTATTGTTATCAGCGACACGACGATGATGGAGCTAGCTGGGACTTGGAATTTCTCTCCTAGGTGTCTGTCCATTTTCAAGGCTTGAGATACAGTAAATGTTCCTTGCTGTACCATTGAAGTGAAACTAACAATACCAGAAGCCCATATTGGACCTATTTTTATCAGGCATTTCACCTCTTCAACCTGCTGGACAGTGCACAGTCTCCATTGATTCGCACTTGAACCATCTGGGTTTAGGTCAGTTTCTTTTTGTATCATTGCAGCCTTGTTCAAAAACCTAATTAAGAGAGTAAAATTATTAATTTTCAAATTTTATTAGTACCCCTAGGCAAACAACATTAACCATTCGACATCCGTATGAACAACTAAATAAATTCAACAACGTTTCAAAACAGTATGGACTAGCTGGCTCATGATCACTAATCTTAATTAGTGCTGAGAGGACTAATGCTGTCTTGGATGGCACTTAGTGCCATCACTGACAAGCACTTCTACCATTTAGTATAGCACATGAATAGCAATCCGTCAACATCAGAACACAATTTCGCTCACTATTGAATTCTGATGATCATGAACTGTGAGGTCTTGCTGTTTATAATGAAGAAGATTATGATATCTTCAACTACTAAATCTGCGAGACAACTGATTTTGGAAAAGGAATGATAGTTTTTCGGATAGAATTTTAGGGGGTGGCAAACCACATGGAGTGGACGCACTGTGTCTCGATCCGTGTGTGCAGGAAAAAAGTCACCATCAGTTGAAGCTATCTATGTGGAGCTAATATTCAGTATATATAGCAAGAAAATCTCCAGAAATGAAGACACCTCACCTAAACTGATTGGTTAGAGGGAGCTTTGACGATATGGTGAATCGATCTTTAATTGGAGGATCATAAGAGATCCCATCAACCTGCTGCTCTCCATCACAATTGTCAGGAAGCTTGAGCCTGCGATTTTTGAAAGCAGCAACAAAAACCTGCGCGATGCCAGAGAAAACACTTCCTTCTGGCTTCACATGCACATAAATCCTGGTTCCGATAAAGAAAAGTATAATGGAGCAGAGCATGAGCACAGTAGGTATTCCGAAACCCAAAACCCAGCTGACAGAGTCTTGGACATACACCACCGCCGTTAAAGTGATCAATATCACCACCGTGAAGGTTGTGTAATACCAATTGTAGAAGCTGTTGATCCCTTTTACTCCTTCTTCCGTCGTCGGGTCAAACTGGTCAACGCCAAATGGAATGCTGCATGGCCTAATCCCACCTGTTCCTATAGATAGGAGCCCTAACCCAAGCACCAGAACACCCAGTTGCGTGCTGGTGGGGCTTTCACAGTTCCCGGGAGACTGATGAACTCCTCCGGGCTCGCATTTTTTAGGGTGAAGATGAGGCACCCATGCTGTTAAAGTCACGGTCACCATTCCCTAGCCAGCCCATGTCGATAAACATTAATATTAAAATGTGTGTATCATTAAATCTTGCTAGCTAGACGTGGAAAATGTATAAAATAAATTAATTTCTCATAACGTTGCGAGGGTTGTGTTTTTAAAATTATTTAAATGTATAAAATAACTTATACAATATGGTCGTGAGATCAATTAATAAATTATACAATATGGTCGTGATATCCCGGTCCAAACAATGGAATCGACTACCAACAAGATCAATCGATAAATTATACAATCACATACATCCTGTCCTCTAAAAACCCAAACTCGGAAAGTTAAAATTAAATTAACTCCGGCTCTCAACCAAAAAATATTTCCAATCAGGATCTCATCTATGTGTTTCTCAATCCATTCATAATTAATTTAATAATTTTATATTCTTTTTCAATTTACTTTTGTTCTGTTTTAAGAAATAGAAAAAGAAAAAATAAGTTGATGATATGGAATGAAAGGTTGATGATGATATATTTTTATACTATAGGAATTAATTATTTTTTTCCATAAACGACATGGCCTATACTATAAGTAATTCTTCATTTGTGAATCTTGACATTTTAAAACTAAGTTTCCTCAGACAAGTTTTACTTATTTTTAATTGATATCTCTAAACAAAAAATCTTTCTTGTAATAAGAAATTTAGAGATTTTTGTTTTTATTAATGTTTTACTGTTTTTCATCATACACACATCATTGTATCATAAGAACGTATAAATATTGGTATTTTTAATGTACAAAAGTTTTTTTTTTTTATAGACTATAGAGAATAATCAAATAACGCTAGAGATTATTGTTCAAAAGTGTGATTAAAGTTGATTTTGAACATGTTTTTTATTCAGAAATGTATAAAATGATATTTAAATTTATTTTTAAAAAATTATTTTTGACATCAACACAGGAAAATGATCTAAAAACACCATTTTTTTTAATTTAAAGTAAAAAATAAAAATAAAAAATCTTCATTTTTTTTTAAAATGCTTTTAAAACGCAGTGTCAAACAAACACCTTCTAAAAAGATTAGTACATAATTCTAAAAAATAAAAAATGAAAAATCAACTAATATTTTTTAAAAAGGTCATTAACATGAAAACAAGCCTAAGCCATACACATGGTATACATAATTCCCTTTTTTTTTTAAGATAAAAACAAAATCCAGAAATTTATACATGAAAACTGTATATTTCCTTTTCACACACATGTATCAATGCAAAAACCGAAGGATAAAATTAATCTTAATCTTTAAAGAATATATTCCAAGTTGATTCTTAAAATATTTTATTTTTAAAAATATATTACAATAATATTTTTTATTTTTAAAATTGATTTTTGATCTCGAAACTCTAAGATAATTGATTTAAAAAAAATAAAAAAATAATTTATTTCAAAAACATTTATGAGATCGATGACGACACATAAACAGACATGCAATTAATATATAGAAATGTACCAGTAGAGCTGCACAGGACGCAAAAGCAATGGTCTTGAACCTGCCCACATAGGCGTCGGAGATAAATGCACCAACCAGTGGTGCGAAATTGGTAGCACCAGACCAGATGTTCAAGATGTTCGCAGCAGAAACCTGCTCCAGGTTAAAAACTTTCATCAAATACACCATGAAGTTGGCCAGCAAGCCGAACGTAGCCAGCCTCTCAAAAGTCTCATTTCCTGCAAAAACACCAACAGATATATATATATATCAGCTAGCTAGCTGAGTTCTTTCTGCTGAAAAACAAGTGTTATCACAGATGATGGCATGCACCTAAGATGAAAGGCATGGCTCTCCATCCTCCGGGCTTCTTCTGCTGATCGGCTTCCGTGAGGTTGCCGTGCTTTTGCTCCGGCGACGATGGTGTCTGAAAGCATTTCATGGAGCAATATAGCCTGTATGAGATCGTGCCCTTCTTTTCATCTCCAGCCATCCTCTCACCCTAACTTAATTATCAGACTGCAACCTGCTCTTCCTTGCCAGGACCAAGAACCACCTATATATATATATATATATATAAACACGTCAAGGGAGTATATGGTAACCACGCAAAGATATAAATGAGAAGCGACAAGATTATGGGGTGATTGTATGGATGACGAAACGAGGGACAAAGGTGACAGTGTGGATGTAGTCCTTGTGAAAACGACATGGTCCTATGATACGGCGTTGCCCCGAGCAAAACAAAACGCAAAAAGTTGGCTTTGTGGCCCGTGGAAGAGAAGGTATTCTCCAAATTATCTCAACTGTGATTGGTTCATCGGTAATCATATTTGATCATGTTGACGATCACGATTTTTTCATTCTGGATTCGAATATTTGTTACCAGCAAAACAATCTTTTGAATGATGACAATGGTGCTGGATCCAATTTATATATATATGGCCACCCATATATATACAAGAAACAAAGATTTGTGTGTGTGTGTGTGTATGAAAACTATGAAGAACAACGACATCTTGAACTAGCCACCACTGCACTACCAAAAGGTTAACGTGGACTCTTGAAAAGATCACAAAGGGGATTCGAATGGGACTATTTGTAGTTCTTATTATGGTTGAAGTTAAAAAAAATAATTTTAATAAGAAATACTTTTCATATTATTGTTAATTTCTGAGGGTATATATATATAAAAGGCATCCCGAATTCATTGTAGCATTTTTTTTATTGTTCACATAGACTCAGATTACTGTAGATTGTAACAGTAAAATTATCATTCTATACAGGGCTGAAAATTTTAACTCCCGAGACCAGGGTTATTTTTGACATTTCCAGGGACATGAATGATATTTTTGAATTCTTTGCACAGTAAAACTATGAAAATAACCAAAAAAAATACCCCTAGAACTGGGGGTATTGCAGTACTTTCACCCCTGAATTTTTCATAGATATCACTAGGTCTAGAGATATATAAGTAATTTATCAATTTTTTTATTTTTTTCTCTAAAATACTGCAAGCGGGTCATACAAACACGCCAACAGTGTTTCATCTGAACACATTGCGGCAGAGTAAGGCATTCCGCCGTGTCATGGAGCAATATAGCCTGTATGAGATAGTGCCCTTCTTTTCATCTTCAGCCATCCTTACGAGGACCAAGAACCACCTATATATACATCAAGGGAGTATATGGTACCACGCATAGATATAAATGAGAAGTGCCAAGATGGGATGATTGTATGGATGACGAAACGAGGGCCAAAGGTGACACTGATTGTTTAAGATTGTAATTAAAGTTATTTTTTAAAGTGTTTTTTGTTCAGAAATATATTAAAATAATTTTTATTTTATTTTTTAAAAATTATTTTTAATAACAACACATGAAAATAATCTAAAAATACGATTTTAATGAACCTATAACATGGAGCTTTATCCTCCACGAACATGAGTCTTTTAGTAATCATAAGCGATACACCGGAGCTCCATATGTGACCTACAATCATTTATCTCACTAGAATGCAACTTTAATTTTATATAGAGTAGGTGAGATGGTTGAAAAAACAATAGAAGGGCTAAATTACATGAGAATATAAAAATCTAGGACTTTATATTAGGTTTTTGAAAACGAATGAATGACTAACTATTTTACTAAAACTCATGGACTAAATAATAACTTACATTTTAAATATAGTTTTGTTTTTAATTTCTAAAAAAATATGGATAAAAAATGTTATATGACATTACACACACACACTAATGATTTATTTGTGCTCCGCCGTAAGCAGAACTATATTTTTAAAAATGTTAAAAAACATTATTAAGAGTACGAAGATTTCTTTACAATGCTATAAATCTAGGTAAGATGATAAATATTTATTGTTTTTTATTTTAATATTTATGCGACACGAGTTTCTAATAAAATATATAAAATTTAACTCGATGTGAATTTATTTATTCAATAGGTTTAAACAAAACCTAGATGACTTTTATTTTATTTTATTTTAAAAAAAACTAATGTTAAATGATAAAATTGAAAAATAATAAGGCAAAAAATAAAAGAGAACATTGAGTCACAAATTCTTCAAACCATTACTTTGGGATATTCGATCTGAAATACTCTATACATGGAAAAGATATAAAACTCAATTTCTAATAAATATAATATCGAATGATAAATTATTATAATTATTATTTTCATTATTGTTATTATGATTTCTAAATTATCACTATCATTACAACTATCATTATTACTACTACTATCAATAATTAAAATTCTAATTATTATTATTGGTATTACTATTGTTATTAATATCATTACTATTATTATTGTTGCTATCATTATCATTATAACTATTACTATATTATACTATTGCTATAGTTATTATCATTGTCATAACCCATTTTGGGTTATTCTCTAAAAATAAAAAATAAAAAAGGTTGATGTTGTGATAAAAATCGAGCTTGAAATCTTGAACAGATTCGAGAGCCTGATCATGCCCCTACTGTGCCCAAAAATAAAATAAAATACAGATTCTAGGCTAAAATAGTTTATTATTGGATAAATATATATAAAAATTAAGTCGAATGACATATTATACTTTTTATAAGGCAATTTGATTTAATCATGAGCCAATTTAAAGTATAATTATGTTTAGAAATTAATTTAGGGTTCAATTGAAGGATTTAATTTAGTGCAAGGACTTAATTATACTTTAAATTGATCAAGTTAATTTTATTAAGGGCTTAATTGATGAAAAATCAAGTTCGAAAGCCTAATTTAGATTTAATTGAGAAGATTGAAAATTTTGGAGACCATATTTAATTTTTACCAAGTCGATTGGATGAAAACAACGGTTAAATTGAAGAAATTGAAAGTTTAATGGTTAATTGAGGGTCAAATTGCATAAATCCGAGACCAAGGATAGAAGTAAAAAAGATGCATAAATTTAAAGTTGCTATTAAGGTTTTGGCGGGGATAAAATGCATAAATTTAAAAGTTTAAAGTCAATTAAAAGCGCAATTAGAGTAATTATAAATTGAGAGATCAATTTGCACTCTTATCATCCTATAGAACTTTCACGCAATCAATATTGGGTTCTATGCACTGATATGTAACAGTTCATGTCTGCCTTCATCTTCATCATTGTAGCAACCTGCAAACACCATCGCTGCTTGTAATGGTTAACTGAAGGGTTGTTGTATCGCTAGAAATACCTGCAGGAAAGAAAGAAAGGGAGGAGGAAAAAAACAAAAAAAAAACATTGAATGAACAAAAAAAGCAACGAACATAGTCTTAGTTTTTTTATCACTGACAAAATAACGAGCTCTTCTTCCTCAATACTGGCAGCCTCAGAGACTTTCTTCTCTACTGGCAGCCGTAATCCTCTCCTTCTCCCTCGCCAATAGCTCCCAGTTTTCTTCCCTTTTAGTTGCCAGCCACGGTTTTAAACCAGCAACTGCCTCTTTGTCTTCTTCAACAACTGGTTTTCTTCTCCGACAGCTGACCAAAAGCGTCTCCTTAGCATCAATGACAACTCCTCTTTATCCTACAGTGACAATAATAGCAATTCCCTCGCCTCGAGCGACAAACTAATGGAGAAGTCGTCTTCTCCCTCCTTCGATTGCAGTCTTCTGTCTCCTCCCACGACTGCCACATACCATCATTCCAGACACCATCACCACCTACAGAACTAGCCCGACCTCCTCTATATGACGACAGTGTAGGTGCACATTCCGTCTCTCGCCCTTTCCTCCTCGCACTGTTCACATCATGTGAATAATGAGTGGGGGTCGGGCTAGACATGAAGTCCAGCCCCCTCCTCCTCGCACACACACACACAATAGAAAAATAGAATATAAAAAATTTGCTAAAAAATATGTGCAAAGAACAAAATGCATCTTGCTTTTTTTTAAAAAAAATATTTTATTTTTATGCATAAAGCGAAATTCTAAAATTTTCCAAGCATACTCTTCACAATTTTTTTTGCATATTTTCTCATATTTTGAAACGAAAATGGGATATCATAACTAGTTTATGAACATCTATTAGAGCTCGGCCAAAATATCCAAAAAATATTCAACAATCATTTTGTTCCCTTTTTGTAAGCTTTAACTATTGGGATATAAAATTACATAGTAAAGTACACTTACAGATAGTAAAAAACAGGATATTAGATGTAGTGTTTAAAATTCAGACTTTAAAACAGTTAGGTTTTCGATCCAATGTGGTAGAAATTTACTCACGAAGAGAGATCTATTTCGAGCTTTAGAAAAGACCAACAAATAAAAAATCTGACTTAGAAAAACAATTAAACAACAATGCAGTTTATCTTAAATAAGGTGCACTAGGGGTGATGCGTCTTCCCGTGCATAACCGTTGAAATCCAAAGTAATATGTGTCTAGATATAATATATATATATTAATAAAAAGATTTATAATTTCAATATTTAAGGTAATTTTTAGTGGTACAGTTTCTTTGTATGTTGACAATAGGGTAAGTACTGGCATGCTCATTGGCCGTTTCGAGGAGATGTATGTTTGCTGAATTAATCAGTGGTCTTCTTTTAGATATTTATTGCCAATCATTTTTCTTTTAAGAGTAAAACTCACTTTAATTTCATTTTTTTGGGCATGTGTGTAGGTAATTTTAAGGAATAAATTTACAGGGAGACCCATACCTTTAATTTGTTTATTCTATAATAACTTCGAAGAGATGTGCTAAATTAAAAGTTAGAAAATCAAAAATTATTATTTTGGTTTTTTCAATGCTTGTTTTACATGCTTTAAGAGAAAAGTTAAACACTTTATTAAAATAAAGTGTCTTTTCTCTTTCAAAAATATTATTTCTACATATCTTTCAGGAAAGCCAAGACCAATAAAGTGAGACCAACAAAAAAATAAATTAATTAAATGCAGTTATTTGGGGAAAAAATAACATCAAACTCTTTTAAAAAAAAAATTCACTCCAATTCAAATTATTTTTTTCCATTGCAATATACATAGTGAGAAAATTATATTTATACAATTTAAAGTATTATTTTATCAATTTCGCTTTTCATAATTTAGATGTTTATTTGTCTGTTTCTTGATCTTGCAGCAGCTTCGCTCTTGGTGTTATGAAGTTTATTTTAAACGTTGTAACCTCACAGCCGGAATTAACAAGACTCCATTACACATAAAAAATTGATTCTCTACATGATACACTAACTTCACTTAAGGGTCAAGTGGACAAAACTCAAAGAGGATGGATCCATAACCATTACTAATTCACTGACTCATGAAAGCAAAAGGAATAATTTCCTTCAAAGTATTGTTAAATTACAATGACCATCCAAAGATTTGATGGTTTGACAAAAACCTCCTTCATATTTGACAAAAATTTCTTTTATATCCAAAATGCCTTAAATATTTCAATACCATCCCCACAAAAAAGGGATTTCTGAAACGTCTTCAAACTTTTAAATGGTGTCTACAATATTACAACATTTCGAGGGGGTTATTCTATTTTACAGAAGCAAAAACTAAACAATCTACAAAAGCATTACATTATAGGAAAAGAACTAATAAGTTGTCATGTCAAAGAAATCCCGACAAACCCGTCTACCGTGCATTTTACATTTCCTAATCTTTAGTGAAAGAATGAAAGATAAAACAAAGCATGCCTCACTCGGTCAATACATTTACAAGAGAAAGTCAAAAGGAAAAGCAAAACAGAAACAATCTGCTGGGGGTATCCTTCATTGTTCTGGGATTTTGAATATCTTCTTGTGTCCATCATTGCATGGCTTGTGTTTTGTTATGTGATGATGAGAAGATTATTCTCGTATCCGTTGTTATGAACAATCGGGCGTAGAGGATCAATCTTCCACTCATCATCAACAATGAACTTGATCTGTACCATAAGGTTAAGTGTTGAGATACAGTCTGTTTAAGGGACATGATTATGCAAGCTGGCAAAAATGACTTACCTCATATCTGCCTGGAAACAATTTCAGATACAAAGAAAAGACGCCCACACTAGACTTTTCCATCCTCCTCTGCAAAATAGCGATGCAAGTTTCACTCTTGTCTGAAATGATCTCACAGAGGACATATATATTCAAGATAAGAGGTTGCTGATGCGGAAATACAACAGCATGCCATTGCATTATTTATATATAAAGCAAACAGACAACATGCATAGGTCTAGATCTGGTTGCTGATGCAAAAACATATAAAAATACCAGAAAATAACAGAAATGGGAAAAAACAATTGGTCGGTAACAGTAGCAACGCAAATATAAGCAGCCTTGACAACTCCCAACCCATAACTCTCAAAACCATAGGAAATTGTTGTCCCCTAATCTCTTGTTTCATACTAGGAAGAAATGCATGATGCAGAACGATCACAAGGATCAATAAATCTAGACATCACAGCAGAATAGAGATCAAATCCATATTTTCATGGAAAACAACCCTTTTATCAGAGCCAACTCTCTCTGGATAAACAACAGCCTTTTTCTATTCACTGAGCCCAACTAGTATGAATAAAGCCCGCCTATGTTGCACAACATGCTTCATCCACATACACATGACAGTACAGCCCACAAGTTACCAGACAACCAAGTACCTCCCAAGTCCTAACATTCTACGAGGCTTTAGGCTTTTGATATTACGTCCCTCAACATGAGTAACAAAGTTAAAATGGTATTTCACCTCAGCAAACCAAAGAGTACAAAAACAAATATGAACGCATTAAATTTGATGACTGCAAAACATCACCTTGCTATTTAAACAAGCCAGTATTATTTATTCTAATTTTGAAAAATCAACTTAGATGGGATCAAACCTGGATGGCCCAACCATCAAAAGATCCTGTTAGGAACACCACTGAAGCAGAACCAGGCCAAACTATACAAGCAGTGCGAAGAACTTGCAAAGCTCTAGAAACGTCATCAATCCTTTTCTGTTTCTCTTCCACAACCTTTTGTGCATCACTGTTTATTGCACAAATAGAAAAGAAAATTTAAGCTATGTGCCATTTATTTTTTCACTACGCTATGTGCAATTAGATGAAGAGAACTGAGTATACATTATTGCAAGTGCAATTTTGCCCTCTGAAACTGCTATTTTTGCCCTTGTTGACCGTAATTTATCCTGGGCATTTATTATCTCATTTTCCTGGAACTCCAAGGCATCAGAAAGCTTCAGCAGATCATCAGAGGCTCTTCCATTATCCTGGTGAAGAGTATAAAACATGATCTGAAAGAGTTCAAGATATGCTTTGTATAAGTTTCTATACAAACTACATTAACAATTGAATCTACCTGAATTGAGAAAATAAAACAAAGAATAAATGAAGATTGTGCATCTGCAAGTTTACTTTCTTTCAAGGACATAAACATGTATCCTAGAAACACTCCTTTAAATTAAATCCCATAACAAAAAAAGATGAGTTAGCTTTGCTATGGCCAGTATAGGTCATGAAATTCATTTATCATTTAGATTTTGATAAACGACATACAGGTGATATCTATTTTAAGATTATCTCCTTTCCTTGGTCCTTCATCCTAAAAAGCAAGCGGAACATGCATTTCCTTACTTACCAAATAAGGCACAAGAAAAGCCAGACAAAATTCACGCATGGTATCAACTTACATTGATTCATGACTTTGTAACAAGCAATAAACAGGTATAAGTTGAATTCCACTTGTTTCTTATAATCTTAAAAAGAATAAAGAGATAAGGATTCATAACATCTAGTTTCAAACAAATTTGTGTTTGTCAAGGGCATAGTTTAGGCACCACTTTCTGTGATACACTTTCACAAGTGTTTGACTTTAATGATTGCAGCACAGAGGAAAGCTCTAACTCCAGGTCATGTAGGCGACTTCGTACTTGATTCTGATTAATACATCCATCAGAGCGGTTTTCTTTCCTTCTGCTGATAGTTTCACTAGCACCATCCCTTGTTTCAATCATCTCATCCCCTAAAACACTTTCCTCACCTCCTGTACAAGTTCTATTAGAGCTAAGTTCTTCAGCTGTACATTGACAAACAGAGACAGGTCAGTTGATCCAAAATGTAATGCAGTCAAACCTCCTGAACAACAGCTCACGGAATACCTTCAAATTGCTCGTCTAAATATGCTGCCCTCTTAATGCTCCAGGTTCTCCACGTGTCTGGATTTAGCGAATTTCCAGAACCATCAATATTTGAGAAAGATCTGCTATGATCAAGGCCGCCTCTCAAATCACTGATTACACTATTCTTGGGATTCAATAATCCAGGTGCATTGATACCATTGAGGCCAGCTACTGTCTTTGACAGTGGAAAAAAAAGGAGTACAAGTTCGGTTTATAAGGAATGGCAACTATCAAATCATTTTCATGCTAAAAGACTCATATATAAACATATGCTCATAGGATGTTTTAAATTATATTCGAAGTGGTGGAAATAAAGATATCTCTATTAACTAAATGGGATTATATTAAATAGTCTTTAATGAACTAAACACGTCTACAATAGCAAGTACTCTGTATATATGCTGAGTTATCAGACATGGAACTTAAAGAGCAATATTGGTTACTGATTTACATTAAGAAGAAGAAAAAAGAAACTTACCCCATTCTTTGTGGTTTTATGGAGCCAATCATGGTTAACAATGCTACTTTGGACACGAGTAATGGTTTCAATTTCTTTTAATGCAACCCCCAAATTCATATTCCTTTCTTTCTCTAATCGATACAGTATACCCCCAATCCCAGCATCATCCTCAGTCGCCATATCTCTGAGAGCAAAGAATAGATGAGTAAAAAACCACACATGATATATTCGAATAGATGATAAAATGAAAGCTTAAAAAATTATGGGAATTTGGCATGGAAACAGCTATTGAAAGTCATGGATATCTGTAAGTTTTATTTTAATTCTGGATAAGTGGTTTACCGAGTTACACACTGAAATATTGGGGGAACAGCAAAGCACTGCTATTTCGCAACGAGCAAACAAGGGGGAAATGACAAAATTGAGACCTTTCAGCTACATGCTGTAGTCATGCTCATTATCCTAGACTACTAACTGATAATACCCTTAAAAGTGTTACAAGAAACCTACTTTCAGAGCTTAGAGGTCTTTTCTTTTTTTACTCGGAAATTGGAAGTGAAGCTTGAAGACTCGGTACCTAACTCAAAAGCGAAAGGATAAGAGTATCCATTCATTCAATTAACAAGCTCTCTCTTACCCTTCTTTTCTTTTAGGCTGTATAATTCAATGTAACGCCATAAGAAACAGCAATTGCAACGGAAAAAAAGAGTGGTTAACAAAAACTGGAAGCCTCACATTGATCTACCAGAGGACGAGCAAGGAACCTGAAAGCTTTGCTCTTCATTACGCTCTAAAGCCTTGTCTTGAAGTCCAGCAGCCCCGCAATCTTTATTATCCGTTAAAGAAGAATACCAATCTACTACATCTACGTCGTCAACATTATCATCGCAGTCCCAACCCAAAGCGAGCCACCCTCCTTCCTTCAAGATAGCCTCAACAAGATCCATTCTTCCTGCATCAATCAACTGTTTCTTGCTTGGAAACATCTCTGGGTTTTTTGAACTATTCATAAACTCCAAAATCTTAGTCTCCAAATCAATATTGCCCCCGCTACCTTCCCAATCCCTTCTATTACACCTCCTCACATCACCACCACAACCCCAACTGCTGTTTTTCAATTCAAAAAATCCACCTCCACTCGTCTCCTTCACTGCAAGAAAGCGTAACTCTAGATTTTTTGTTTTTCCTTTTCTGATAAGATTGTGAACATTAGAAGTAGAAGTGTAGGGAGGAAATATTTGAGGGCTCAAATTTATGAAGCAAGTAGGCGCGTGAGTGATAGAGAGCATGGTTCAGGCATTTCGTCGAACTATTTGAGCGCACGCAAGGAGAAAAGGAAGCGAGAATGTACTTGCAAGACCAACAACGAACAGTACCCCCTTGAAAGCGTCACACGCATTTAATTTAAATAGGAATAACTTATAAAAAGTAGTCCCTGTATGATTAAATATAGTTAAATGGTCCCTTGACCAGCATTGACCACCCACGATTTGGAATTTTTTGGTTTAAAAATTGCCTTATTTCCTTATCGATTTCCTTTTCTTTTTTTTCGTACTTGTATTACCCTTTACTTTGCTCTATTTTTCAAGACAAAATAAACAGTTGAAGGAAACTAAAAAAGGGCAAAGCTCTTGGCTAATTTGAAAGCATGATAATGAAATGGATAAATTACAATAAATCGTATAAAAATTTATTAAAATTATTTAAATGCTTAAATATATTATAGAACTTTGTAATATTTTCTTAAATATGGAAGGAGTTTTAATCAAATTTTCAAGTTTTTGATGGTCTATAATATTTATCCTAGCTAAATATATTGTTGTTTGAACCCGCGATGACTAATTAATTATTGTTCTAGATGGATTAGGAAATAATTATCGAGAGTGAAAGAATCATAATTTAGCTTTAATAATGTGTTTATAATAACATCTAGGAATAAAATACAATTTAAATCTTTTAATACCTATTTTTAAAAAAAAATCTTTAATTACTTTTGCGTCATGTTTTAAATTATATTATTATTATTATTATTATTATTATTATAAGATGAGTATTTCCAGTTCAATTCCATTCGATACTCGCTTTTAAAAATAACCAAATTGATTTTTATGAAAAAAAATTAAAATTGAAACCAATAATTTCTAATTCAATCTGGTTAATTAATATATATATATATATATATATAATTCAAATTGAGCATTAGTGATGAGGATCAGCCCAACACTATTTTTAGACGCATCATTAATCTAGTGGAGATGTCAAGTGGGCCGATTATAAGAGATATGACAAAGAGACTTAAAGAGAAATTAAATGGGTTTGTTTAGCTCATATGGAGCAAGATAGATCTAGAAGAGCAAGAGATACTTAAGGAGCATAATGGACAACTTTTAATTCACTCAATTTCAAGTACAAGAAGGTCTAATTCTGAGTTTCATAAAGGGTTAGTGTGTTTGACCCCAAGTTAGGCTTCACTTAACTTGTTTTCCATGCACAATAAGATGTCTAAGTCAACATTTTATTCTTCTAAAGAAACAAAGAGTTTCAGCTAGATCTAGTTCCTAAGTTAGGAAGGATTAATTAAATCGAATGAATTGATTCTCCAAGCTAAGAAACAAAACCTATACATTAGCAATTAAATTAGAAAATTTGTTTTGTTATTTGTTTAAGTCTTACAAAGAAATTCAAGCTAAACAAGAAAGCATGGGGCGAGAACATTGAAGACCTTATCAAATAAGGTTTTCCTAATTAAAAAGGGATCTTCAAGGGTAAGAAACATTCCTGCACCTACAAGAAAGTTTATTCCAGCCTTAATGACTTCTAAATTAAGAAAATTATATTATCTTATGTTAATTTTATTTATATTTTGGTAACAACCATAAAGCTTATGAATTTCAGCTTTAATTTTATGTTTTGAGCTTAAACACTTAAGGATATGGGTTTAATTATAAGTGAGCCTCATAAAAGTTCATAAAAGGAGTCTATAAGGGGTTTATTTCATATTAGGTCAATATAAAAACATTTATGTTCAGACGTGACTCAATTTTGGATTATTAAAAAAACACTTTGTTTTGTCATAACTTGTTTTATATGTAGACGAGATATTCTTTATTACTTGGTTCCTAAAAGATTGAAATTTAAAAAATATCATGAGTGTTGTGATTAAATTGTTAAATTTATGATCCAGGTGATGAACTCAAATGAGTTAAATAATTTCTTCCCATTAAATTTATAATTAACCTCAACACACACGCACACAAAACAAAAAACATGAGTCCACACCCTAGGTCATTGAAAGGAAAAACCTAGGTTTAAGGGCGCCTTTAAGCTCAAGCTTGCATGTCTAAGCCTGGTTTTTCTTTTTAAAAAATCAAATGGATAGAGGAATTTCATTTATCCCTGTGTTTTTTGAAGAAAAAAATGCATAGGTAATATGTTGTCTCCCAAGACATATAACTTGTCCTTTACAAACCTAATTCTCATTTAAAGGAAAAACCTAGGTTTAAGGGCGAGCCTTTCAGCTCAAGCTTGCATGTCTAGGCCTGGTTTTTCTTTAAAAAATTAAATGGATAGAGGAATTTCATTCATCCTTGTGTTTTTTGAAGAAAAAAATGCATAGACAATATGTCGTCTCCCAAAACATATAACTTGTCCTTTACAAATCTAGTTTTTACTACTATCATGATGGTTGAAAAATCAAGATAGCATCTCTTATGGTTAAAAAAACTTGATTTAAAGCTATTCAACCTAAAAACATCTTACCAAGACCCTAAGAACACTCACAAACCAATACATCAACTCTAAATACCCTAAAAAAGTTCTAAAACATTTAAATCAAACTAGGTTATATTTATTTTTCTTGGCTTAGATTTATTTTTTTGGAAATATTGAGGGTCTAAACAACTATCATCAAGCTCCTCTCATCTCATGAAATTCATATACAAAAAAAAATCAATTTTGGTGGTCAGAAATAACTTGAATGATGACTTTCTCTTTTATCACTAAAATTCAACAACCTTCTCTTTTCCCTCGGAAACACACATTAATTGGTTTGGATAAAATAAAAGAGAAAAAATAGGTTAAATAATAAAATTAAAAATCACATATGAGTGATATTATTTGGAAAATGAATTTAAAAACTATTGTAAAGAAATATTAAAAAAAGTATCAATTAAAAAATAATAGCTCGGGTATTGTGACTTAACTTATTAAACTTGTGATTTTTTGAAGGAAAAAAATAGGCAACATATAGCTTGCCAAAGCAATCAACATGTCTTTTACAAGTTAGTGGTGGCCAAAACATCGAAGAAGTGCGTTTTTAGATCAAAAAATCTCATTTTAAGTTATTTAAACTCAAACACACATCATAAAAAACCTTATACCACTCACAAATCAATATATTAACTCAAAATACCCTAAAAGATCTTGTTGACGCAACAACTCTTGTATTCCCTACCTTTGTCTTATGGTCAGCCACTGAAACTCCTGACATGTTTTCCCAACAACAATTATTGACTCCCCACTAGGATAACATAGTCAAGCCATACTCTCACCAATTGTCTAGCCCCTATAAGGATTGAATTTGTCTCAACCACCAAGCACATACATGGGACTTGTAGATGTTGTATCCTCAACACCCATCTCTACCAAAAGATTATTGAGTTATGCTCTCTTTGGGCACTTTCTTGCAATGTGAGTCCCCTCACAAATGAAGCATTGAAATATTGGTTTTGAACCCTTACTGATTGTCTTCACATCTGACCTTTCATCTTCAGTTGCAAGTTTGGGTTCTTCCTTGTCAATTTTTTTTTTGTCTCATACCTTTGTTTAAGCTTTGATGAAACTCAGACGCTTCAACAATCCCTTCACTAGCCTCTGCACCAAAGTTTGTCAATTCATCATCAGCTACAATGTCTTTGCTTGCAAGATTGTGCATTATCTTGCCCCTTAAATAGTTTCGTTGTTCTGCCAAGAATGCAACCGCACTTTGCAATGTATGTCTATTTCTATTATAATATGATTGAATAAAAAAATATTTTAATTAAAAATTTAGCAAGCATAATTAGATAAATATTTTGTCTTGCAAAATTATACATCTTGATCTATATTTTTCTCTTGATTTTTCTAATTTATTTTTAGTTATCGTTAATGTTTTTTAAGTTTTATTATCTCATATAATTCTCAATTTTTTCTATTAAGTGTATCCATAAATTTTGATAGTTAACAAAAATATTTTTTAAAAAATAAAAATACTTGACCTGTAAAACAAGCTGGGTCACACAAGTGGTAATATTGCTACACACACATATGAAGAAGTCTTGATTTTCGTTTTCAAAATGTGATGGTTGTTTTTCTTCTTAACTCCCTGAATTCATATGTAAATCATAGATTTATAAAATTCTTCGGGGGGGGGGGGGGGGGGGGGGGGGGAAGAAAATGAAAGATAGGATGCAAATTGAACTTTCCACGTACAACAGGGGGCGAAATCGTTTATAAAATAAAATAGAGGATGTGTTTGGGCAAACGTAAATAGAAAACTTCGAATGATTCTTAGCTTTAGGGGAGCCATCAGAATCTCTCTTTTCAGATTCTTTTGTTTTTTTCTCTTCTTTTTAGTGCTTTTTTTATAAATAGATTTGTAGCGTGCCAAAAACCAAAATCTTGAAAAGAAGAGGTCAACGATAATAAATAAATAAATAAAAAGATAATGTAAAAAATTTAAGAGACCTATATTATTAAACAAGTAAATAATAAACAGTAAAATTAAAAAAAAAACTCAGTTAAAATTGGGGTAATCTCATAGAGAAGAGCACGGGAAATCCTAATAAATTAAATGAGAATATGATAAATAAATAAAAAAGATATGCTTAATTTCTAGTAAATAAAATATTAAAGAATGAAAATTAAGGAAAAAGTATAATCTGAAAAGGTAAAAAAATAAACTCAATCTGAGTCCGTCCAGGTCAAGATACAAAATCTCTGACTAGATCATGATACTAAAGTGAACACATTTAAAAGCACACTGAATAATATTATGAAGTTTAATTGTCAAATAACTTAATATTGAATGAAAAAAACAATATAATTTAAAAATCAATGAAAGAAATCAGGTCAACTAAGATTAATCTGTCATCATGTGACCACAAAAACCAGAAAATCCTTAAACTTGTTCAATCAATAAGTTTGATTTTCAATCAATTTAATTTAAAAGGACAAAATCATGAAAAAAACAATTTATAAAACTTTTTGAAGGAACAACAAAAAAAATGATGCTCAAATTTGATAGGAAAAAAAATTATATGTATAAAAAATAATTGGGATAACCTAGTAGAAAAAAAACAAGAGAGTTTGAAGATCGATTAATCCTAAACCTAGGATTAACCCCATCGCAACGGAAAAATAATACTTAATCTTCTTACAAAATACTTAATCTTCTTATTTGATCATATAATTATTATTTTAAACTGTATTCTAAATCACATATTTCCTTGATTACATTCATTATTTGAAAAATAAAATAAGAATAACAACCTCCCTTGATATTAAATTATCAATTATCATCTTAGCCTCGTTTGGTCTCTTGAAATATAGATTAAACTGAATTAAAACCCAAAAGTATTCAAATATAAGGTAAAGGTAGAATATATATATATTAAAAAAAACATATTTTACATTAATATATATATCATTATCAAATTAACATATTTTAAATAATATATTTTTTTAGTAATAATATTATAAACCTTAATTATAAAGCTTGAAGTGACTTCAACGTAAATCTGAACTGACCAATGTAAATTTGAACTAGCTTGACACATAAACCTGGACTGACATGATTGGTTGACCTGGGATTCGATAGACCTAGAGCATAAACCGGTTTGAGTTTTAAAAAAATAGAGGAAAGATTGATTAGATCTGACCCAAAAAAAAAAAAACTAAAGTAAAAAATCCCTTGACTTTTTTTTGTCAAAACACATTTTTTTATTATGTTTTTTTTTTAAATAAATAAATTGATCTTCCCAACTCATGACTCAAGCCTTGCTCCATATCAAGCTTTTAGTTGGTTTTTCAAATTATAATAATAAAACTTTTATTATTATATTGTCCCTGATCAACATGTGTTAAATTGACACAAATCAACCCGAGTTAACTCTCATGATTCATAACTTAGTCTTTGCCTTGAGTGGACATTTGAGTTATGTTTTAAAACTATAATAATTATTATTTTTATTCTTATATTAATCTGACTCAACCCGATTTGACCCTCTTAACTCGTGACCTAGGTCTTAATAACAATCAAAAGAGTAAGAAATAACATTGTAAAGAGTTAACAATCATTTTAATCCTTACATTGACTTGAGTTAATGGTCAACTCAACCTTGTAACCCAAGTTATCCTGAATCAATCCTCAAGTAATAGAAACCACTTTTACAATTATGTTACCCGTGTTAATTCTCTTGACCCATTATTTGAATTCTGTCCCTAATTGATCGCTGAGTTGGGTCGCCACTTATGGATCAAATTTATAGATCAATAACATAAGTTTGAGTTTGAAAACATAAAAAAAAAAAAATTGACCTAATCTGACCTAAAAAAATCTAAATTAACTTGTAGATAAAACCTGCAAAAAACATAATTTTTTCTACTCATTTTGATCTTTAAGAAAAATTGATTTTATATGGGGTATAGCATAACTAATAATCATTAGGCAATTATGCCGTTAAAACCTCTCCACTATAATAGTTATAAAGTATAAACATAATAAAAATTGATTTTTATACTGTATAAAAATACCCCCAAACACCACAAACCAGGAAAAAATTATTGTCTAGTCTATGATTTTCCAGGCTACCAAACACTTTTCCCCCTCTGCTGATCAGATAATAATCACTGGTCTTGATTACTTACTTCATCATATGCCAGAAAGAAGAAAAGAAAAGAAAAAGGTTTGCTTCCTCTCTCCCTCGTTTATAGGAGGAATTTTTTTTTATCCTATTCCATACTTGTAGGCCCTGCATGTGCAATCAAATCAATCATTTCCTACAGACCACTAATCCTGATCCAAATTTAAAGACCAAAACTCGCACCGGATAATCAAGGAAATAATCATGTATGCTTGGCAATAGAGTATCAAACACAAATTAATGCAGGGAGCACTGAGCATGTCATCATGGTCATCATAGCTGGAGCAATTTTGGGGTCAAAGGCACCAAATCCTGCAAGAACAATAGCGAATAGCGATGCCATTATGCCAGTCCACACACCCCTAAACATCTATCAACTTCCGAGGAACCTCAAAAATAAGTAACCTCAATTGCAAAACCTAACCACGAGAACCAGTAAACTCTCAAATGGAAGTCCAGCTCAAATTCATTCAAACTAATCGAGACTAGACTAGATTCCAATCAGGAAAAGGAAACCCATTTCCAGAAATCTCAACATGAAAGTTAAACAGCAACTTTGCATTCATCGATGACCTATTAATACAGAAGCCACACACGAAAGTAAGGAGCAATGCAACGCATAACATCTTCCACTAATTTCATCTCAAGTTGCTAAACTTCGATGTGATTTCTAGGCACACTTGACATGACACCACAATTAAACCTAGTTCAATGTTTAAGGAAGAAAAAAGAAAAAGAAAAACTAGAGGATATCATCATAAGCAATAATTTCTCTGCCTTTGAAAGGCTCGTCTAACACAGAAGAACCGTCACTGCTACTACTTGTTGGGTTCACTATGGCTGACGCAAGCTTATTACCTCTCCCGTGTCTGCTTAAAGGTATCCCGCCCCTCAAGAGTTTGGATGATGATGATGGTTGTGACCCACTGTCCTTCCTACTTCCAGCTCCAACTCCTTCTCTCCATTGCACTAGCGGATCAGCTGCCCATGACACTCGGACCTGAAAAAAACCCTAATTTCAATAATCCAAAATTGAAGCTAACCAATAAATGTGAACTAAGGCAAATTCTACAACACCTTCCACTAACCATTGTAATTTTCAAATCTTTGTGAAAATTTAACCGAATAATAAATAAATTGTAACCTTTTTAGAGTCAACAGCGATGCCAAAGGAAGCGTCAAGAGAAGCGGTGATGGCAGCCTCCGCGGAGTCCTTGGAACGATAGGTGATGTAACCATTACCATCACGATCGATCCGGATGCGGGAGATTTCGCCGTAGATTGCGAATCGCGACTTCAGATCAAGGACTGAGCAGTCCGGAGGTAGATCCCTCACGACCACCGCAGGCGGCGGCGGAGGCTTCGTAGATGGCTTGACTTCGTTGGGTTGGGATGGAGGAGGAGGAGGAGGACGCCGTTTAGGGTAGGGAGCAGGTCGGTCGTGGAGCGTGAAGTTGGATCTGTATCTTTTGCGACTCATCATAATCCGGTGGCTCAGTTCGAGGGAGACCCGCACGTGATGCCAAGAGAATGAACTCTTGAACAAGCACGCTTCCAACTGGATTGCAACGTTACCGTTTTCAGTTGGTACGGGAAAATAAGAAGAAGAAAAAGAAGCCTTTATTCGACTTGCTAAAACAGTTTTACACCGAAAAGATGATGGCTAATTTCTCCAAAAGAAAATGTAATTATTTCATAAGAGTAAGAACCTGGGTAGTTGCCCGTGCGCTGATGGAGAAACTATTCACCAAGGTTGCAAATTTTGTTTTTTAATTAGAATAAAATATTTAGGTTTTAAAATGTTTTGGTAGTTGTATTATATATATGATTAAAGATATTAATTTCACAAACAATGTTTTTTAGTTTAAATTCAAAAATAAAATTATTTTAACTAAAAAAAATTAAGCAGACATCTTAAAATAAATATTGAACGACGATATATTGGATCAACTCGGGTCAACATAGGTTACCCTTTCAAATATGTTACCTGAGTTATAAGACCATTATAACCTTAAATAAAACAAATCAAAGCAAATTATAAGGTTCAATTCCTAATAAAAATTTTGTTGAATAATTAAATTGAGAAAAAATTAATCTAAAAAAAAATAAAGTAAAATGATTTTTCTAAAACAAAATTATGAGCCTAGATAATATTACAAGAAGTCATTATTAATCTCGAAAGGTTGTTATATTTTTTATTGCTCTGAAATTTTAACCTAATATATATCAATATATAGACTCCTTGTAAAATATCATCTCAGTCTAACAGTCGGATTATGATATATAATTGATATTGTAAAATTATATATTATTAAAAAAACACTATTTGGCCGAATAGAAATGGGCAGGACAGAACCGGAACATTCCAGACAGAATTTAAGCGGAATTTTCATAACAAGCAAAATGAATTTTGTTCTAGTTTGTTCTATTTTTTGAACTAGAATGAGATATATCAATCATTCTAGACGGAACATAACAGAATTGACAACCTTGTTTGGCATTATTATCAAAACCCAACTTGCTTCGGTGACTAGTTGAATTCCCATGTTCCACTGCAAATTAGAATATTTTTTTAAAAAAATATAGATTTTTCCAACAATATTATTAAATCCAATCAAGTAATTTAATTTTGAAATATATTAATTTGACTTTATATCTAACTCAAGTTTTTAATTGAATTATATGAAAGTTAACTCAAAGTGAATTGGTCAATTGAATGGGTCTAAAGACAATTTAAATGGCCGATAAAAACATGACATAACTTTTTTTGTAAAAAAAAAAAACATTTAGGATTGATAAATAAACTTGTCAAACTTGTGAATCAGGTAACCAGGGTTAAAACACCAAACCTATAAATTGGGTAATGGAGTCCAATGAGATTAATGATTTTGTTTCTCTAAATTATTGTTTATTTAACCATAAATAACAAAAATAAATTATCAACTATTAAAAACTATATAAAAGATAAATTAAAGGCAAATCCAAATAAATTAAAATGAAGATTGAAGAATAAAATTATGTAGTTTATCTACCAACCAATATAAAAGGAACATCAAAATAAATATATTTTGTTTTATCAAAATTGTCTTTTTTGATTGATGTAGCTTTCTTTTTATTTAGATAAGAAAACAATTTTTTTATTAGTAGTGTTGTGACGTGCACAATGTTGAGAACAACGGGTCTTCCTCCTGAGATATGGAAGATAGTTTTTCGGTATAATCTTAAAATTATAATTATATAACTCAAGAGTGGTCACTAGAAAACTTAATGGTTTGTGAAAATTTGGGTAAGGAAATTAGTTGTGCATGGACAAAATGTATAGCCCAATACACCCAATTTAAGATAAACTGCATTGTTATTTGATTGATTTTCTATATCAAATTTTCTATTTGAAGATCTCAACTAAGATTCTAAGTAGTTCTCTTTTCATGATAAAATTTCTACCTTGTTGTGTTAAAACCTAATTTTTTTAAAGCCTTTCTCTGAAATTTCTAAAAAAATAAAAGAATCCTTATTTCACAACATTTTTTTTTGTTTTCATCCATATATCTATATCCTAAAAGTTTTCCAAATATATTTTCATAAATTGTTTTTGCATATTTATCATGTTCTAAGATGTAAAATGATATTATAACTAGTTTACGATCGTCCTTATGATTTAGCTAAAATATCAAAAGTCATTCACCAGTAATGTTGTCCATTTTATATTTAAAGTGTTAGAATTTAACTATAGACTTTTAATATTTGGAGGTGTAAAATATATTGCAGAGTACATTCTAAGGTATTAAAGATACAAAAAGATACACAAAATGCTAAAATTCATTTGATATTTTTGTCAAACCCTAACGAATAATCATAAACTAGTTATGATATCCATTTTACATTTTATAACATGAGAAATATGCAAACAAATTTATGAAAATATGCTTTGAAAACTTGTATTATTTGACCATATGTACAAAAAATTTTGTTTTTCAAATAAGAAGTTTTTGGTTTTTTTGTTTGTTTTTTTTAGAAATCTCAAAGAAATTCAGGTGTTTCATAAGAGATTTATATCTTATAGTATAAATTTATGATCTGATATTGAACAAAAGTGAAAGGATACCATGCAATAAAACCAAAAATAAAATAAAATTGGTAAGAAAATATACGAGAAATTCAGGTATTTTTTGGATTTTTGTTCTTGAAGTGTAAGAGAAAAGGAGGTAATTTATATATGGTTTGTATTTTATAGTATAAGTCTATGACCCAATATTAAACAAAATTGGTAGAAAAGTATATTTATATCATATGGCCTGGGCTTGCCTTGTATCGGATTTATATCGTACAGTGTAATTCTACAAACTGATATTAAGCAAAATTGGAAGAAAATCATGCGAAAAAGTAAAAAAAATTGAACTGACCCTTAAATGTATTTTTTATATTTCCGATTAGAAAATTTTTAGAATTATTTTGATTATTCAATAATTTTAATTTGGAGTATTTCTAATTATAATATATGAGTTGTAGAAAATATTTTCGCCTTCGAGAATATGTGAACCTTATCTGAGCACCTATATAAATTCTTCTAATAAGAATTTACTTGGATATACAAACTCATAATAAATTTAAAATGTTAGATTTATTCATGAGTATAATTGTTTTTCATGTGATATAGATGAACCACCGATTAGAAATCTATTAATATCTTTAAACCACATCCATACCATATAATATAGTTTTCTTTAAGTAAGATGTATTAAGGGGTTAATACCCTTCCTAATCACAATTGGTTCCTTACCTTGAAATTTCAAATAAAACCAATCCACTTCGATCTCTTAGTCACTCTAAACCAAACAATTAGGTGGTGATTTTTTAATCCTAACTCTACAATGCTATAAACACATATTTTTCAATAATAATTAATTTTATTTATATATTAAATTGGGTCGAATCATATTAACTCGAGTTAATTATGATCAAGATCTTATCCTAGTTAACCCAAGTCAAGTTTTAAATCTATGATATATTGACCCGTTTTATCTAAGTTACCTTTTTAATTCGTCACTAAACATTTGTCCAAGATTAATACTCAAATTAAATTTTAAAATTATAATTATTTTTATTTTATATTGACTCGGGCTAATACTTAATATAGTTTCTTTTTAAATTAAAATTTTAAATTATAATATTAATTATTTATGATTGTATGATGACCGAGGTCGGACGAAACCTTGCCTAAACCCTTATTCCTTGAATTTCAGCAAGGCAAAAAATTAAAAATCCTAAACATTTGCAGAAACTCGCCCCTCTGCTCTGATCCGTCCAATGGCAGCTTCTGCGTCACTATTATCACTGTCATCAGTATCTTTTGGAGAAAATCGTTTCAAAATCATATGCGGGCAAGTGACGACAAGGCTCTCCATTGTTACTCACAAGAAACAACCTCTTCTCAAGTCAAAGCCATCATTCTTAGCATTTCATCGTTTGGACGGTCTTCGTTTTTTTTCATCATCTACTTCAACTAGAGCTTCTTCAAATGGGTTTTTCGATGCAACCCAAGACAAGGAGATTTTTCCGTCATTTGAGCCAAAGCCTGCCAAATTTCTCTTCTGGGTCGCGTTTTGGACGTCTCTTTCTCTTGTTTGGTTTGCAGCTTCTGGGGATGCTAATGCAGCTGTCGATTCCATCAAAGCCTCCGGCTTTGGTCTAAAGATTGCTACTGCTCTTCGTAGACTGGGCTGGCCTGATGAAGCTGTGGTCTTTGCTCTTGCTACACTTCCCGTGCTTGAGCTCCGTGGGGCTATTCCTGTTGGTTATTGGATGCAACTCAAGCCTATAATGCTCACTATCTTATCTGTTGTTGGGTTAGTTCTTTTTTGTTTTTCATCATCATCATCATCATCATGGATGCTGATAGATAGAGGTGTTTAAAATTAAAAAAATTGTGTTTCTTTGCTTTCTACAGTCACCTTCAACCCGTTTGAAAAATTAATGCTGTTCGAAGTATGATTAGAGCCACATTAATCGAGTCTCATGAATATTTAATTTATTTTGACTCTTTTGTATTTCTTTTTGTTAAGTTTGGCTGAAGAAATTCGTAATTTATTTATAAGTGATTAATTATGTTGTCATACATTAGTGTTCGTCAGAAGCACAATCTCTTTCTGAAAAAAGAAATCAAAGCCCAGATAATTATTGTCATTTGCGGCTTTATTTGCAGGAACATGGTTCCTGTGCCTTTCATCATACTTTACTTGAAGCCATTTGCTTCTTTCCTTGCTAGAAGGAACCAGTCTGCATCTCGGTTCCTCGACATGCTATTTGAGAATGCCAAAGAGAAATCTGGTCCAGTGAAAGAGTTTCAATGGCTTGGCCTAATGCTTTTCGTGGCTGTTCCTTTCCCTGGAACAGGAGCATGGACTGGAGCCATCATAGCTTCGATTCTTGATATGCCTTTCTGGTCAGCTGTATCGGCAAATTTCTGCGGTGTTGTGTTGGCTGGCCTCCTGGTAAACTTGTTGGTGAACCTAGGTCTCAAGTATGCTATTGTTACTGGTATCATCCTCTTCTTTATATCAACTTTTATGTGGAGCATCCTCCGACGTATTAGCAAGCCTTCGAGCTTGTAAAGCTTGTCTAACTGATGGGCCAGTTTGTTTGTTTATACATTTCATTCAATAGTATGACAACAATTCTGCTTCTCCATGTCTATGTTGTGTCAATTGGGACCTGCCAGGATCTTACCTCCCTATATTTGAATATATTTTGGGGGTTGCTTTCTCTTATTCTCTCCTGCACGAGATTTTTCATAGAGATCTAATGTTCTCAAAATGAGAGTGAAAATGTGTACCTTTTTTTTAGCAATCGCTATGGAGCAAATTAAATCCCAGTTTTCTTGAGGTTATGATCCTTCCAGCTATTTGTTTAGAAAGAATTATTGCATGAGGTCAATGTGCCTAATTTGTTGGAAATTACATGTTATCTTGTTTTTTTTATTATAAAGGGCACTGAGGAATACACTAAATATGAGCACTTGACGATTTTTCCTGGTAACTAGTGGTTTGTACAGTAGTAATAGACTGCTTGGCTTGCTGCCTGTTTTAAGTGCTGACCTGTGTGAAAACAAACAACCATAGTGTTCGGTTTAATTTCAAGGATCATCATCATCAAATCCTTGATATTTAAACAAGGAAATGACCAGCCCTCTTTGTTTGACGTGGAATCTTGTTTTTCTGGGTTAATATTATCATATAGCATGTGAAAAACAGTTTTATGACAACCTTTTTCTATTCGCAGGATTCTGTGGTGATTTTTGTTCTTAATTTGTCATCATCTTGTGATTTTGGCTTTATTCATTTTTCCGGTAGATGAATTTCTCAGTCTTTTATTAGCAGTTGATGAGTTGTTCGAAAACCTTTTAACGTCTTTCCAAGACTGTTATGGGCTGGAAGGTGTAGGAGGTTGTGCTTGGACAACCTAAACACCTGCAAAGCATGTCTTCTAGAAGGGTTAAAGACCTCGATGACCAAGTTAGTTTAGGTAGGAGCCTTGTGACACTATACATTTGTTCATTTAGATGTAGAGAATGTTCAAGTTTTAGAAAAAGAAGAAGAAGATGCAGGTACCATATTGCTTTGAATCCGGGAGTGTCGTTATGTTGAGTTTTATAGACATCTCGGGTTTAATTTGACAACTTTGAACTTGATGCATCGTCAAAGCACCCGAGTTTCAGGAGATTATTGGGCTACAGGATGCTCAAGGTCAAATGATTTAAAGCATTTTCAGACACCGGCGAGGTCATCATCTTGTTTGTGCCTGAACAGAGCTCTACGGCTTCAAAACCATAATGCAACCTGGTGAGGCTGCAAGCCAAATTCTATAGCAAGCTGCATCATCCCCTCTGGTTCAAGCTTATTCTCCACCTCAAAGTTCTTCTCAAGGATCTGAACTTGAGCAGCTGTAGGCCGCCTTGTCTTTCCAGGTCGCTTAAGGCTCGCATCATGACCATGGATTTTGCACCTGGAACAAATGGTGCCCAACATTGCCGGAAAATTACACAGTCCCATCATAAATTTATTAGTAGTATCTGATATCACTTCCAGAATGAATTTGTAGTGGCTTTGTTGCCTCAAAGTGTAACAAAGGATTCTAATTTCCCTGATTTAATGATTGACCGGGGGTACCGTTTCCTTGATTTAATCATGATAAATGAGAAGTTATTATGACCAAACAAGTTATGGGAATGGTAGAAGGGATGATTTCCTTCCGGTAGTATTAATCCTCACCTAATTTGGATACCTATAACTCAAAGTTGAACAAAAAAGTGTCAAAAACAATTGAGATCAATGGAAAGCTAACTCAAGATAAGAATTCAGGGGCTTCCATGGCAAAAAAAAGTACAAACAGCGAGGGAGGATGGTAATAAATTGAGAATATGTATATTTGATTGATGTGTTGTAACAGTATACAAGGTGAGGATTTATACAGAACCTACGTGCTATTATAGGAAAGCAATTCCTATAAACAAGCTGATATTAACAGCAGATCCTACAGCTAAGCTAATAACGGTTACATACTATAATTACACAGAATACAAGGATTGACAATTATAGAAGCTATGATCACTCTCAATTACATCGTATAATCATCTTTCCTTTAACACTCCTCCTCAAGTTGGAGTGTGGATGTCAATAACACTCAACTTGCTTAGATGTGTATGGAAGATAGGTGCACGCAGTGGTTTAGTAAATAAGTCTGCAACTTGTTCCCCTGTCCTGACATGTGAAGTTTTGATTTCTCCCTTTTGAATCTTCTCACGAACAGTGTGGCAATCAATCTCAATGTGTTTTGTGCGTTCATGGTATACAGGATTTGCGGCTATGTGTAAGGCAGCTTGGTTGTCACAAAACAACCTTGCTGGTTGGGGATGATCAACATGCAAATCTTTCAACAAATATCGTAACCAACTTAACTCACAAGTAACTGCGGCCATGGATCGATACTCCGCTTCTGCGGATGAGCGAGATACTATAACCTGTTTCTTGCTCTTCCATGACACCAATGAATTTCCAAGGAAAATACAATAACCAGTCACGGATCGGCGTGTGGTGGGGCAACGAGCCCAATCTGCATCACAGTAACCAATTAAATGTAAATCATTTTGTGAGGAAAACATCAAACCTTGACCCGGAGCTCCTTTAAGGTATCGGAGAAGTCGATACGCTGCATCAAGATGGTGTCGCTGTGGATCTTGCATGAATTGACTTAGCGTATTGACAGTGTACGCTATTTCTGGTCTTGTGATTGTCAAGTAGATCAATTTCCCGACTAAGCGTCGATACTTCGCCGGTTCATGGAGTGAACTGCTACCTGTGGGTGTTAGCACCAAATCAGCCTCCATTGGGACCTTCATTGGCTTAGCACCTAGTAACCCAGCTTCCTCCAATATGTCCAATGTATATTTTCTTTGGCAAATTGTAATTCCAGCTTTTGATCGGGCAACCTCGACTCCTAGGAAATATTTCAAAGGTCCGAGGTCTTTAATTCGAAATTTGCTGCTAAGGAAGACTTTCAGATTCTTGATTCCTGCCTCACTGTTACCTGTAATTACCATGTCGTCAACATAAAGCAATATAATAGTGAGTGATGTACCTTCGACTTTGGTGAATAAGGAGTAATCTGCTTTAGATTGGCAGAACCCGATAGTTTGTATTGCTGAGGAGAACTCTTGAAACCAACTTCTGGATGCTTGTTTAAGCCCATACAATGACTTATGGAGTCGACACACAATGTTATCCCCCTGTCGATGACAACCTGGTGGAGGCATCATATAGACCTCCTCCTGAAGGTCACCATGGAGAAAGGCGTTTTGGACGTCCATTTGGTGTAACAACCAATTACGGACAGCTGCTATAGTCAACAGGCAGCGCACAGTAAGGAGTTTAGCCACTGGCGCAAATGTCTCCTTGTAATCGATTCCCTCACGTTGAGTGAACCCTTTTGCAACGAGGCGCGCCTTGTAGCGTTCAAGAGTCCCATCAGAATGGTATTTAAGCTTGAAGACCCATTTGCAGCCGATAGGACGTTGTCCCGGTGGGAGGGGAACAGGGCTCCAAGTGTGGTTGTCTTCTAAGGCTGTGAGTTCAGCCTGCATCGCTGCAACCCTTTGGGATTCTGGCAAGCCTGTGCATATGTAGTAGGCTCCACTATTTGGGAGATGTTAGAAACAAAACAGCGATAACCAGGGGATAAGCAAGAATAGGAGACATACCGATGCAGTGGATAGCGAGTGCTGGACATAGATTGTGAGGAGGTTGACGTGGGTGGAGCAAGACAGAATGATGAGCCACATAATCCTTGAAGTGAGCAGGTGGCCGAGTATGACGGGTAGAGTGGCGAAGGGTAATTGGGGAGGAATGGGTCGGTACAGGTGGGTTTGTGTCAATTGTGGTGGGAAGGTCGGTGACGGGCTCAAGGTTGAGTGATGGAGGTGGGTCCGGTGAGGAAGGTTCGGTGATGTCTTGTGGGGGTGGAGCAGGGAGTATTTCATGGGTATTGATGTGGTCATTGGAGTTGGGAGTAATGGCCATGTCAGTGTGGTTCACGGGTGCTAAAGAGACATAAGGGAAGATGTGCTCATGGAAGATGACATCTCGTGATGTAAAAAATTTATGTGAGGCTAGATCATAGACTTTGTAGCCTTTCTGACCAAGAGGATAACCAAGAAAGATACATCGATGAGCACGTTCGTCAAACTTATTGGTAGGTGTGAGGTTGGTGGCATAGCTAAGACATCCGAAAACACGCAAGTGTGTGTAGGTGGGAGGTGTGTTGTGCAAGAGTTCATATGGGGATTTATGAGATAGGAGGGGTGAAGGTAGGCGGTTGATAAGATAGCAGGCTGTTTGGAGGCTTTCTCCCCAAAATTTCAAGGGTAAATTGGCTTGGAACTTAAGGGCACGGCTAACATTCAAAAGGTGTCTATGTTTACGTTCAACTACCCCGTTCTGTTGTGGAGTGTATGGACAAGAGTGTTGGAAAAGGGTGCCACATGAGTCTAGGAAAGGATGAATGGAAAGGAATTCACCACCATTGTCCGCACGAAGAGTTTTAATGTCATGTTGAAACTGTGTTTTGACCCAAGAAAAAAAGGATTTTAAAATTGTCTGTGTGTCAGATTTGAAACTCATAAGATGTACCCAAGTAAAACGAGTGAAATCATCTACAATAGTGAGAAAATATCGTGCCCCAGTGTGTGTTGGATTTCTATGGGGGGCCCATATATCACAATGAATTAAATCGAATGGTGCAGAAGATTTGATTTCACTATGAGAAAAGGGTAAACGAGTTTGTTTTGCCAAAGGGCAAACTTCACAAACGTGTTTTGAATCAAACATTATTTCAACATTATTTTTGGCTAATGAAAGTAAAGGTGCGGCTGATGGATGTCCAAGACGCTGATGCCAAAGACTAGAGGTACGGTGGATATGATTAGCGAGGTGAGGATTATGTTTTGGGGTGAGATAGTAGAGCCCATCAAAATGCTTGCCCAGGCCAATCGTCCTCCTCGTATCCATGTCCTGCACAATGCAAAAATTCGGATAAAATATCACTATACATCGCAAAGCTCTTGTCAATTTGCTAACGGATAATAAATTGACACGAAACTTTGGTACATAAAGAACTTTATCAAGGGATAGTTCATGTGATAATTTTATAGAGCCAATATTCTTTATTTTTGCTTGCCCCCCATCGGGCAAACCAACAGAGTCACACTGAACATCAAGGATGTTATGTGTTGGTGGAGAGTGTGATATGTGGTCGGTTGCACCGCTGTCAACTATCCAGTATAGAGTTGAATGCGGGCTTGTTTGTGCTATATTGCATGTGGGCGAAAAAATACCTGTTGCATTTTCAATTGATTGTGTATTACCATTACGTAGCATAGCAATGATTTGATTATACTCCTCTGTAGTGAACATGGGACCTTCAGAAATGTGAGGTTTCTCGGTTGCAGCAGAACCGCTAGCCTTGACATTGTTGATTATGAATCTTTTATTCTTGGGTTTCACGTGTTTTCCATGCCATTTGTGCCCTTCTGGGAACCCAATAATATAGTAGCATTGGTCCACTAAGTGTCCCTCTCCGTCACAGTGGGTACATTTAAGTGGTTTTCGTGATGGTGTGTTGAAGGGCTTCCTGTTGAATGATGGTGGCATTGGATTTCGCTGCACCTGCATTGCATGTGGTGTCGTTCCCATGTCTCGACGGTTGGCAACGTCCATCTGCCTCTCATGTTGAAGAATAAGACCATGGACTCGCCGTGTGTCAGGGAGTGGGCTCATCATCAGAATCGAGCCTCGTATTGCTGAGTAGGATTCATTTAATCCCATCAAGAACTGCATGATTCTTTCCTTTTCATCTCTTTCAGCCAGTCCCTTTAAACCTGCGCAAGTGCAGATGAGTGGGTCATGGTATGATGCTAATTCGTCCCACAAGGCTTTCATCTTGGTATAATAAGAAGAGACCGAGAGCTGCCCTTGACGATTTTCAACAATCTCTTGTCGAATCTGGTAGATCCTTGAGTCGCTGCTTTGTGAGAATCTCTCCCTGAGGTCGTTCCAAACTGCATCAACAGATTCAGTGTACATAATGCTGCTCGCAATGTCTGAGTGAACTGAGTTTATGATCCACAGTGTCACCATATCGTTGCATCTTCTCCAGCCTGCATATTTCGGATCCTGTATTGATGGTGCTTTAATGGCCCCATCAATGAATCCAATCTTGTTTCTTGCGCTGAGACCCATGTACATGGCACGGCTCCATTGCCCATAGTTATCTCCATCAAGTGGTTTGGTAGCCAGGATGAGTCCAGTATGATCTGAATTGTGTATGGCATATGGGTCTGTGATTTCCACGGGATTCCCATCTGGTTTGGTGTTATTGCTCTGTTCTGTCATGGTGTTTGTGAAATATCTATGGTGTATATGGTTGCGGAAGGGTGGAGGAGTCACCAAGATCGGTGCTCTGATACCATAATAAATTGAGAATATGTATATTTGATTGATGTGTTGTAACAGTATACAAGGTGAGGATTTATACAGAACCTACGTGCTATTATAGGAAAACAATTCCTATAAACAAGCTGATATTAACAGCAGATCCTACAGCTAAGCTAATAACGGTTACATACTATAATTACACAGAATACAAGGATTGACAATTATAGAAGCTATGATCACTCTCAATTACATCGTATAATCATCTTTCCTTTAACAGATGGCACCATCAAGGGGAGGGGACACTACTCTGTGGATTAGTGGTGGTCGAAACCTAGGATTTGATCAGAGTTTATCATTTTGATTTGCCTGAAAATAGTCATGCGATCAGCTGAAAAGGATCTCAAGCTCCCTAAACAACACCGTTTCAACTGAACCTTACAAACTAAGGTTCTTCTTATTTGGGATTTTCATTGATGCAATCACGTTCCCCTCGAAAATATTTCAAATTTAAGAGAGGGATTTTCTGAAAGAAGATGTGAAGAAATGAAATTAAAAAAAAAACTTTAAAAATGGTATATGTTTCAGGTTAAGGAGTGGTGGTGTGGGGAGATGAATTTCAACATCTTGGTTTTTACAAGACTTATTCTCATTGTAAGAAGAGAAGATCTCCACAAAAAAAACAGAGTAGAAAAGATTCCTTACATGGCTGGACAACTTGATTTATATATTTACTAGATAATTGCCCGCGCGTTGCCGCGGGTATTTTTTTGTATATAATTTAATATAATTAAATCTACAACGATAAATTTATATGATATAAGTAAATAAAAATTATAGATTAACAGATAAAATATTTAAAATTTTGAGTTGAGTTTGTCACGTAAGCATAGATTACATCTTTTAGAATATAGGTATTGCGTCATAAACGATTACAAAAGAGCGCGCACTAACATTAGAAAAAAAAGCAAAATATTTGAATAAGAAATTTTTTTTTACTGAAATCATTATTGTGTAGATAATAAAATTATAAAAACCAATCAATAGAAAGAGCAAATAAAAAAAGGAAAAAGGAAGCAATATCAATTTAAAATATTATAACAATAGCAACATCGGAGTCTTAACATCTAAAATTATTATTGCCGCTAGAATAAAAACAACAAAAATTAATAAATTATACCGAGGGAAAAAAATAAAAAGCATGAACAAAACAGCAAGCAAGAAAAACCAATTAAAATTATTATTATTATTATTATTATTATTATGAAAGAATAAATAATCACTATTATTATAATAATAGAATACATAATCACTATTATTATACTATTACTAATAATCATTATTATTATTATTACTATTTTATTATTATTATCATTATTATTATTATTGTGTTAAATACACTTATATATACATGGACAAAAGTAGAGATTATTCTAGAATACATAATCATTATTATTATAATATTAATTATTATTATTATTATTATTATTATTATTATGAAAGAATAAATAATCACTATTATTATAATAATAGAATACATAATCACTATTATTATTATTCTTATTATAATTATTATTATTATGTTAATAATGAAATAAAAAAAATGAAAGACTAAAAATATTGTAGAAACTTTAACAAAAGATAAAAATAAATAAATAAATAAAAACTTATCATTGTTATTACCGGAAAATTTTTTTTTTATTAAATTATCGGGAGGGGAAAAAAATAACAAAAGAGTAAGAATGAAAAGCTATATTGCCAGCGCGTTGCCGCGGACATTTTTGTGTATATAATTTAACAGAATTAAATCAAAAACAATAAATTTATATGATATAATTAAGAGAAATTATAGATTATGAGATAACATGTATCAATTTTTAAGTAAAGTGTTGCGCAAGCATAAATAACATTTTTTAGAATAAAGAAACTGCGTTATAAAAGATCACAAAAGAAAATGGGCTTGGTGATTAGGCGTGTTGTGTTTTTTTTCTGGGGGTGTTTTCGGTTTTTGGCTTCTGTTTTTTGAAATCAGTCGCAATGTGCACAGTGTAATCATGAATCAACCCCTTGAAAACGACAAAATAATTATTAAATTATTCTAGAAAAAAAACCTCAAAAACATTAACAAAAGAATAAGTAAGAGAAACAATTAAATTATTATTATTATTATTATTATCATCATCATCATCATCATCATCATCATCATCATCATCATCATCATCATCATCATCATCATCATTATTATTATTATTATTATGTTAATAATGAAAGAAACAAAAAAAAATGAAAGACTAAAAATATCCTAGAAACTTTAACAAAAGATTAAAAACAAAAAACTATTATTGCTATTACTGTCAAAACCAAAAAAATTATCAAATTATCCAGAGGGAAAAAAAACATCAACGAAAGAGCAAGCACGAAAAACAATTTAATTATTATTATTATTATTATTATTATTATTATTATTATTATTATTATGTTAATAATGAAAGAAAAAAAAACAATGAAAGACTAAAAACATGCAAGAAACTTTCACAAAGGATAAAAAAAAAAACAATTATTATTGCTATTACCGGTAAAAAAAATATTATCAAATTATCGGGAGAAAAAAAAAACACAGAAGAGTAAGAACAAAAAATAATTAAGTCATTATTATTATTATTATTATTATTATTACTATTACTATTACTATTACTATTACTATTACTATTACTATTACTATTACTATTACTATTACTATTACTATTACTATTATTATTATTATTATTATTGTGTTAAATACACTTATATATACATGGACAAAAGTAGGGATTATTCTAGAAATATAAAAAAATAAAAGTATAAGGACTGAAATTAAAATCAAATATAAAGGGCTTAAATTAAAAAATTAGAAGTCAAAGGGCTGAAATGCAAATTACATTTATTCTCAATTGAAATCAGTGGACAAAATTGCAAAAATCGGAACTTTTGTACCGAATTGATTGACTTATATACAGCCAACCCGGAAATTGAAAGTAGAAGGACCGAAGTGAAACTTTCACATTCAATCAATTAAAATCGGAGGACCCAATCGAACACAATCAAAACTTATATCAAAGAAATGAGGACCAAAACAGAAATTCAAAGTAGAGGGACCGAAGTGAAAAGTAATGAAATATGGGGGACTCTCCTGCACATTGACGTGCAGGAGAGAGAGAAACGTAGCCGGCGGCTTTAACCGGCCTCCGCCGCGTCCACGGACATTTGGTGGTTACACGCGCCACCGCGGGAGGAAGACCACGCGTCGGCGCATCGATCTAGCCTCCGGTAGACAATTTCCGGCCACCTGAGGAGGCCGCACGCGCCACCTGAACAGGGCGTGAGGCGAAAAAACGTCTGGCCCGTGCGCCTCACGCCCTGACAACACTGATTAAAAAATTCAAAAAATAGGGACAATTACCGTTCCACCCCTGCACCCAATTCATGGTTTTTGTCTTATTAGGGGCTAAAACCGTATTTAGTCATTTCAGAAAATATTAAAAAAAAAAGTTGCGGCGGACCGGACCGGACCGGTCCGACCGCGCGTAATTACACCGGTGCCCCTCAGCCGGATGCCTTTTTTTGTCTTATTACCGGGGGTTAAAGCGTGATTACACTGTTCATAGCTGAATATTTAAAAAAAAATAGGAAAACCCGAAATTAGCCCCATTTCCAACCGAGATTTTGTCGCGCGGCCGAGGGCCATTTTCGCCCCTACACTGCTCGAATCCACAGTGTTATGTGAGATGCTCCACAGTAAAAATGGCACGCCAATTATGTGTTTTGTAATACACTGATATTTTAATTTTTTTAGTTAAAATTTGAATTTGTTATTGACTTGACATGTGAAGTATATCTTCTAAAAATAAATAGAGTATTTTTTTATAATTTTTATAATAGTTGGGTTTAGCTGTCATGATCTAGCTACATATTATAACAACTTGAATATTAATAATAATGATTTGAAATTGAATTATCATAATTTGTTGGTGCGGTGAGTTGAAAACATGTTCAAATTTAATTTTAGAAAACGGCCAAATCACGTTGACCCCCCAACATAATGTTAATATAATACATTAATAAATAAAAATGACTTAAAAAAAGCACTCTTCAGATCAAATAACCCTAGCTAAGTGCAGGCAGGGACTTGGTCTGACGGTATAGCAGGTAAGGTTCTCTTCCTTTCATTCTAGTTCAAGTACTGCCAATGCATGTTTATCATTTCTGTAGTGTCTTATTTGTTTATTGAGTTTATAGAATATTTAATGGGTTTGAAAATTAGTTGAGGTGCATGTAAATTGATCCGAACATCCCAATTATATATATAAAATAATAACCCTAGCTAAGCACATGTTTTAAAAAAACACAGTGTACACGTACGGAAAAATAAATAAAGTTGAGGAAGTTCACATGTCAATAGTGGTCGAAATATCCAAGTAGTGAAGGGCCAAAATTCATGCACGAAAAAGGAAAAAGAGAGATTGATTGATTGATCGAAGATAAATTGTTTTTTCAAGAATCACATGCAGCTAGATTCGCCCTTGATCGTACAAAACCTCAACGGATTGCCTTTTAAGAAACTTCCTCATTTCTTTCCTTTTTCAAGTTTAGAAATTAAATTTAGTGTTAAGAGTTTTTATTTGTCTATATATATATATATATTAAATTGATATTAAAAATGTTGTTCTCTAGGATTATTAAATAAAAATACTCGATTAATGAAAACTTCCTCATTTCTTTCCTGTGTCAAGTTTTTGTTTATCAATTCAAAATCTAATATGAACTAAATTATAAATTAAATTATATATTAATTGATATAATCAAACCTCGCAAATCTTATGATTTAACATATAATTTTATTAATCAATTACAATTTAGTTTTACTTTTTTATTATTTTTAAATATTATTTTGATATTTTTAATATAAATAATATTATTTTGAGGGATAACTTGATGTTATTCAAGTTTAATAACTTTGATTGTTTCCTACACAATCAAGTCAATCATCAAGATCATTAGAGGTTCAACCACTTCCTTTAACTTTAAGAACTTAATCAAGAGTTAATTAATAAATTTGGGAATCCTACTCTCTTTTGTCCAACTTGGATTTAATACACACGTAAATTAATTACAGTTAGAACTATCTTTTTTCAAATTAAACTTTTTTCTTCATTGAAAAAATAAATTAGGTTTAATATTTCAATCATTTACACACACACACATAACTAAAAGACTTATCTTATTATTAATTTAAATTTATTGGTGTTATCATTATCCATCAAATGAAGAACACTACCATAAAAATCAACGAATACATGAATTTCTTGTTGGTATTTTCTGTGAATTTTACTAATAGTGTTTTTTCGTCTTCTTATCCTTCAATAAACACCAACAAAAACATTTCCTTCATTTATACTAATAGAATTACATTGTAAAAAATACATGAAAGATGACGTATGCCTTTTACATACATTTTTATCAATGAAAAATTCTCGTCAATAAATGTCGGTTGTAAATATAACGAAAGAGTTTTACTAGGATTAAAAAACCCCAGAAAGTACAATGATGTGACATTATTACTGATAAAATCACCAACAACTTAATCAACATATATATTTTATCAGTAAAGTTGTTTGTGATTTTTGGTTTAAAACCTGATTATCAAACTCCCTTTTCCTCTCCCCTTTCACTCCTTCCGTTTCCTATTTTTTCTCTACCATTAACAGTCACCCCCCCCCCCCCTCCAACTTCAAAACAGTTCAACCTCTCACAACAAATCTAGTGATCACAACACTCAATTTGGGAGCATATGTGTTATGATTTCATTTTTTTAGGATTCTTCACTTCAAGTAAACAAATCTATTATCTTTTTAATTTAATTTTAATATGTAATTTGTTTTGTGTATTTTTAGTGTATATTGATTTTGTTTAAGTGTTTACTTGTTTTACAGTTTTTTCTCATAGAAGCTTGTTGTATGTATTTATGATTTGTACATGATGTTTATTTAGATTTTGTAAAATAATATTTGTTTAGTTAATGTATTTAATCAATACATGATTATTATATATAGGTTTGATATAATTAATAAAGGATCGCTTATGAATGTATCAAAAATTCCCATAGGTTCCGTAACATGAATTAATGTAATGAGGTTCAGGGTTTTATTAACTACATAATATCTAATCTAAGAAAATATTAGTAGAGGCAATATTAAATATTCATGCAGAAAGGTGGAAAAAAAAGTTTATCTATCTAGATGTTGTCACGATACATCTTCTATAAAAAAAAAAGATTTATAGAGAAATACTTGTATTGTTATGCACACGAAGAAGAATTTATTCCTCATGAAATCATGGTAGAAATGATGCTTGAGTCAATTTCTAGTTCTAGTAACGTGCATAGAGTTATAGATGCCAACAATAACCTTTAGTAATATGGTTATGGATGTGATGAGAATGAATCAGGATGGTGCATTTAAATATCCCAATCATAAATGAAGAACCGACACGACCAAATTTTTTTATCTTTTAAAAGACTATATGACATGGTGTTGAATAAGGTGATATTGTGTGTGGTTTTCAGTTTGGTTAACAATGATTTTCTAATTTAGGTTTGACTTATAATTGGATAAAACAAAATATTTTTTGGGAGCTTCTTTATTGGAATATCAATCTCCTCCTCTATAACCTTGATGTATGAATTATTTAATTTTCTTCATCCATTAATTGTGTGAATGCCTAGGAAAAAATCATTGTGCGTCATCAGGAAAAGATCATTACTAGTTCTTTTGTGATTTTAAGGAACATGAGTTATTAGGTGTCGATCAAAAACAAACACATAAGGCACATGTATTGATGCACGTTATGGGGTCATCGAGTGTGATGCCACAAACGAGAAGGTGGATGACCATTCAATGTAGGTTTTTTTTATGTTTTCACAATTATACTTATTTAATAAATTTTTTAAAAATAATTTCATTTAACAAATAAAATTGAGATTTACAAATATTAAGATCACGAGAACAATAATAGTGGCCTTAAATCATCAATGAAGATTCCAATGTTTTAATGGAGCTAGGTCTTTAAAAATCCTACATGTAGATTGTGGGTCAATACATGGTTTACAAGGAGAAATTTGATTGGGAGGATGTCGATGATGATGTTGTGAGAAGGGTACGAGAGAATCACGTTCCGACTAAGTGATTTTGGCTATCTTGGATAAAACAAATTCAAATACCATAATTTTATTTTTCATTTTCTAAAAAAAGATGATTTTAATTTTTTTTTATAGAATCCATTTATATTATTTAAAGTTTTTCAGACACTAAAGCTAGTTGAAAAGATTTCATCTTAGGTCTTCAAACAACATGTGAACTGCCAATCCTTAGCTGGGAATCAAACATGACATAGCAATCTTTGATAAGACATTGCCATTTTGAATAACTACAAGTAGTAGAGAGTGGTGTTTTGCTTGCAAAGATAACCATAATATATTAGAAATCGAATTTTGAAGAAGAAAAAATAAAAATTCTTTAGGAACGCAGAAGTATCGAAGTCATTTTCTAAAGTCTCTTTGACCACTGTGTCTCAAGTTGGCCCTTCCTCCACTCCGCTCTTTAAATCCCCCACCAGCCATCCACTCTGCTTTTGTACGCAAAAAGTCTCCACCCTCTCCAGAGATCCAACCCCGGCCTACCCCTTTTGTAAAGGAAAGATGGAGATGGTGGGTTCCTCTTCTTTTCTCATCTCCTCTTTTGTTTGTTAATTAGCTTTTGCCCCCACTAATTGCTTCGCAGTCCGCACTCTCTCTTCATGGTTAGTGTTCTTCAAAAAGAAAAGGAAAAAGAAAAACTATTTCTTTCGATCTCTCACTGGCTCCTGATCGTCACGGCTTTCTTTCTTTTTCTTGTTTTTGGTTCAGGAACTGCAGGAACACCAGCTGACCAGATGGGAGGGCTATGTGGACTGGAGAAACAGGCCTGCACTTCGTGGCCGCCATGGTGGCATGCTGGCTGCTTCCTTCGTCTTGGGTCTGTATCGCTGATCTTCAATAATATTTTGCGTTGAAAGTCTTTTTCTGTATCTGATTGAATACAGCAGACCGATTACTATGTTCAAGAAACCCCATTAATTGTGTTATTATACAATGATGATTATGTAGGTGTGGAGATATTGGAGAACCTGGCGTATCTAGCAAATGCAAGCAATCTGGTGATGTATTTATCCGAGTATATGCACTTATCTCCATCCAAATCGGCCAATAGTGTCACGAATTTCATGGGGACGTCTTTTCTTTTGGCCCTTCTTGGAGGTTTCCTGACCGATACTTTTTTCACTACTTATCATATCTACCTGATAAGTGCAGCCATTGAATTCCTGGTAATTGCAGTCTCTGCTCTATCTCTCCCTCCCTCCCTCCCTCCCTCCCTCCCTCCCTCTCTCTCTGGGTGGGGATGGAGCTGTTTGAAACCTATTTTATTAATTAACTCTCTAGACAGACCAGTCGACTGTCATCTAGTTTCACCTTTGGCCCTTTGTTTTTACTGGAAAACAAAAACCTTACATCGATCTACGACTCATGATCATGTCTTGACCAAATCCAATTACTGCTGACTGTAATAAATCCCATCTAACAACAACTGCAAGATAGATCGTGGATTTTTTAGACTATTTCATTGATTAGTTTCTCGATGAGCTATTCCTGCTTCGTTCCTAAGTTTGAGGAATAAGAGACCACCTTAAAAAATCCATATTGTTCAAGGGAAAGGAAGGAAAAGGAAAAAACAGTGCCCAAGAGTGGGTGGCAAGTTAATGAAGCTAACAAGGCGCCGCTATAGTTGGGTGACTTGAATTCATTTCATTTTTTTAAAAAAATCATTAGCAATTTGATCCGGTTGGGAAATGACTTTTGCATTTACGTAATTCAGCACTAAAATATTCACAAGGGATTTCTAACTTTTCGGATAGTGATGATCCTTTGAATGTTCTCTTGAGATCGAACACGGTGGCTAGCTGGGGCTTAGCTGGGATCGATAGCCTGCAAGCAGGGACTCACGATCTGCTTGAAGGAGTAGCAATTTGTCAGTTTGTAGATCTAGAACTTGATCTTTCTCGTCCAAGATCCTTAAATTTGGGTCTTCTTTTTTTATGTCAGAAGAAAATTATAACAAAAAATCAAGAGTCTTCTTATCATCTCATGTCACGTCTTGCATTTAAATGATCTTTTTGTAACGTGAAACGTAGTGAATTTAGGACAAGTATATTATTGCGTTTTAAAAATAAAATTGTTTTTGAAAAAATATATTTTTATTATTTATATTAAATTATTTTTTTTAATATTTTTATATACTAATATTAAAAATATTATTTTAATGTATTTTAAGTAAAAATTATTTTCAAAAACAATTTTAACGAGACTCCACTTATTACCAAACATTCAACTATGTTTTTTTCTAAATAGATAGCATTTCAAATCTATAGATTTTATCAATCTAGTTTCTTTTTCTCAATTGTATTATTTTGGGGTTCGAGTTTACATATTTTAAGTTGCATTACAAGTTTATAAATTTTGCCAATTATATGCGAAGCATCTCTTATATTTTATACATCAAGATTTCATCATTTTGGAAAAAAAAACACCAATGAACACCAACGTTTATGGCATATTTATAGAAAAAGATCGAAATTTACAGGTTGATGTAACCTATATATGAATGTTTTGAAACATTCAAGAGCTAGCTGATAGAATTCACAGGTTTAAGAATCAATCATTCAATGAGCGTCGATGAGGTGCGGGGCCAGCAACACGTTACTCATGCAACGTTTCCATCGAGAGAAGTCGTGTTTCTTAGTGTAGGGACCCGCAAATGAATCTTGTGTGCTCGTTAGGACAAGGAGAAATACCTTCCTTGTCTCGATCTCAGCTTGATGACAAAATCTCATCTTATTTCAGTCTGCACATAATTTTTGTCTCTTCCAAAATATCACAAATTTTTATGACCTACATGCAAAAGTGTCACATCATCTTCTACGTTACGTGAACCTCAATTTTTTGTCTTTAGATATATGCCAATGGCGTCTAAATCCATTTCACTCTCTCGCTCCTCCATTCTATATATCGTGATGATGCCTTGAGCTGACCTTCTGTAGAGGTAACTCACTAGTAGTCGCAGGTTCATGAACCACGTGTTTAGTAGTTATTATGCTCATAATTTCCCTATTTTTCTCTCTTTTGAAGGAAAAAAAAGACCCTCGGAAAATCTTTTTTTTTTGGTTGACTAACTATGATCTCTCCCACGGTATCCTAATTAGTATCTTAGATTAAAAAATAATAAAGGGATATTGAATATATGAAAAAAGGGGCTACATGAAATACCAGGAGAATATCTGATTTTTTGAATCATTGGAACAGGGGTTGGTGATACTGACAGTGCAAGCTCGTTCATCTTCTCTGAAGCCACCAGCTTGTAACGCAAGCAACCCCACGATCCCATGCCAAGAAATTGACGGTGCGAAGGCAGCAATGCTGTTCACAGGCCTTTATGTGGTAGCGCTTGGCGTCGGAGGGATAAAAGGGTCGCTGCCGGCACACGGGGCCGAGCAGTTCGATGAGAGCAGTCCACAAGGGAGGAAGCAGAGATCGACGTTTTTCAATTACTTTGTCTTCTGTCTCTCGTGTGGAGCCCTGTTTGCTGTCACATTTGTTGTCTGGGTTGAAGATAACAAAGGATGGGTGTGGGGCTTTGGAATCTCTACAATTGCAATACTCCTGTCTATTCCAGTCTTTCTTGCTGGATCAGCCACTTACAAGAATAAAATACCTTCTGGTAGCCCACTGGCAACCATTTCCAAGGTAATTTAATTAGCTTCTGTGATATATATATATAGAGGAGTTCATATCGGTTCGTCTATATAAGAAACCAGAGATGCAGAAGAACTGTGCGATCCAACTCAAACTATGGAATATATGATTTTTGAGTTGGATTTGATTGAACAGGTTTTGGTTGCTGCTGGATTTAACAGTTGTATGAGCACAAGTTCAAGCAATGCCATTGCAAACCTGACAACAAGCCCTTCCAATCGAGCTCCAGCCAGCAAGGATATTGCAATAGATAATTCCACAGCAGCTGTGCCTGCTGAAACCCCAACAAAAAGCCTCGACTGGCTTAACAACGCGGTGGTCAACAAGCCAATCCACTCCACGCTAGAATGCACTGTACAGCAAGTGGAAGATGTCAAGATTGTGATAAAGATCTTCCCCATATTTGCCTGCACCATCATGCTCAATTGCTGTCTTGCTCAGCTTTCCACGTTTTCTGTGCAACAAGCTGACACCATGGACACAAAGCTTGGTTCCTTGAAAGTCCCGCCAGCCTCCCTCCCCGTGTTTCCCGTCGTCTTCATCATGATGCTAGCACCCGTTTATGACCATCTCATCATCCCATTCGCTAGGAAATTAACCAAGTCTGAAATGGGAATCACTTGTCTGCAACGAATTGGCATCGGATTGTTTCTTTCCATAATAGCAATGGCGGTGGCAGCTCTTGTTGAGATCAAGAGGAAGAGAGTTGCTACAGATTCAGGGCTGGCTGGCAAATTGCCGATAACGTTCTTCTGGATAGCCTTTCAGTATCTATTCCTGGGATCAGCTGATCTCTTCACCTTAGCCGGGTTGCTGGAGTTTTTCTTCACGGAGGCGCCGGCAGGAATGAGATCTTTGGCAATGTCTCTCTCCTGGGCCTCCCTGGCAATGGGGTACTACCTCAGCTCAGTGATTGTATCAATAGTTAACAATGTTACAGGTAACTCCAAGAATAGTCCATGGCTATCAGGCACCAACCTCAATCACTATCACCTGGAACGATTCTATTGGCTCTTGTGCGTGTTAAGTGTTCTGAATTTCTTGCACTACCTTTTCTGGGCCACCCGGTACAAGTACTCAGCAAGAGTGAAGAACTAAATCCAAGTGATAAAGGAGAACAAGTAAATTGCTTCTTCATAGTTCATACCACATTAAACGGTCTTGCTCGGCATCTCGGAATGCAAAATCTCCCGGCGAGCTGCTGCCGGAAAAGATTATGCAGTCTAGCTAATTCATGGTACGGGTTCTGTTGTTTCCTACCTGGGCTAAAAATAGATGGGGTACTCTGGGGACGACAGCATGTACAATATTTTAAACCGATTGAGTTAACCTTAAAACTCTCTCTCTCTCTCTATTTATATACATACACGCGCGCGCGCGCGCATATATATTTTGATTATGTATAATTTTGGAACATATCAATTATAATAATTGCTTCGCCAGAACTCTATTTTTTAAATCGTAAAAAAAAATATTAAGAGATTTTTTTTTTCTAATGCTATAAATTTGGGCAAAATTTTTATAAGACTTGAGTTTTCAATAAAATATATGAATTTTAAATTGATATGAATTTATTTGTTTAACAGGTTTCAACAAAATTACCGGCATAAAATTATCATCGCTGGTAAAAAAATAAGAAGATTCAGATATCTAAATTATTGAATTTAATGTATTGAAATCAATTCATTTAATAGTTTATATTATACATAATAATAAAATTTAAATTGTATAAACACCTGTAATAATCAAACAACAAAAATAATTCGTTGATTTTCTACCTATAAGCATTGAAAATTCATTGCTACGTCATTATTATCATAATGACTATAATAATTAAAATTATCATTAGTATCACTATCCAAATAATAAAAAAGATTAAATTGCCTTGAAGAATAATAAAAAAAAACACTTTACAAAATAGCAAGAAAGAAAACAATTAAAAAACAATCACTAAAATTATCTCGAAGAATAAAAAAACTAAAAACTTTAACAAAAGAGAAAGAAAAAAAGCAAAAATAAATATTATGAGCATAAAAAAATCATTTGATCTAAAGAAAAAATAATAGAAAATACTAAAAAAAAGTACAAAGAAAAAAAGAACAAATATCAATTTCAAAATGATCACTAATATAAATTAAAATTTCATGACTAAACTGAATAAAAATAAAATCCTAGGGAAAAAAATGATAGAAATCAAAAACAAAAAACTAAAAACATAGATACATAAATACAAATAAAAAGTAAAAATTGTCGGAAAAAAAAGACAAAAAAATCACAAGAATTAAAACCAAATAAAAAATTAAAAGAACAAGGGACGAAAATGAAAAATAAAATATATAATTAAATTCAACCGGAGGACAAAACTGCAACAAATCAAAACTCTGAGACTGAAAAAATTAAAAGGATTTAAAACAAAAAAATCAAAAGAGTAAGGGACAAAATAAAAATAGAATATATGATCAATTTTAAATGGAGGACAAAATTAAAAAAAATCAAAACCTCTAAAGTTTAAACAGAAAAAATTAAAGGAACCAAAAACAAATAAAAAATCAAGAGAATATGGACTGAAATGAAAAATAGCATATATGATCAATTTCAATTGAAAGGTAAAATTGAAAAAAAACACTTTTATAAAAAAAATCAGGAAAAAAAAAAGAAATCAAAATATCAGGGACTAAAATGAAATATCATCCATAAACAAAGATGACCGGAATGTATTTTGCCGTTGTAAGAGAGAGAGAAAAGATAAAAAAGAAAAATCAAGTGTCTGTCCACCATACGCTGACATACACACCCATGTGGAAGAGTACATGGTTGTACACCCGGGGACACAACGGTCAGAAATTTTCAATCATCACAATACACTGCATGCGCCGCTAAAAGGCATATTCAAAAGTAAAAATCCATTCTTAAATTGACCAATCAAACCCAAATCACTCACTCAGCACCAACCAAACAATATCGCATTCTTGCATACAATTATGCAAGTGAATTTACAGAAACTGAAAAATAGCGAAAAGATGACCGAATGTATTTTGCTGTTGTTAGAGAGAGAAAAAAGATAAAAAAGAAAAATCAAGTGCCTGCCCACCGTACGCCAACATACACACCACATGAAGAAGAGTACATGGTTGTACACCTGGGAACACAACGGTCAGATATTTTCAACCGGCACATTAAACCCCAACAAAAGAGAAAATAATAAAAACTAAAAATCAAAACTTTGACAAATATCCATAATATTATTTTATAAAAAAAATCACTCTTACAGTTTTTTTACATTTTAAAAATATAATTTTGACGGTAGTAAAACAACAATTTACTCGTGTAAGGGCAAGTCCAAAGCAGAAGGCATCCCGAGAGGCAAAGCCAATTTTTTTAAATTTTAGCTTCTCATGTTCAATTTAATGTCTCTAACTGGAGAGGCATCCCGAGAGGCAAAATGCATTTTCTTCAATTGAGAAGCCATTCCTACAGATGAGAGAATACAAAGCCAAAATAAATAGAGTCATTGCAATTATACCGTTGCAACAACAATCAACAAAAAACGACAACCAAAACAAAAACACAACATTGAAACACACAACAACAATAATAAAAACACAACAACAACATAACAGATGGAGATGGGGGGCAGCGAAGAAGAAAAAGAAGAAGAAAAAAATAGAAGAAATGGGTGTGGGGGGGCGGCTGAAGGGGAGTGGCAGGTGTGTATGGGGTGGGGGGGCAGCTGGAGGGGAGTGGACGGTGGGGGGGGGGGGGGGGCAGCGGCCAGAGGAAGAAGAGAAGGTGGGTGGGTGGTAGGTTTTTTTTAACTTTGTGATTGAAATGAAGGGGCATGCGGGGCAGGGTGGGTTTTTATATTAATTATTATTATATTATAATAGTTACCATAAAAAATAGGGGTATTTATTTGTAATTAATTTGATTGAATTATTTGTAATGGAATGTATTTTAATTAATTATATTTGAACTTATTGGTTATTTGTTAATGTGTTCATTTTGTTTTTTTTAAGTTTTTCTAACACTCGAAGACAATAAGTAACATTAATTAACTTCAAATACAACAATCATTAAAAAAACATACAAATTACTTGAAAACATACATTAAGTAGCTTAAATTTCAAATTTCAAATATTGCGGGTCTTTTAATTATATTTAAATTCATTTTTTTAATTTAAATATAATTAAGAAAAATTTTATTGATGGAGGGTTTTTCAAAAGAAATTATTTAATTAGATAACTTACTCCTATTAAGTACATAATTAATTGCATGATTAAACTATATACAAAATAATTGAATTTTATTTTAAATAATATAAAAAATGGCTCTTACAATTGGAGAGAATATCAATTCAAAAGTCATTTACATGCTATTCAAAGAATCATTTTTATAATTTGGCTCTCCAAAATAGCTCTTGTCATTGGACTTGCTCTAAGTGTAAATAATAACGATGTTGTGGCATTTGTTGACACCTTCCCATTTCAGTCATCTGGTTTCTTTTATTTTGGGCTTTTCAATTAAATCCTCGAACAATTGAGAAATCCATAGAAGACTAACTAACGGGACTTTAATGTCGACATATAAATAAATAAAAAATAAATCAATTCGATGTTATTTTTTTTGACATGAAACGTAATTTTAAGACTTTCTTAAGAACAAAGTTAATTACCGAACAGTATAGGTTTTTACTTTTTTATCAAGTACAATCTCAGCTAATTTACATAGCTCTATCTATATATCTAACCTCCAGCAAGGGGCAATAACGGTACAAGATTACATGACAGCATTCATGATATTTTCAACAATGTAAACAATCTGTCATCCGAGGATTGAAGAGAGAAGAAGAATGGCGAGGTTTATCTTACGTTAACCCAAACGGCGTTACTTGGAATGCCAGCATGGACAACAAACAACATGTAATATCCAGGTGGGGCCATGTTAACATTAATTGGTCCAATCACATTAGCCTTATAAGCAAACATGGATAACTGGACCACGCTCACCACGATCAGGACCACCATCCTCTGGTTCATGCCAAACGAGTGTGTAGTGAAAGACGGTGCAATAACGGTGACGGAGACCCCCAAATCCAGACGGTAGGAGGAGCACACGAAGGTGACGGAGAAGATCTCTCCATACGCCACCTCTCTACCGGACAGCTCCACCGTCAAGATTGAAGGTCTTAGATTCGTGTACTGTGGGTCCAGGTAGTGGAGGTAAAATGCCTCCAGGCTCAGCTCAGTTGGGTAGGGTTTTCCTGTTATATTATACCCCTGGTGTGGATTGCTGCCCCCCACTAATATCCTGCCATCTGGCAAGAGCGCAGCTGTGGAGTGGTACAGCCTGGCTATCTTGGAGGGGCTCAGCACAGTGAATCTTCGGGTCGGATCTTCATCTGGTTGGTAAAGAACCGGGTTATGAACTGGATTCATCGCGTCATTCCAACCAGCGCTTCCATTGGTTGCGCCGTTGATGATAAGCAAGTCTCCGGTGGGTAAAAGTACCATATCGTTCATGATCCTAGGTATGGGCATTAACTCCATGACCCATTCGGGTTTCGGGTCCGTCACCTTTAACCTGCCACAAGTTCTCGATGCTTGTTCGTAAATGTGGAGATAATTGGATTTAATATAGGCACCTTTCTGTGCCCCGCCGCAAATCATGACCTCTGCTTCAGGAAGGTCAGTCACATTGGTGATTCCGGCTAACCGGAGAGGAAGCAAAACAGAAGAGCCAGTGCAAGGGTAGTTTCTTCTGTCACCAACAGGCATAACCGGATACTCTCTGATCACCTTATTACGCTTGTAGTCAAGCGAGATGGATCGGTTGTTAGCAAAAATGAAAAGATTACCATCAGGCAAGAGATGCAAGAAGGGATAAAGATTGATTTCTTCTTGACGGTCTCTGGTGTGCATTAAGAAAGGCAATGTGAAATTATCTCTTTCTTGAGGATTCTTGGGATAAAACTCGTACGTGAAAGCCCTTCTTCCACCAACAATGATTATGCGACCATCAGGGAGTAATTGGTTACTGGCATACCATCTCCGGTTCCAAAGAAACTGGTTGGTCACCTCCGCCCAATCGCAAGAATCGTCATCGCAGGGGGTGAAAGAGCGTATCAAGGCCTCGCCGGCTTTGTAACCGCCGGTTTGGACGAGATTGCCGGAGGAATCGAGGGAACCAGAAGAGCACCACGTGTCAGTCTGGACCATGAGAGGGCGGAAGGTGTTGGAAGCGATGTCATAAAGGACGGAGTGGGCAGTGCAATCTTTAGGCTTAACTATTTCGTCGTTGAACCGGCACTTGCCGTCCGGGAGAGAGAGATTGGAGCGTCCAAAGTCTGTGCGGTCAAACATGATTACCTTGTTGTTTCTAAGGACTTGCATATGCATGGCTGAGATGCCTATGCTTTCTTGGAGAACCACCCAGTTGCCCCCTGTTATGGTGGACAAATACGATCCAGCGTGGGCAGTTTCCGGTGAAAAGCTCATGAATGTATAGAAAACAAAGAGGAAGAAGAAAAAAGGATGGTTCTTGATGGCCATTGATGGTGTTGTTGTTTTTTGAGATAGGCAAATGAGAGGGAGGTTTCTTGGTTTATATAGTTTGAGTATGGATCGGAGGAAGAGGCCGGTCCGATAAAAAAATAATAATTTCTAATAAATAGGGTTTAATTAGGGCTTGTGTTTCTATTTCTATTTTCTCCTGGAGCAAAATGTGCGCCAAATCATGAGTAAGGTTTATGCTGGTGTAGATGGATTAAAAAATAAATAAAACCATGCACTATTAATTTAATTTGCATGTTTGTCCATGAAAACGTATGATAAATTAGGGATCTTGATAGGTCAAGTTTGAGCTCGTAAGTTATTTCATACTAGCCAATGCTCCGGCGTCTCGTCGCGGGGCACCATATTTTTTTCAACACAAAAAATATTAATTATGTATTTTTTTTGTTATAATATAAATTTAATCAAAATAATAAATTTATGTAGAATTCTTGTGAAGTGCAAGTATTCTATAAAATATATGAATTGTAAATCGGTATAAATTTATTTGTTTAGTAGATTTCAATAAAATAACCAACATAAAATTATCACCATCATTAAAAAAACAAAAAGATTTGGATATTTGAATTATTGAATTCATTAGTTTAATATTAGTTCATTTTATAATTCAATTTAAATTACATTTGAAAACAAAATATAAATTGTGAAAAGACCTGCAATAATCAAATAACAAAAATAAATATTTAATTTTCTATCCATAAAAAGATGAAAACATAAATTGAAAATTCATCCCTATGTTATTGTCATTTTCATTACTATAATAGTTAAAATTATTATCAATATTACTGTCTAAACAATTAAAATCATTAAATTACCCCAAAAAATGAAAAAATCAAAATATTTTAACAAAAAAACAATAAAAAAAGAATCACTAAAATTATCATTATTATTGCGCAAACAATAAAATCATAAAATTATGTGATCTGAAAAACAGATAAAATAACAGAAAACGCAAAAAAAAAAATGAGCACTATTAATTTTAAAATTATTACCAACATAAATTAAAATTTCAGAACGGAACCTAATAAAAATAAAACCTCGACAAAAAATAAACCGAAAAAATAATAATGTAAAAGAATAAATGAATAAATAGGGACAGAAAACAAACAATGTCCAAACATTGTATTTTTTAATGTTTTTAGATCATTTTTATGTTTTGATGTTACACATAATTTTTTAAACAAACAATTATCATTTTAATATATTTCTAAAAAAAAAAAAAATTTACTGTTCAAATAAATAAAATCATTAAATTACCCAAAAAAATAAAATAAAAATCAAAATATTTTAACAAAAAAAAAACTATAAAAAAATCACTAAAATTATTATTATTATGGCGCAAACAATAAAATCATAAAATGATTTGATCCAAAAAATAGATAAAATAGCAGAAAACACACAAAAAAGAGGAAAAAAGAACAATATTAATTTTAAAATTATTACCAACATAAATTAAAATTTCAAAAAAAAAATCTAAAAATATAAATGAATAAATACGGACAAAAATATATCATTTCTATATGTTAATGTTAAAAATATATATATTTTTAAAATAATTATCATTTTAATTTATTTATAAAATATATATATATATATATATATATATTATTTTATTTTAAATCAGGATTCAAACCCACAACCTTTTAATTGTTGCTAATTGTTGCGTGCCTTATTAATAGTTACAACAATGTTGGATAAAAACTGGTGACAGTGGGATTCGAACCCACGGCATCTGGAAGAAAGACACGCAATGGACCGACTCGGCTACTTGAATATATTGCTCATGATTCGCGAAAATATATTAATAACATATTATTTAGTCGTAAAATAAATATCTGGTGACAGTGAGATTCGAACCAACGCCATCTATCTCGGAAGACTGATTTAATGTCGCGCGCCTTGGACCACCTCTGCTATCTTAATATATCGCACATGGTTCGCAACAACATATATTAATACTAAGTGATACTGTGGATTCGCACAGTAAAAAGGCCACACGGTTTATATATATAGTAATAGTAATATTTTCATCTCACTCAAAACATTGGTATGCCACTTAAGTTAGACACAACAAGAATTATTTAAGTTAGCAAATATACTATATATTCTTTTAATTTAATTTTAATATGTTAATTTGTTTTGTATATGTTTGAAGCATATTGATTTTGTTTGCGTGTTTATTTGTTTTGCAGTTTTCTTATAGAAATATATTCTATCAATTTATGATTTATACATGTTAGGTGATATAAACCTCATGATCACGCAACCCATAATCAATATTGATTTGATCTTGAAAAGTCAAAAGAGATCAGATAGTAGTGTGACACGATGAAAACTCATCCTAAAAAAATGTAAAAATCACTCTCACACGTTAATTATTTTTTTTTTTTTGTAATTTTGGTTGATAAAAAAGGTCACCTCTTTAGGCTTTACAAGAGTTTATATTCTTCTAAAAAATATAATCCTAATGGATCTACCCTAATGAATTGATTTGACCCACGTACAAAATCATCTAAAAACCTTAAACTGAAAAACTCAAAACCTTATCCAAACAAACTTTGGATCTTAACTGAAAATAAAGTATTAATTAAGCTCAAACATTAAAAAATAAAAAATAAAAAATTTAACACGTAAACTAAATTTTTTGCACTTAATTAAATAAAATAACCTAAGACATATATATTTCCTAGTTTAAATAATAACATGAACAAAACCTTCATCCTAGAAATATTAAGATCTTTGTTGCCTCCTTTAGATATTTAAAACAAGCTAGAAAATTGATTGTTGAAGTTGTCTCCCTTTTAATTTTCTTATTTGTCTAGGAATTAATTATAATTATAGCTTTAAAGGGTATTCTTAGAACATGGAAACCCATGTTGACTTCTTTCTTTTAACCTTCCTTCTAGAATTGGAAATTTTCCAAAACAAGTTCCCACATCTTGTAGAAAAAATATCCTTGTCAAATAAAAAGTCAATAGGTCAAAATGAAGTTTATAACAAAATTCATATAGTATGTTATGATATATATCGTAATGCCTTACCAAACTCCGATTGACATGACACTTTAACGCCACATACAAAAATACTTGTAGAGGCATTGGGTCAAGTTTCATTTTAATCCAACGGTTTAATATGGAGATATGCTCAATAACATAAAACTAGACAATATAAAACTTTACGTCAAAGTCGAATCTGACCATGTCTTGGTTGTATCCTTAGAGTTTGTTTTAGATTTTGTAAAATTGTATTTGTTTAGTTAATGCATTTAATTATTGCATGATTATTCTATATAGATATGATATAAGTAATGTAGTATTACTTCGTTCATGGATGTATCGAGAATCATCTCAAGGGTTGTGTAAGATAAATTATTGCAATAAGATTCAAAGTTTTATTAACCACTCAATATTTAATCCGAGAAGGTTAGTGGAGGCAATATTGGATGTCCATATAAAAAGGGGAAAATAAAAAGTTTATCGATCTAGATGTTGTCATGGTGCATCTTCTATATAAAAAAAGGTTCATATATAAATACTAGTGTTTGTATACACACATAAAAGAATTTGCTCCTCATAAGACCATGATAGAAATGGTGGTTAGGTTAACTTTCAATTCTAGAAATATGCATGGAGTTGCAAATGTTAACAATAATCCTAATAGGAATATGATAATGGATGAGATGGAAATGAATCAAGGTGGTGGAAGTGAATGTCCAATCATAAATTATGTAGTCATGATCAAGTTTTTTCATCTTTTAAAAGACCGATGAATGATATGGTTGCATAAGTCAATTTAAATTATTGGTTGTGGCATAAGTGTTCACCATCAAGTCAGATTATGGGTTGAGTGAGATTGATTATGACATGATTTTTAATGGACGAGAAGCCTTGTACATGAAAGGAATATGATGAAAGACAACTTCTATGTTGCTAAATCCATGATGAAACCCTTTGGTATAGGATATCAAAAGGTTAATATGTGTATAAACTTTTTCATATTGATTACCCTGAAAATACAGAGTTAACCAAGTGCAAAACATGTGGGCATTCTCGATTCAAACACTGAACTAATAGGGGATGAACTTTTGTCACACATAAAAAACTTATATATTTCATAATCACACCTAGACTGTAGAGATTATTCATGTCATCAAATATTACTGAACACATGACATGGATTGTTCATATGATGCGGTTGATGAATTGATGATACACTCTTCAAATGGTGAAGCCTGAAAACACTTTAACTATGTGTATCCTCATTTTTTTTTTCCAGTGGAAGCAACGAATATACATTTTGGTTTATATACAGAAACACCTACATAGGTTGCTTGACCATGTGTATAAGAGGTTCGCATCACTAAAGTTCATGTTTTTACCTACAATCATACCTAGTCCTTATAGTTTGATATGCCACATAAGTGTTTGTCTTCGATGGTATTAATGACTTGAAGTAGTTATGGTTATCAAGGGCTTTGATTTATGAAGTATCAAGAAAACATAATTTCCAGATGAAGGTAGCTTTGGTGTGGACTATCAATGTTTTTTTTAGAAATAGTTTTTAGGTGGAGTACATATTGAAAACTAGCATGTTCATACTATATGAAAAACAACAAAGCAGTCACACTGACATATAGTGACAAAACTTTTTTTTTTTAACCTTCAATAACTATTCTTATCAATGGATCACAATTATAAAAAGAATAAAAATGGCCTTTTTATTGGAAGAGTTAAGAGGGATGTTGCACCATCACTATCATCGAGTTAAAAACTAGATGATGTGGTGTCGAAGTATGATGATATTGTGTGTGGTTTTAAGTTCATAAGTAGAATTTTCATAGTTTTGGTTTGACCCACAATTAGGTAAAGCAAAATATTTTCTATGAGATTTTTTAATGAAGACCAGTCTCCTCCATCATAACCTTGATGCCATGTACATAGAAAAAAACACATTTGAGAATATTTTCAACATGATTATGGATGTGAAGGGGAAGACAAAGGATAACATCAAAGCTAGAATTGATATAGCATTATTTTTGCAACATTAAATATGAAGTTGATTTATAATGTGTCGGGGTCACAAAGCCCGACATAAAATATCTACTTTATGTTATTTTGTTTTTATGATGTGATAAGATTTTAAAATATTTATTTCCCGATATTTTATTTTTATGTTTTGCAATAATTGAAAAAAAACTTTTTAAAATTTATTATTATTATTATTATTTAAATGATTAAAAAGTGCCTTAAAATACCGGGGTCTGCTGCATTTTTATGTTGTGCCTTAAATATTAACGATATCAATCCATTAACAATGAAAAAGAAAATTGAAAAAACCAAAAAAAATTGCACACGCAACTTGAATTTAGCCCATTTTACTGCCACCGTGTGGTTAGAGGGGGATTTGCTGTTCTAACTAAACACGTTATTAAAGATGAAAAAGCAGTAGAGGAGGTCTGATGCTTTTTGGAGTGAATGATGCTTTTCCTAAATTGAGTTTGAACCTTAATTTTTGGGTGGATCTTACAATTGTAAAAATTCCGATTGACTCCTAACCAAATATTTTGATTTTATGGTTAGCTTCAAACTATAATAGAACCGAACACCCAATCAATCAAAATTAATCTAAAATATAAATTTATATATTTACAAAATGTTTTTTTTTAATACAGTATGAAAATATATATATATATATATATATATATATAAATGCTTAATAAATAATTTATAAGTATTAGTATAAAAAATCCGATGCATTGCCATCCCTAGGCATAATCATTCCATTCTTCTCATTGTCAGATCCATCCAAATCCAACACTGGAAGAGATCGGGAACGAAGTGAACAGTTAAGAGGTGAAGAGCAAAGGTAGCAAGGGCAGTGGGCGACACCTAAGTGGTTCTATCCATCCTCGACCGCGACCGCGACCGATCAGGTAAGATGGTATCTTTGTCTTTTCTCGTATCTGGTTTAATGTTCAATCCAATCCCATAAAAGCAATTTGTATATTCCTTAATATTGTTTTTGATTGCAGAGGAAAATGAATTTTCTGCTACGCCCTACCACTCACCAAGTCATCAAAGAACAGGTTTCTGCTCCTGTTTCTGCTCATGAATCTCCTGCTCCAGCTGTGACTTTGGAGGGTCTTATAGCTGAAGACTCATTCCCTCAATCTGAAGTTCGTGATATGGGTATTGGTGGTGAAAATGGCTCTGGTGCTGCTACAAAGACTGACTCATTACTTGTCTTGGAGAACCACTCTGATGTTTCTGAAGAAGAAGGATGGATCGTTATCCCATTTGGTATAGTCACTGCCTTTATATCATTGCACAGTTCTTTCTTTTGAGTGCTGTTTTGCCTGCTTCTAGTTTATATATATCTTTGGAACCTAATAAAATGTGCGAAGTTGCAATTCTCTTTCCAATATAATTTTGTTTCCTGCATTGTTCTGAAAAGCTAAAGTGTCCCCTAGTGTCAAGGTTCTTTCTTTGATAGTATTCCCACTAAACTTTTGACAATGATTCTAATATCGAATGGCATGTGAACAAGGAGGTTTGAGATCCAAATTTTGTTCAGTAATGTGAAATTCACTTTAAGGCTCTCTGAATAAACATTATATAGTGATCTTTGTCAAGAGATATGGATGGTTAGCAATTCTATTTGTTATTTAAGGCTTCTAAATTTCCATCAACAACCTCTAGCTGGTTTGGTTTAGTGGTTCTTATTGATTGTTTTGTTTAATATTAAGGTTGTGTTTACTTTGTTTGTCCATCAAATTTACTCCTCTAATTAATCTTAATCATAATGTGTGATGTCTAGCATTCTTTAGGAAATGAGGACTATTTTTGGCTACTAATTTAAGTTTCAATTTTTTTTTTTTTAATGTTTAGAGTTTGAATTTATATCTGGCTTGTCAGGGGTTTGCTGCTGATTGTAGAAGGGAATTCTCAAACTATTATTAGATGGGTAAAATTGAAGGCCTTTTTAATTTGGACAACATTTCCTTAGCTTTGTGGTGTTGTCCAAGACTTTCCACTAATAAACAGTTTGTGCCACGCTTCTGAGGTCACCAGGCAGAATTTTCTCTACCATGTTATCCCCTAACAAATGTATTAGGTGACAGCACCTTATGTGGACTTCTAACCTGCATCAAAATTTTGACCTCAAACAAATTTTTGTATTAATTTTGTCCCATGGGTTTTAGAAATTCTTGATTAAGTCTTTTCATCCATATTTGATCATGGATTCCATCCAAAGTTTTTTTTTACAATGTCATTTTGATGTTTGTTTTTGATTCACTGACATGATTTCTCCATGTAGTTAAATAATTTTCATATGTTTTCTTCTATCATATTTGATGCTTGATATGTTTTGGCAGGGGAACTTCCTGATGACTGGAAGAATGCACCAGATATACATTCATTACGCTCCTTGGGTCGATCATTTGTTTTTCCTGGTACTGTATATTTATAAAATCTATTGATTCTTTCAATTTTAACATGTGTTGGTTATTATTCATTTGGAATGTTCTATGTCCATTATAACACCTCAAATCCATTTCAATTTCAGGTGAGCAAGTTCATATTATGGCATGTTTATCAGCATACAAGCAGGATACAGAAATTATTACTCCATTTAAAGTTGCTGCAGTGATGTCTAAAAATGGAATAGGGCAAAGCCCTGAGAAACAAAATGGAAATTTGAAAGATGGAGGTGGTTCGATTTCTGCACAAGGGGAAGTAAGTTCTGATAGTCAAGCAATAGGCCTTAATGGCAATGGTGCATCAAAACAGAAAACCGATCCACAAAGGGATATTTCCGCTAGCAAATCCCTTCTCAGAATGGAGGATTACAGAAGACAAACTGAAATGTTATTGCAAAGATTTAAGAACTCCCATTTTTTTGTTAGGATTGCAGAGTCGGGTGAACCACTTTGGTCAAGAAAAAGTGCACTTGATCAAGAACAACACTCTGAAATGGATAGTCAGAACAAACCACAAAGAACCAAGAAAACTGCAGATAACACGTTCAGTCTTAGTGCTCTTATTGATAGAGGAAAGTTTAATGCCAATGTCGCTGGTGGTGCTGCGAGGAATGGTGTTAGCTGTTGCTCTCTTTCTAATGGAGATATAGTGGTATGTATCTGAGAACCACAAGGTTCATGATTTTTTTCCCATCTGATTCTTGTGAAAAACTGAGTGCAGGTTTGATTTTTGTGGTCTTATTTCTTGTCCAGGTGCTTACAATTATGCCAACACTTTGCAAGTTGCAATTGTACATAGACAACACACCAATTTAGCAATAGAGTTGCATGTTATATTTCAAAATTCTTCTTTGATAAGCTGGATTTGCAGCTCTGAACAATAAATGGTCTTTTGGTGGTTTCTAACTAGATGATTTATAAATAGCCTATCAAGTTGTAGCTCATTTCTTCAGATTGAACTGGCCACATTGTGTTTTGTTTTCTCGGAATTGGATAGGAAATGGTCGCACCTTGCATCTGGCAGTGCAATTTATTTTTACAAAAGTATTATCTAAAATATCTTCGTTCTAGTCTACATTCCTGGTGTTATGTTTCCCAAGTACCTTAAGTCATGGCTTTGTTAAACAGAATGTTTGTGGAGGTGTTTGTGGAGAATTAACAAATATTTTCAGTGGCCCAGTTCAATTGCTAATATGTGGCAAAGAGTGATTAAAACAGTATTTTGAGCCTTGTAATCATTATGCTTTTGTTATTGTACATGCAAATGCACTTTTTTCTTGGTCTACAGTCTAATGATGTAGACATCTTTTATTTTCAGTAAAATCATATGAAATGATGTTAGTTGATAACGTGGATGTGATTGGTCAAATATGTTTTGTGCATCAGTTTGGCTGCTTTCTTTAACATGTGATTATGACACTATAGTTCCTATCTATACCATATTAACAGTTGTTATTGGTACTGATTCACGTTCCATTTCTTTGTTTGGAAGGATGCAGGTGCTTTTACAGGTTAATGTCGGTGTTAATTTTTTCAGAGACCCAGTCATTGAGATTCTTCAGTTTGAGAAATCTCAGGAGAGAAATCAGTTTCCTGATAACCAAGACAACTTAAATTACAGTGATTATGATCCATGTGGAGAACTATTAAAATGGTTGCTTCCTGTGGATAACACCTTATCTTCTCCTGCTCGTTCTTTGCCTCCTCCTCAGTTAGGTTCCAATTCAGGATTTGGTGGTGCATCACAGAAGTCTTCCTCATCTGGTTCTCAGCTCTTCTCTCATTTTAGAAGTTACTCCATGTCATCACTGCCTCAAAATTCTGCTCCACCTTCACAACCTGTTAAAGCCCAAAGCTCGAAGCCCAACTTTGACCTTGAAGACTGGGATCAGTACTCATCTCATAAGTTATGGAAAAGTCAAAAACCTGCAGATGAAGAGCTTTTATCAATACGAGGTGTGTCATTAGAGAGAGAGAGGTTTTCTGTTCGCTGTGGGTTGGAAGGCATCTACATTCCAGGAAGAAAATGGTCAAGGAAACTTGAAATAATTCAACCTGTAGAAATCCATTCTTTTGCTGCTGACTGCAATACAGATGACCTTCTTTGTGTTCAGATTAAGGTGTGGTTTTAAGACTTTTACCACGCCAAATTTTTAATGTGTTTATATATTTGGTGGGATTATCTTCCAAATTCCACCAATGCTAATAATTTTAAATCTATTTTGCAGAATGTATCTCCAGCAATTACGCCAGATATTGTGGTATACATAGATACTATAACTATTGTTTTTGAGGAAGCTTCAAAGAGTGGACTTCCCTCATCATTACCAATAGCATGTATTGAAGCTGGAAATTCTCACAGTTTGCCAAATCTAGCCATCAGGTTGTTTTTTATTCTAGGTATCATAATGTATTGTTTGAACTGCATTTTCCATGGTTAATTCAGTTTGCTTACACTTGGTGGTTGTTGTTTGAACATCATTGATAAATGTTCTTGAGTAGTATGTTATTTGATTGGACAAATCTCAACCAGTCAGGCTAAGGCCAAGACTGGTGTACAATGTGGCTATAATTCAGGAAAAGTCCTTTCTATATACATGAAAAATAAATTTATTTTACTCTTTCCTTTTTTTCCCAGAGTACTTGTTCGTTCATTCTCACTCTTTTAGTTCAACCATCTTGGAGTGGGCAGAGGCTCACTATTATCTCTTCGTGGGTGCTTAGTGAGTGATTCACTAGCATTTTATGTTTCAAGTAATATTTGTTTTAAAACTGTTGGACTGATGAGTGAAAATACTTCTGACTTATGATTTTGATGTGAGCTACTAGTCTACAAGCAGCCTGAGGATCATCATCTACAAAATTCTCAAAATGCCTTTTCTGATATATATCGAGGAGAAAAAAACATAAGAGCATGCTCTTCACACTCAAATTTTACATGGAATAGAGCTAAGGCAGAAAAGAGATTGTTTGCAATAGCATGCAGTATATTTGTGATATATGGAGTAAATTATGAACTAGCTTCTTCAGAATTGCACTTCTTTTAGTTTATAGCAATGACCTCTTTTTACCATTATTTTGGATCATAACCATTAAATTATTTCTGTAAATTCTGAATTGTGAGTGCATCCACAGATCACTGATAAAAAGTATTGAACTGTATCTTGTATCACTATCACTAAACAGATCATGACCTCATTTCCCCCCCATAAAAAATTCCATGGCAGGAGAGGTGAAGAGCACTCGTTCATTCTCAAACCAGCATCTTTTGTGAAGGATTCCAAAGTTCACAGAGAAAGACCATCCCCATCATTAAGTCTGCATCTTGTACCAAATACTGTGGAAGGCAGGAGTGCATTGAAAGCTGACCAGTATGCAGTTATCGTATCTTGTCGCAGCAACTACACTGGTATCCATTATTTTTGTGGTTTGCTTCATCATCTAAACTACCATAGGTAATTGTAATTTATTTTCACCAAACTTTTGTTTCATGCTTTGTGTTGAATGTAGAGTCAAGACTCTTTTTTAAGCAGCCAACTAGTTGGCGACCGCGTAACTCAAGGGATCTTTTGATCTCTGTTGCATCTGAAATGTCAGGACAATCTTCTGGACCCAATGAGAGAGCCTCTCAGCTTCCAGTTCAGGTTGTTCTTGTTCTGCATTTTTTTTTGTAAATTTAATGAATATGTTTCTTTCTCCCTCTTCTGAAGCTGTTGTCAAATTCCCAGGTTTTAGCATTACGGGCTTCAAATTTGACATCTGAAGATCTAACTCTGACAGTTCTGGCTCCTGCCTCATTTACTTCACCTCCATCAGTGGGGTCCTTGAGTTCTTCACCAACAACACCAATGAGCTCATTTGTTGGTTTGCCCGAGTCTACAGGTATAATAACCGGTGAGAAATATGGCTCTGCAGTGCAGGCACTAACCTCTGTGACTACCACGTCAGAAATTATTGAACAGTCTTCTCCCATATCTGAAGTTATTTCGAGTACAGGCTTGGGTTGTACACATCTGTGGCTGCAGAGCAGAGTTCCATTAGGGTAATGTATCTCACTCTTGAGCTCATTTCTTTTTTGGGATCTGATTGGACAGATTTTTACAACTTAGGTGATTATACAGATGCGTTCCTGCTCAATCTACTGCTACTATTAAGCTTGAGCTACTTCCCTTGACTGATGGGATAATTTCCCTGGACACTTTACAGATAGATGTAAAGGAGAAAGGTATTATCTGCTTGCGCTTATCATGTATTTCATGAACTTTTGGATTATATAGAATAGTTTTGCTTCTCTTTTTTATGTTATCAAAGCCCTTTCATTTATTATAATGAATTCTCATTTAATCAAGTTTTACAAATACTGCCATGCACTCCTCTGAAAGCTGAAGCTGTTAGGTAAGACCCTAGAATATGATTTATATTATTCTCTCTAACGTTCTCGTTTACTAATGATTTTTCAAAAAAATAAATATAATCAGCATTGATGAATATAGTGCCATTCCCTTCCATAATAGTAGGCATAGTGCGGTATCTCATGCAACTATCTGTCTTCTGATATTTTTCTGAGTGTCAAATTTTTTCTCTAGTTAAACTACAAGGGGTGGTTATATAACAACTCTTCTGTGAAATGTATAACTTCTTGGTCTCAAATGCTGAGATTTTCTTGTATATTACTTGCAACCCTCACTGTCTCTCTAAATATCATGAAAGCTAATTCCATCTTGTAATGTAATTGATTGTTTAAAGGACAAAATGCATTAGCATGTGCCTATTTATCAGTGTTGGTCCTTTAAAGGTTTTTGTCTGTTATTCTCTTGGCCTTGGCTTTCAAATATAAGAGTTGGCATCATGTTGGAATAAACATGGTTATCATCTGTTGTTTGCTTATGTTCTCGATTGGATTCGGACTGTGATAGTTACATGTTTTGGTTTTTCCGCTCCGAAAGGAAGAGATACTATATGCACTGCTATAATCTTCATGCTTGCAGGTTCTGCTTCCATCAAGAGTTTAATTTCATGTGGGCAACTGTTTTTTTCTGTGCAGGTCTAACCTATATTCCCGAGCACTCTCTGAAGATAAATTCAACTTCCAGCATTTCCACAGGGATCATCTAGAGTAGATATATTTGTTAATTTCCATTGCTTAACACGGATTATCTTCAACCATGTGAAGAAGAGATTCAGAGGGCTTTCCGACTTGTACCCCAAATACTGTCTCGTGTTGATTTTATTTTTTTAATGTAATTACAGCTTCAAATAGTGTATCGTAAATCGTGGTCCGGGGAAACAACATTACTTTGTCTTGGGTACATGCCGGCAATTAAAAGGAAAAGGAAAGCGAAAGGATATGCTGAAACGACTGCTCACGCAGCACCATGCAGCGTCTGTTTATTTCCCTGCTCCGGTCAGTTTGGATGGAAATTAAGTTCTGTTGATAATGTTTGATTGAGAATTTAGATTTGTTTTGATTTAATTTTTTAAGGCTTATTGTGATGGGGGAAATTGCGTGATTTTGATTTTGCAAGATGATAGAATCTAATTTTATCATTGAAGAAGACTTGGGGGGTCAAATTTGATAGTTAGTTATAATGCAAGGATCTTTTCTTACACCACTGTCCATTTCGTGTCTTCTATGAAGATTTTGGCTTGTGAATTTTCACTTTCATTTTATGTCCCTTTAGTTTGAAAATGTTTTTTTTCTGGTCAAAACTTTATTGTTTTCACATTTTAGTCATCAAGTTTTAAGAGAGAAGATACTAAAAAATCAGCGGAAAACATAGCAGGAGAGAGAAAAGAATTGGTTGGTCATATTTTAGCAACTAAAATAGTAAATCTTAGAAAAAATTGATTTTTTTTTTTATTTTAAATTAAAAAAATTTGATGTTTCTAGATTAATCTTAGATTAATCTTAGAGGGTCTCTTTTTTATGGGTGTTGTGTAGTGGCTCACTCGTGCTCTCTCACACTTTGTTTTGCTTTTTGTTGTATACATGCTCCTGTAATTTTAATTTAAAATAAATTAATTTAAAAATTATTCAATGTTTTTTTTATTAAATGCCATTCAATTTTTACCTCTTTCTTTTTACCAAGACTGTAACCTTTTATTATATATTAGAAAATGTTTTTTTGTACTGCTATTTCTTTTATTCGGTCGTTTTCATGCTGTTTATTTTTATTGTTGTATAATTAAATAAAAAATAATATTATGACCCAAAATTGTTAGACCCAACCAAGTATACGACTCGGGCCACGTGTTTAGTGGGTTAATCCAAGTCCATAAAAAATATTTTCATATTAATATTTTTTTATAATAAAATGTTAGAACACCATTGTTTTCAAGTTAAATAAGATTTTTATTGGATGGGCTATGATGTGCTTGGACTCACTTAAATAAAGTAATCTCTGGCGTAGTTTGATTTCAAACCTGGGCTGGGTAATTGCTCAGCCCAACAAGTATTTGATTTTAATTAAAACTCATTAAAAAAATTAAATATAATATAATATAAATATATTTAATATTTAATTTAATTTTGTTTTTATCCTTAGATTTCTATACTGTTAATATTGTTCTTCTACTCTGTGTTCAGTTGGTTTCTCTTCTTGAGAAATTGTTTCAATAAGTCTTTTAATTCAATTTAGTGCTAATTTTGGACACTGTGTAAGAGACGAGGACAATATTAAGCAATCTTCTTAATGGATGGATCGATTAAGTAAATAAAAGAGTTGAGTGGGCATATTTGTAAAATGCGAAGAGTACAAGGAGTATCTTGTTACTATTATCTCAAGAACTGCAGCAGACAATTCCTTTGTCTTAGCTGATTAAATATGAAAAATACAAGACAAATGCATTTTGTTGTCTGTCTAAATAGGTTCCATTGTTCTTAAAATAAAAAATTTCAAAAAGGGAACCTTCATTTTTGATCTACTTGATGGTGATCTAGCTTTTTTTTCAATTGGGTTTGTGGGTATTGAAGAGAAATCGCTAAATTTGAAACCTCTTTTTGGTTGTGGGAAGGGGGTGGGATTTGGGGGTTGGTTTGATGAAAAATGGGTTTTGGGGTTTAGGGTTTTTGGAGAGGATGGAAGTAGGTAGTGAAGAGGGTAAAGTGAAGTCTTCTTGGGACGTGTCCAAATCAAAGGAGAGGAATAAGAAGAAGAAGAAAGACGGTAAAGAGGCAGGGTGTTGGGTCAAGCTGAGTTTTATAGGAAGCTGCATTTCTTCAAGATCCAAAGTTGATAGTTCTGTTAGTGGGACTAGTACCCATTGTGGTAATTCCTATTTCTCTGGTTCTTTTTTGGGTTTCACCATTGTTGATTAATTGTTTTTGTTCTTTTAGCTTGTGACTTTGGATTGGCTTAATTTTCTTCCTGGTATGTTTTTCCAAGCAAGAATGGTTTTGAAATAGAATGTTTAGTCTGTCTACTGTATATGTAGCTAAGAATAGTGACTCCAAAAGGAGCTAACAACAGTTTTTTTTTTTTTTTTTACTTTTGGAACCAATGGCCATCTGCATGAATATCAAGCCTAACTTGGCTGTGAAGTCCATTGACAGGATGAAAGTTTTTATATGAAAATTGGATTCCTTAGATTTTCCAAAACTGCTTCAGGTCATGAAAGACATAAGTTGTTTTAGTTACGGCAGTATGTTGTGAGAATGCAGAATTAGTATTTGGAGAGTCGTGCACAACATATTTTTGGTTAATTCTAACTTCTCGAGCTTGGGGAAACTGGTATTTTTAAGTTCAAGTAGAAAATAAATGAACGAGATTTTTACTTAACTGTACTTCAGGCATTTATTTACTCGATTGAGTTTGATGTTTTTGGTTAGATTTGGTTCTTTCATTTCTCTTTACCTTGTTCTCAGTCAGAACTTTGCTCACCAAAATAAATTTTTGTATCTTGATTTCCTTGTTGATTCTTTCATTATAACAGTCATGTTCCTCGTTTTCAAAACCAGTTCTGTTTAAGTCTTAACCTTTTAATGATACAAATACTTCTGATTAAAGTATATAGATTTGCGTTTTTATTTTCTTCATAGATGTAAATTTCTTCTTATTTGTTTTCAAAGCGTCATCTCAAATTTGTGGTCAAAAGATGTCTATAGTTCATGGCCTTAGCAGAATGTGGGACCAGCTGTTTCGACAGTGTGTTTGAAACAAACTCCAAATAATTGCAGCCAAGTCCTGAATTTCAGAAAAATGGTTGTGAGCTCAGAATAACAGTAAGTATGCTAGTGGTGGTTGAATGATTGATGAGTTGGCATTTGTGTAATGGAAACATTCTATTGGTCATCATGGTAGTAAAGATTGGGTCCGTGAGAGATCTAGCTGCCCTATGGATTTAAGGAAAATTTACCAGGTGAAGGATGCTTTATTTCAAAAGCATTTTTGAGAGGGGCTGTGTGTGGTTGGAAGAATGACTATCATGTTTAGTTTATATATAGCAGAGTTAGGGAAATGATGATTTGTGTATGTGGAGTTCAAGTTGAAAGAAACCTTAATTATCTTTACATGCATATATGGTATTACTGTGTGCTTTCTTTTGTTCCATTTACATTGAATATACATCTAAATCTACATAATAGTTTATTTTTCAATTTTTTTCTTTTGTACCATTTCAATTATGATCTGGGTTGGGTGCTCCCATATTTTTGTCAAACTTGAACACACTGTCATCCAGTTTAGCATTCACTGAAAAGCTCTCAGGTGTGCACTCTGAAAGGACTTTTGTAGTGTATGGTGCTTCACTTGGCTATTTCTATGTTACGATTATCATCCCTCTAGATTTCATTTTGCTGTAGTCTGTATGCTAATAGGGTAAGTCTATGAATCAACAGAAAGTAAATCCACAAATGATACAAGCAGAGATCAACCAGCTGCTCCTGTTGTCTCATCCTCAACCACAAGTAATACTGAAAGTAACTCTTCCACTTCCAAACTTGAAGAGGAGCTTAAAGTTGCTTCCCGACTAAGGAAGTTCACATTTAATGATCTCAAGTTTGCGACAAGAAATTTTAGACCCGAGAGTCTTCTTGGTGAAGGTGGCTTTGGTTGTGTTTTCAAGGGATGGGTTGAAGAAAATGGAACTGCTCCAGTGAAACCTGGTACTGGCCTTACTGTTGCTGTCAAAACCCTAAATCATGATGGGCTCCAGGGTCATAAAGAGTGGCTGGTATGGGACATTTGTAATCTATTTGCTTCACATATAAATATTCACTATTATATTTTTTGTCACCTTTTATCATTTTCAATAACTTTGTTTTCCAACCATTTGAATATCTTACTCCTAGGTTTGCTTTTAAATGTTGAATCTGTGTGGCAGGCTGAAGTGAATTTCCTTGGTGATCTAGTTCATCCTAACCTGGTTAAACTGATTGGTTACTGCATTGAAGATGATCAAAGGCTGCTAGTGTATGAGTTTATGCCTCGTGGAAGCTTGGAGAACCACCTGTTTCGAAGTATGCAACTACCTTTTGCCTTAAGTTTTTATGGTTTCTAGTATGAAAGAAATTTAGAATGTGCAGTGAGAAGTTATTCCCTCTACCCTTTTTCTCCACAGTAATGGGTATATGTCTATTTATCTGAGGATGAATGTATTCTAATTACTATATAGAGACCTAATGTGTTTTTTTTTATGTTGGATGAAGTTCTTGGCAGCGTGAGTCACATCCATGCTAGATTTAGCTAAATAACAAACACCACATGAAAATAACTTGATCATGGGTGGTGAAGCTCAGGATGAGGTGTGAAAATTTTCAATTCTGTCAAGTTTAACTCAGGCCACAAAGCTGTGAAAGCTCTAGCAAATCATTGCATCTGCATCAGGTTTCACAGACTATTTTTTGCACTGCCAAGTTAACAATTGGTTTCGGAAAAGTAACGCAATGAAACAACTGGATTTTAAACAAATTGAGATGTTCTATTACCCTGTCATATCTATGATGTTGACACACAGAAGCCTTGTCTTCCATCGTATTAATGCTGTCAGGTTTTGCCTTTGTGTTTGCACAATTTGCATTTTAAACATAATACATTTTTTGCGTTTCTTTTTTAATGGCTATTTCATTTGCAGGGTCCCTGCCTCTTCCATGGTCCATAAGAATGAAAATTGCTCTAGGTGCTGCTGAAGGTCTTGCCTTTCTTCATGAAGAAGCTGAAAGGCCGGTGATTTATCGTGATTTTAAAACCTCCAATATCTTATTAGATGCGGTACACAATTAAACAATCATTTTTTATCCTTTTCTTCTTTTATTATGGTGCTTCCTACTAATAATGTTCTATTTCAGGATTATAATGCTAAGCTTTCTGATTTTGGACTTGCCAAAGATGGTCCTGAGGGAGATAAGACCCATGTATCAACCCGCGTGATGGGAACTTATGGTTATGCGGCCCCAGAGTATGTAATGACTGGTAAGCATGATTTTCCCTTCACCCCTTACATTTCTCAACTTAATTTGATTTCCTGAAAACTTAGATATGCGTGTTTAGCTTTTTTGTATTGCCCTAATTGGTGTGCTATGTGCACAGTACAGTATTCTCTGGGGTAAGCTTGAAAGCTTTTCTCTATGAATCAGCAGGATTAGCTTTTGTATCTGCTCTCTGCATGTACATTGTTTACATATTTCAGTGCCACAGTTAAACCAGGCTCCATGCTAGGGTAACAAATTTGGCTTGGGGGGATTTGTAGTAAGGGAAGGGAAAGGTGGGGTTAGAACCACAACCTATGTTTGGTTCTCATTTCAGTAGAGGGAAGGGAAGGGTTAGAAGGGTGCATGCCCCTCAAAAAATATAAGAACAATCAAACTTCCAACTGGGGAGTTGAAAGCAATAAAATACTTAACTCAATTTCTCTATTCTTAAATAAAAAAAAAAAACACCCTTGATTTAAAATTAGGAAGGAACTCCATCCCCCTCATTAAAGATTTATTTTTTAATTAGTTATCTCACCTTTATTACATCTCCCCTTCCCCTCTCCTCATTCGACACATCCAAACAAGAGAAGGGGTCAATACTCCTTTTATGTACCTTTACCGATCTTTATGTCCTTTCTCCTTTTTCATTCAAGCACACTGGGCTTCAAATATTGATTGTAACTAAAAGTAAGAACGTTCAAGGACAATTTGTTTTTCTTTGGATCAATGGCTGGGTGAAACAATAATAGGTAGCCCTTCCAATAAGACTGAGCAGTAGAATTAGATTCCAAGTCTCTCGATACAATGGTCAGCGACTTAAACAACTAAGCTGAGAAGCTTCTTGTGCTCAAGGACTAAAAATTGGAGCTTGGAGTTGGAGTCCCTTTTCTTTTATCCTGTCTTTTTTTGAATCTTTGATTACCTGCCTTTTATGATTCCCAGATGCGATCAAATTTACATTGTAAAACATAGACTTTTTTCAATCCTATCAATGCTAAACAGGCTATAACACTTCTGTCAGGACATCTTACGTCAAGGAGTGACGTCTACAGTTTTGGTGTGGTCTTGCTTGAAATGATAACTGGCCGAAGATCCATGGATAAGAACCGACCTAATGGAGAGCATAACCTTGTTGAGTGGGCAAGGCCACATCTAGGGGAGAGAAGAAGATTCTACCGGCTGATAGACCCTCGGCTTGAAGGTCACTTCTCAATAAAAGGTGCCCAGAAAGCTGCACAGCTAGCTGCTCATTGCCTTACTAGGGATCCTAAAGCCAGGCCTCTAATGAGTGAAGTGGTCAGCGCATTGAAGCCTCTGCCCAACCTCAAGGACATGGCAAGCTCATCATATTATTTCCAGACCATGCAAGCTGAACGGGTTGGATCCAGTCCGAATGCGAGAAACGGTGTCCACTCACAGGCTGGATTGTTATCTAGGAACGGGCACCAACAAAGGAGTCTTTCAATACCAAATGGCTCCCATGCTTCCCCTTATCACTATCAATACCCCCGTAAATCTCCAAAAGTCAATGGTAAACCATAGCACAGGATCATTGAAGTATGTGCTTCTTTTAGCCACTTTTCATTCATTTCTTTTTTCACCTCTGTTCTCAGTATAGATGTATTTTCTGTGAAAGCATTTGTTCTTAGGCAACTTTGAAGGGGAAAATGGAGGAACGTGCCTCTGTGTTGTATTTAGAATGATGACCTTCCCACAAGGGATAATGTTAAAGGACAGGTGAGGCTTGTGGCGCAAAATATCTACCAGCCATGTCTCGCTGCAGTCAGGAAAATGTTTAAAGATCATTAGCTCCTGTGCCAGTGTGGAGAAATTTTCCGTTATAGTTATGTCGATGATTCAAGTCGTCGTCGCCACAGTAAAAACTGGTGAGAAATATGCCGGCAAGAATTTATGGTTTTGTTTGTTTAGATAACCTTCGAGCCGCTCCTTCCAGCATAGTGCTGGCACTCCATTATGAAGCTGTTGCTGTATCCAAACGGAACCTAGTCTTCCTGTTACCAGATCATCCTACCCTTAGGGCTTGACAGCCTTGTGTTGTTTCTGCTCGTAATAATTCAATGCTATTCATCCAGTCAGACTGGACTGAATTGCCAATTTCAATCAACAAAAACGAGCAAGAAAAGGCGAACAACAATGGTTAAAGTTTGGTAAGGTCATAAAGAGACGTAAATACGCCTGATGAGCTGGAAAATTCTAGCAGCTCTCTTCTTCCTTGAACTCGCGGCTGGACAGAAACATTTGAAGAGAAAATAGCTTGGGAGAGAAGAAGAGACAAGGCAAGAAGGAACCCTAAAATTGTGCCAGGAAAAGTGTTTTTAAGTAGATTTCGACAAAAAAAAAGAAGAGAAGAAAGAACAGGGGGGCTTAAGAGACGAAGTGAGTTCTAGAGAGAGAAAGTAGACTTTGAATGAGGAAGATGATGAATAGGAGACCAGGGTAATGCAGCAAGCCTTGATACATTTGGGTAAGTTGTTTTAAAGTAAAGATTGCTTCAGTTGTTAATGTTTTTCATATGTTCTTTGAAATTTCTAAATCCTGGAAAGTTTGTGTTTATATTAATGGTGGTAGGATATAATTTGAAATTAGTTTTTTTTTGTTTTTACATTATTTTTATATTAAAAATATTTTTTTGAAAATAAAAAAATATTATTTTAATATATTTTTAAATAAAAATCACGTTGAGTGGCCGGTAATAGAAGGAAAAATGTAATTTAAGAAATAGAGGTAAGAAGAATGAGGGGAAAGACAGGGGACATTAATGATAAAGGCAATGAGATTATATGGTGTGTTTAAAAGAATGTCACAAGATTATCAATAGGAAAACTCCTTTCAAAATTTTAACTCAATACAATGATAATTTATATCGTAAAACTACATATTATTTTATTTTTTTTAAAGAAAGGGAGCAGTATGAAGAATTAAGTTCCTGCATGCACTACACCACTTTAAATGTGAATTCGGGCTGCAATGGATCTTTAGAGATCCAACCCTCACCACCCCCCACAGTTTCTAGGGATATAAATAAACATGAAAAACTAGAAACAAACGCACTAGTTCTGCCCCAGAACATCCGTTAAAGAGCAGATGCAAATTGGAAATAACAGATTGGTGATGTTCCTGACACCAACTAGAATAATTATTTCCTAAGAAACCATAACCACCAAATACATGAAACCCAAAAAACTCAAACAAACAGAAGAAACGTCCACTTGAAAGAGATATAGTGGTGGATCCTTTTATTGTTCTCTGCTACTAACAAATGAGCCGAGTTCCAGTCACACCCAAGAGAAGTTGCTTGTTCTAGGGCTTGAGAGCCAAGGCCAATCCGACCTTGGCACTCTTTTCAATTGCCTTCGTGTCAACCTCCCCTGAGATTGTGAATAGAGACTTGGGGCGCCACTCGTGCTGGATAAGAGCACTCACTTTCCCGTAGTTGTTCAACCGAGCCTTCACTGTAGTCAGGGGGTCAAGTGCATGCTGCGTGCCAATGGTCAATATGTTTTCATTGCTTGAAATGCTATGGGTCAGCTCCGCACCAACAGCTGTACTAGTCAATGGGCTCACCGTGTGGTAGTAGGAAGCACTAAGGGTGTCTCCCTTATCATTGCTGCGGGCATCAACAAAAATCACTTCTATCAGAAAAGGGGTCTTCATCAATTAAAAATAATGCACAAATCACTCCATTATATAACCATGACTCTAATACTATATTCGACTAGAAAACACTCTCCTGGAAAAAGAGAGTAAAACTTGAGTAAAAACACTCTAAAAAAATTGTTGGTGAGCGTCTTTATCAACATTGCCATAGAAAAAATTTCTACACCAGCAAATGCCTTCAAAATTAGTCTTCCCCTGCATTGAAATACTACTCAAGCTTTTTAATGGGGTAGTGCCAGCAAAGGAATCCCCAAGCTGGTCTTTATAATGGTAGTGCTCAATGCTCAGTAACATAATTGTTCAAAGCAACAAGTATCCGGTAATAGGGTAATTATCTTAAAAAAATAATTACTTTCTCTGTATTGAACTACTACTCACACTGTCAGGGAAGCAATTAGGTCAGAATTCGTATAACTCAACCCCGCGTTGCATTTGGTGAAGTTCCCAGTGGCAGTATCAAATGAGAGATCAGTCCCAAGGGCAACAAAATTGCTCCCAACCACACCTGAGAAGTTAACAATGGGATTCGCAGTAAACCCAAGGCTAGTGCTTATTCCAGCATGCTCATGCTGGTACTGGAGTTCCACCTGTTACCACAAGCAATTGAATCAGATCTCAGAGTGGCATAAAGCCTCAATAACATTGCCATAAATACAGTAAGGAGTTCAAAATGGGCAAGGCAAGCATAACCCCATGGTTTAACTCCAACAACAAAAATTGAGACCAGCACTCAACAACCGTAGCAGCGAAATATAATGGTCATAGCAATGAAAAAGCCAAGCAAATCAGAATGAAGAAACAGTCATAAAAGACAAGATGAAGTTAACAGACAAGTTAAAAAAGCCATTTTACCTTACCAGATCTCTGATCAGGAACTTTGAAGCTAAAGATTGTCTTGAGCCCAGGAGCAGGTTCATCAATAGTAATAGTCGTAAGAAGCTACAAATGAATACACCACTATCAATTAGGCAATCAATTCATCATATTACCAGAAATATAACTATCCAACGAATGTTCACTGCATGAAAAATGTTAGTCTATTAGCTTATACAAATGCCAAAAGAAAATTTCTCATTTTGAGAAGACCATGGGGAAGCTAATTTAAAACCTCATATGACAATATCATGCGTTGGTCCAACAATACAGGCATGGGGTATTGTTCTAAAGAACAATCTAAGAAATAAGATAGAGATCCATCCATTTAATATAAAACTGATAATTTGCCATCGTAGTCTCTCACATCTACAGTCATCAGAAAGTAAATATTGGATTTAAACTGAGAAGAAGATATTGCATCATGGTGGCATACTAGTGAATTAATGGCGTATTTAGCAGGTATTTGGAATTTCTAAAGGGCAATTCTCCAAATATGGGATAGGAGATTACATACAATTCAATTTGTCAACGTTATGAAGTGAAGTATAGATTTATGATGAATACAAGAGTTCCAGCATATCACATTATCTAGGATTCAAACAATTTTGGCCAGCACTGAAGATTTGAGTGAACTTTGTTAGCAGTTCACCAATGACTGACCCAGAGTGCCAAAAAAAAAATGGATGCCTCAGAGAGGTAAGTGAAGTCTACAAACAGGATCATCAGATACATAATCCACAAGCACAGATGATTATCGTTTGTGTCCAAGAAAGAGAGCAGGCAAGCTTTCATGTCTTACATTGGAGTTTGTGTCCACCTTTACATCAGTTGTGATGTTCTTGTTCTTTAGCTGACTGCTGATATCCGCTAAAAACAGGTCCCCTTTCTTGATCCCGGTTGAAGTGATTGCCTGGAATTGGAAATGAACATAATATCAGGAAATAAATCACAACATTTTGTTTTCACATAAAAACAAAGAAAGTATGCTGAACCAAAATTAACTTGATAGAACACATCAAAACGAATGGATTGACATATCGACGCATCCAAAACAGATGGCCATTCTCTAGGGCAATTATAATTGAGAAAGTGTTGCCATTTTTCCTTCTCACTCCGAGTTTCAGGCTACACATGCGTGCTTTTCCCCTTAATTTTACCCACATGAAACCCAGAACAAACGTCTAGGGTTGCTAATAAATTCCCTGCAATCCCTTTATGCCGTTTAAGAATCGTACAAACAGCACAATTAAATCATCGATGCAATTAACTATTATCAAGTAATGAAATCCACGTCACTCAATCCAAAGAAATTAACCGTCCAACTCTTAGGACTGCAGACCGATTCATTTTATCATTTATTTATTTCATTTCTAAAAAAATAAAACTGTCATTTTAGCCCTAGGATTCCAAAATCAGTACAAAATTCGAAATAAGAAGGAAATGTGATTTAATCCATGGCCAAAAAAGTACAATTAATAATATGAATAAAAAGGAAGGGAAAAGGAAAATTACAACTCCAGAGGAAGTGTAAGTAGTGACAGTGAACTTGTGGTCGCTCTGGTAATCCTTGTAGAGAAGATCTGGAAATTTCGAGAAATTAAGGGAGAAAAAAAAACACAGAAAAGGAAACAAATTAGAGTGCTAAGATAATCATTCGGCGTGTTACCTCTGGCTCTCTTGCCAATATCGGAGTAGAGACCTGGGCCTTTTCCCATGATTTTTCTTTTCCGGATGAGCGATAATCAAGCAAGCAAAAAACAAATAGAGAGAGAGAGAGCTTTTGCTGGCTGCAGTTGAGTATTCTAGAAAGAAAAGGAACCAACAATAAAATAATGAGAGAACCCTACCTTCGATTTTGACCGGTTGATATGGGCCGTTGGATCTCGAGAGAAGGAGTGCTTGGTTGTTAATGGCCCCAAGGATCAGGACTGGGGTGCTTGGGCATATTCGCCTATTTGTGGTTCTGTTTTTATTTTATTTTTATTTGTTTTGACTTTAACGAATATAAGAACTTCACAAAAATAAATCTTAGTACTAACTTCTTTTAAGAAAAATCGCCCAACATATTTTGCAAAATAAATGTATTTCAATTAAAAATTAATCAAAGTATTTTTAAAATTATTTTAGATTTTTATTAATTTTTAATTGAAATATTTTTCAAGGCATGAGTTGTATAGAACTCATCCAGCTTCTAGAATAAATGAACCATATTAGAAAATTCATACCAATCTTTTCTCTAGAAATTTATTTTAAGCATCAAACCCAGAATAAAATTCAAAAAAGTAGATTCATTCAGGACTTGAATATCTTGCAAGACTAACTAATACACCTGAATTTTCCTGGCAATACTAAACCAAAAAACCAAGTGCCAGCAATGTCGAGCTCCTAGCGTCATGTCATCACATTACATTTTTGCTATGTAAAATCACCACGTTTATTGTTATCATAAGGCGATGGGATATACTGAGGAGACGATTGAACTGAGAAGCAAAAAGAATTCCTATAATTTATTTACTTTTTGATTCGAGGAAATCCACTTCACTCTCCAGAAAACACATTTTATAGACCCAGGTGAGCGAGTAAAACTTCGGTTTTTCCAGGTTTTTACAAAAAAATACGTGTTCTGATTTGAACTCGAGACCTGCTATACAAATTTCAAGTTTTTTATCATCACGTCACGGTTGACGATAATTAGAGACAAATCTCAAGAATTCCTATAGTGTTCGACAGATAAGAGCACATCAAATACGATACACCAGTTTTACTCTCTTTCTTTAGCTCTTGTCTCGGTATGAAAAAGAAAAAAACGGTGATACAAATAATAAGTCCGCTCTGAAACATATTTCTCAACGATAGCATTACAAATCAAGCTAGAACTAGGTGAAATCATTCGTCAAAGACTCAAAAGGAAGCAGGTATGATTGGCAATTTCAATCACTAGTCAATCCATTTGCATAATAGAAAAGAAGTTGCCCTCAGCTGGTCCGTATCCGTGTAAAATCAAATTGCATTCAGGCGTGCTAATGGTAGCCATCCACATAGTTTACAGCATGAAGAGAAAACCCATCAGCAAAAATAGCAAGTAGATCATACCGATATTCTTGTCAGTCAATTTAGCTGCATTGGAATCCGAAGTGTCTGCCTCAGAAGTCACAAAGCTTCCCTCAGGTGTGCTTGTGGTCAGAACAACAACAATCCAGTTACCATCAGAACCTATGCCAGCTCCCGTAAACTTCGTATCATTAAGGTTACCTGAGTATTGAGTCTGCGTGAAGTTAGTTAGCACAAGACTTGGATCCAGGTTGGGAACACAAGCGGGCAACAAAGCTCCATCCCTTGTGTTGGATATATTCAAATGACATTTGGCTAGAAGGCTCGGGTAATTGGGGAACTGCGTTTCAGTGCCTGGTACTGTGTTGGAGCCCGTGGAATTTGTACAAGGTTGATCCTTAAACTGGTCAGCGATTTCCCCAGCAAGGCACTCTGCATTATCATTTTTTGTGAGGGCAGTCAGATTCAAGGATGTCCTATAGCTGTTAATGCTTTGAAGAAGGCCATCCTCCTGATCTGCACATAAATGGTGGAATGAGAAGCTCAGCGTCACAATATCATCTGGGGGAAAGAATATTATCATGGAATACATGCCAACTTTTTGTTGTTTCTTGGAAAAGAAAGCCACGGAACACTAAGCTCTCAAACAATTCCCAGATTATTGTGCATTATAAACAAGCAGCAAAAGTAGCTTTTAATTGCATGGGCTTGAACTCAAGGGAACTTTGAGGACACTAACTTTTAAAACCATTATCTTGATCTTAAGATCAATTATAAGCTACTTGCGTAAAAAAGATTTTAGCAGCAAAACAGATTAATGGAAAGAGCAATTCTGACACGGAAATAAAATTAAGCAATGAGAGAAACCAATAGCATAATTAATATCACTGAGGCAAATCTTATCAAAATAAGATGACATGCATTTGGATTTGTGGAGCAGAAATAGCACAGGAATAGAATCTTACAAGTAAACATCTGGCTCTAAAACCTTCACAAATAAAACCCACATACAAAAAAAAAAAAAAAAAAGTGCTTCAATTTGATGGAAACATACAACTTTTGGGAGAAATTATTTTTACTGGCTAAAGCTAAAAGATGTGCCTCCTATGGTAAGAAACAATTTGTTCGGGAATTCTGAGACTCTTCCTACTCCAGCTTTCTTGGGACTGGCTGATTATAATTTTCTGGGAAATGATTAGGAAATCATGAAGAAAACAAAAGATTCAGAGATCAAGGAAAACATAAGCTGGTTACTGTAGGTTAACCATAAATACTAAAAATCTATTAAAGAGAAGGAAAATCATGAAATCAATCTTGCAAAGGAAAATTCACTATATGATGTATCAACCCGTCTGGAAACATTAGATTTGGAGTAGAAATGAAATCAATTAAATACCATTTACCAATTACATGGTTTCAGAAAGTCCTAAGCAATAGAAATGAGTTCTACATCCCATTAAAACCATATATTTCCATACGATTTGAAATCACACCAAGTGGGGTGATATGGGTAGAAAAGAAATCAATTCAATTCAATTTATGTGAGAATTGAAATCAAAATCAGAAGCATTAAAGAGTGTGACTTACTGGCAAGTCTTCCTTTTATTCTTTTTAGGAAAAGTCTCCAATCAAGATCCATAAGCCACGCTATATTACAGTGGATTAATCGGCCATAAATAATCTTTACTAAATTAAAAAATAATAAAATGTGGGTTGTTTTAGATCAAGTCAGATAAGCAATCTTGCTAAGGTAAATCCAGTAACTAAACTAGATACCAAGCTAGGAGTTCTAAAACAATGAAAGAAACCATTGGCAGCAAAATTGGTCAAAGAACATATGGTAAAAATAAGTCCTAGCTAGAACAAGTGACCCTACATGTACTAGTAACAAATGCTGCAACCCAATCACCACGAATCCAGACTACCTAATAGAATCACCAAGACTGATCAGATCAAGAACCGCTAATCAGCTCTCGCAAAACTTTGTCAAGATCAAGTGAAAAAACAAACAAATTAGCTAATTAAGAAAAGAAAAGAAAAAGGGTAACCTACCGTCACCAAGGACAGGGTGAAAAATGATGCAGAGAAGGAAGGAAACGAAGAACGGGAAGAGGAGAGAAAATCTTGAAGATGCCATTGCTTGATATGCTGCTGCTGTGAATAGTAGAATTGATAAGAGAAGGAAGGAAGGAGCGTAGTTGAAGATAGATGGATAGATGCTATCTTGTTTGTCATGTAAGGAAACTACTGGGGTTTTTTACTGACCGTGCACACACCACTATTTATCCTCCGACATTTCACAAATTGTTTTTTTTTTTTTTAATTTTTAAATCTTTTTTCTTTACAATTGCATTTTTTTTAGCTAAATTAAAAAGGTAACTAAATCAAATTTATAGTCTAAAAACAGAATTAAAAGACAAGAGGAGAATAAAGTAGAAAAAACAGCACAGATAAATAAATGGTGGTTTTAATGTTCATATAAAACGTTTAATTTTGTCATCTCTCTTTAAAATTATATATATTTTGGTCTTTCATTTTTTTTTTCAATTTAATTTTGATTAAAAAATACTTTTATCAATTTTTTTAGCCTACAATAAAAAGAAAAAAAGAAAGATGACCTCACAAAATGGGTTAGACAGATTTTGACTTATGGCCTGTTTGGGAGTACGATTGCAGTAGCTTTTCAAAGTGCTTATTGTGCTGAAATACATCAAAATGATGTTTTTTTATTTTTTTAAAATCATTTTTGAAATCAGCACATCAAAATGATCTAAAAACACCAAACTACCGGTTGTTAAAATAAAATAAAAAATTCAAATTTCGACCAAAAACTGGTGGGATCGCAATGCCAAACGGGCACTTAACTTATCACCCATCAATGCCTTACCTTTTTCTTTTAATTTTTTGAAATTAATGATTTTTTTTTATATTTTTAAATTATCAGTTTTAATTTATATTGAAAGTATTACTACTTCTCTCTCTTGTTTTGTTTTATAGAAACTGTTTGGAATAACTTTTGAAACTGTATTTCTAAAAAAATCAATTTTTTTCATTTTAAATAAAAATATTTTAGTATTTTTAGATCATTTTGATATGCTGATATCAAAAATAATTTTTAAAAAATAAAAAAACATCATTTTAATATATTTCAACATGAAAAATACTTTAAAAAACTACAACAACAACTGTCCCAAACAAGCCCTATAGTCTCTTTGAAATGAAATTAATTTTTATTTATTTTGTATGCACGTAGTTTTTAAAAATAAATGTGAAAAATATCGTGTTCGTACTTCGTGTAAAGAGCTCCAATACATTCCTGAAGATGTAAGAATCCTGAGACCACACCGCATCTTACAGTAGGCCCAGACTGTCTCAAGCAGAGTTATCAAACTTGAGTTTGTATTATCATGTCAAAGCTTTCCCACCTTTCTGCCACCATGCAAAAACCAAACTCCACTCCAGAACAACACTACTCCTGAGCGGATGAGATGAAAACAGAAGCCCACACAAGAAGTGATCGAGTTGAGAAAGGATTGTCTTGCATACAGTGTATTCATATAGGCGCGTGGGGTCGAATTTTCCGGCAAGGAAGACGAATATACAAGTCAAGCTTGCATCTTGGTGCCTCAACAAATAATTGAAGTGACAAATAGTAACACAGCCACAAAAAGAGAACATAGAAAAGGGAAAGAAGAAACAGATGCAAAAATAAAAAATGGAAGAAAACAAAAATAAATGAGAAGAAAACGCAAATAGTAAAATATACAGAGCACATAATAGGTGACACTTCCAGTCCTAAACTATAGACACCGCCATCTCTTTCTACATCATGAATTCTTGATGGAAGTCAAGACTCCACCCCATATATGAAAACCTTCAAACAAGCAGCAGCCTCTGCACATTTCTTTTATATTAGTAACTACCAGATATTCAGTTCCCTCGCAAACTTTATTGCACCGCAATCAACCCAGAAAACTCCATTCCACCTGGACCAAATGAAATGATAGGGTTACTGACACTCATCAGGAGAACCGTTGGCATATATGATAAAACTGCAAAATGTTGGACATATAGCCCCAACAATTATCTAAAAGAAAGAGATGCCTATAATCAAAGCTTCTACAGCATTGAACAATTGCAATTCAGAATGCCAATAAATCTAGGTATATTGTTATTCAATTTCTTATGCAGTTCAACAAAACAGCACAACACATCAAGGTTTTTGAATAACAGGGAAATGTAAACCCTCCCGAACACACACACGAAAGAAAGGATGGTGTTCTTTTCGCAGTCCATGTAAGGTTAATCTGGTTTAAAGGTCAATCATTTAAGGTTTCACAATCCAACTCCTAGAGACCACCTATTACCCCAGTAATACAAAATAGCCATGATAAGGACAGAAAGACACAGGCCTTCATTGCTACATTCATTATTGCATTTCATACTTGGCAACAGAGCTTGGATGGGATTTCATTTTGCAGTTTATACTATTCTCCAAATAAAATCATGGTTTTGGACAGTTCAGATTTTCTTTTGCAATACACAGAAGTTGTATAAAATGATGGTCCAGGAAGTATTAGTTTCTAAGAGAGTAACTTCAAACCTGCTCAATCATGTGTCATCATTCACAAGCTATTTTGGTGTCAAAGCTACTGAGGCAAATTGCAAATGCTTGGAATGCGGAGATTGGATAACGGTAATCCATGGTAAAAAAATCCTTTCCCACTTTGCCGAATTGAAGGATGATATTCTCATGTTCTGGCCCAGCTGGGCCATTTTCTTGGGAGGCGACCAGCTGGAAGTTTTTCACTGAAGCAACCGTAACTCGTCCATGGAAGTTCAAACACCAACACTGGAGCTGCTCGTGCCACCTTGGAGCCTTGTTTTTCAGTACCAAAGCTCCTTCTCTCTGACTGGACAAGGGTCCTGATTGAAAGCTTTCAACTCTCTCAGCATGGTTTGACTTTGACCGGAAAAACAGGAGTGATGGACAGAAATCTGCACTGGGATGATAAAACTCAGTCTGTGTGGGAGCTACTCCACCAGGTTCAACAGCAGCGGCAGGGATGGCATCCATAATGCAATGCATTCTCCTAGGACCCCTGGTTGATATGTGAAAGAATTTAAGAAATATTAACCAGGCTTCTAGCAAAGCATGCTTAGTGATATAATTGTGGTAGAAAAAAATAAAAATTTATTCGTTGGAAATGGCCAAAGACAGCAATTCATTCACTTATTTCCAAAGAAAAATCTGTAAATTGTACAATGTGCCAAAATCTTTACCTGGAACCCAGTACATTTAATTCATATGAGATATTTGCCACTGGGTAGTTGCCAGTAGGGACCCTTGGAGAAACTTGTTTCAAATTTACCAGCCTAGAGGAGTAACTTTTTGTCATCTTGGCTCCAGCATGAGGTGGCTGCCCATCAAAGATCGTGAACTTGGTTCCTAGAAAATTGGATCTTCACAGGAGAGAAAACATTAAATTCCAGCCAGAAAGAGATCCGAAGAAAACTCATTCTGTGTGCCTAGTGTAACATACCTAAGTTTCCCAGCATAAGCATTGCTTCCCTTTGACATATCATCAGTATCTAGAGAGATGATATAATCTGTGCAGGTGGGGCGTCTACACTTGCGTGCAGCAAGAAGGAACTTCCCGTCTTCAGTTAATGCTGTATTAAGAAACACACAAATTCAAAAAAGTTAAATTCTCCAAGCTACCAGTAAAAGTCAGGTCCCTCAAATTCAGTGGTCAATCAAATTGACAACCTCAACAAACAATCAAAAATAAAAGACTGAAAATGATGATTGATGAATCTGTGAATCATAAATCTAGCTCGCTATATAGGCATCTTAAGAACAAATTGACCACCATTATGATCCTGCTCACCATTATTTAAACTCAGATAGAGACGGTATGTTTGAGTGGACCTGGAACGCTTTATGAAGCACTGGAGGAGTTGTTCCCTTGGACCAGGCTGCAAACAAATAAAATCAAATGAGACAAGGCACAAAGGATAGATTCCAAAAGAAGAAAGCAACAAACTGATCATGTAACCAAACTCGAAACACAGCCAGTGAAAAAAATTCCCAAATCACAAACCATCCCAATTCCCATATCAGAATTGTGGATCATTTAATCAATTGAAGGGTTGTCACTACTACAATTAATACACCATTAATACAATGTATTTAGCAAAACATTATAGACATAAAGAACTAAGGTAAGGAAATTTAGATATCAAAGAATAAACGAAATCAGCATCACTACACATAAGTTGAAGCTACCCATCACCATCAAAGCAAAAGGTGGTCCAAAAAGTGTATACACTGCATTTTTTAAGGTGTTTTCGAGCAAAGATTATCCTCAAAACTGTGCTGATTGTGGCGGAATGGTCTTATTCTGAAAAAGGTGGTCCCAAGCCCCTTGTCCCTGTAATTAGTATTTGGAGGAAATGATTGAAAACTCAAGTATAGAAATATCCTAAACAAGCAAGGTTTCAATAAACATCACCGCTTGCTGTTTACTAGACATACAATTTCCCACACAACAAACCTAAGTAGTAATCAATTAAAAACAAGTTTGTTAGAGATGAACAATTCGATGTTTGACCATTACAACTTCAAACCACAAATCTAATTTCACCAGTCAAAACAACACTAAAATCATGATTACCAAATTAATTATTCAGTTGCATCTTTTTGGGCTCCCAAGCACTCTCTACTCTATTGTAAGTTTTCAACATTGACAGATACTCTAAAGTCTAAATTACATTCTTCACGCAAGCAAGGTACAAAAAACAGTACCAGAACAAGCTTTACAAATCCCAAGACACAAAACGTATATCATAATAATCCATCCAAAACAACAATCATTTAACAGTAGCCAAAACTAATTAAAACCCACTTTGAATTCCCAGAAATGAATTCCATTCTTCATCAATCCATGATCACTGACAATCAAATCAAGGATCAAAACACAAAATCAAAACACAAAATCAAAACCATAAACCCCAATCATAATTAACTCACAACAACTCAAAATTAGAGCAAAAAAAAAAAAAAAAAGCTACCTGCTTGACAGAGATCGGAAAAGTGAGTTTTCCAGAGAGTTCAGGGACTTTAACTAAATCTTTAGTTATATGTCTCCAACTCCTACAAACACCAGCACAAGCCACCACATTTTTTCTTGGCGGCCAACTGCTCTCTGATTCTTCTATTCTAACAAGCACTTCTCTTAACAACTCTTGTGGCAAATTAGCCCAGCATGAAGTAGTCTCTACAGCGCTTCCATCGCCAAAAAGGTTCGTCCCTGGTGCTGAGCTGTACTGGACCACCCTATGTGATCTTGACCTGTTAATTATGTTCTTAATTGCTGGCATTTTTGGGAAATCCGAAAGCTTTAAGGTAAAACAGGAACTGGGTTTTTCATCTTTGCTCTTGTTAGAGAGGGATCTGGGATTGGGCTGTGAGATAGAGAGAGAAAGCGATGGAGATGGGTTGTGGATGTGGAGGGGAAGGGGTCAGTGAGAGAGAGGGAGAGACGGGGGCTAGAAATATTTCTTGCTTGTTAAGGATTAAGAAGAAGAAACTACTTTATTAGTATAGGTATTAGTGCTAACCTTGTCTTTATATATATATATATATATATATATATAACATGGTACTACCCTTATCTGGTATATGATTTTTTGTTCCATAATTTTAATGTTATTTTCTCATGCTCATTAATTAGTGAGTTATTAATTATATAAGTTGAGTTTAATTCGAATAAAAATGACTGTGTATGATAAAAATAAAAATAATTTCATTTTTTATATATTTTATTTTTATTATATAATTTCAACTATTAAATTTAAATTTAATAGTTAAATTCAAAATATAATCATGAGAGGATTAAGTTTAAAAGATTGATTTTTTCTAGCCATCAAATTATTAATTTTTTACTATTTTTACTATTTTGAGTTTTTGATAATTGATGTTTTTTAAATTTAAATTCAATGTTAAATACATATAAACCAAAACATGAAGGGTTCTAAATACTTTTTGTTTATATGGCGAGTCAACTTTTTGTTAAGATTTTTATAAACAATTTTTTAAAAAAATTAAATAAGTTTAGCGTGTTTATTAAACCTAAGGTAGCTTGACTTTAGCAGTTAATCATGTCCAAAATGACGTGGGCTTGACAAATATGCCGAACACAAGATACTTAGACATCATAGTAAACCACGTCCAAGGCATTTGGACTTGGCGGTCAACCATGTCCACGATACATATGAGTCAAGCAAATCTATCAAATCCAAGACATTTGAGTATGATAGTCAGCCAAGTTCAAGATAACATGAGTCTAACAAACATGTCAGACCCAAGACACCTGAGCTTGCAATCAACTAGGTTCACGACACTTAGACTTGAGTCCAAGATAACATCAGTCTGACAAACTTGTCAAGTTTAAGATACTTGGAATTGACAGTTAGTCAAGTTTAAGATAACATGGATTTGACAAACATGTCAAACCCAAATAACTTGTATATTATCAAAATCTAAGGATTTATGTTTGATCCTAGACAACCCTCCACAATATAAGTATAAAAGATATGATAAACTGTTTTAGAATACTTGTTCATACTAAGGTGATAATTCCTTTATACTTATTGGTGTATATAAGGTCTTTTAAGGGACCTACCATACTTACTAGCACATTCATGATATATAAGATATATTTCTCTTCCATTAAAATCGTTGAAAACATAAGGCTTTTTTTTATCTTTCTTTTCTATAATAACGACAAGGTTCAACAGATATAAATACCACCCAAACCCTTCAAGTAAGAGGATTTTGAGATCTTTTAAGATAAAATGACATAGTACTTAAAGCATTAACCAACTTAAAACTCAAGAACAAATAACTTTGTTTTATAAATTTTATGTTCTTTTAAGTTATTTAATATTTTCTTCCATAAAGGTATTGATTTTATCATCAAAGGGTCTTTAAATCCCTCCATTTAGGACTATTTTTGCATGTGCTCAAAGCTTCCATGGTAAGCCTGAAATTTTATAGATCAAGAAAAATCCTAAGCACTTAAATGTATTAATTAACCACTACCCAAAATACTAAATAACTTTTTATTCACATATCTTAGATTCCAAGACATCATCAGTGGCGTAGTCTATGAGAAGATTTACAAAAGGTCATTATAGCTTTATTGTTTAACTGTTTTTCCTAATTATCATTATTAGTGGCAGGTAACCAAGACACTCCTAGAATAGAACAAGTTACTGATCTTTCTACAAAGATAGATACTCTAACCCCTGCACAACTAATTCTTCAACAATTAATGGAACAAATACAACTCCTCATCTAGGTAATGCTAGGGAATCAACAAATAAAAGACAATCCACCACCATAAAATTCAACTCCTCTTCCTTAATATGTTATTGCATCTTTACACTCATCTTCACGATAGTAGGCTCCATCTAATATCCATACACGATTACAATATCCAAAAGAGTGCAAACAAAATGATCTAGTAGATGATCCTCAATCTCAAGAGTCATCAAGCCATATCAAGACGTATTTATGCCCTCATGACATTCAAGTACGAAATGATTATTCTAGGCATCCTTCTAGATAACATAAAAAGGGTAATTTGTCCTATCATGTCATTATACACTATAAACATCAAGTTCTCCTAAGCCTTATAGGTGTAAGATGGCAATTAATTGGATGAAGAATTCATCTAAAAGGATGTCTACATTCTTCATCAAATTAGAGATTCCCCTCCACCCATACATGTCCTGAACATTTGTATACCCAGAGATTACATCATCACCAAAATGACCTTGGACAATCATGATGAACTTATAAATCCCAAGGAATATGTATAAAATGTAAGCAACAATCTAAAACTAGTCATTCAAGACAACCATATCATTTGTAATATACTTCCTACAACTTTTAGAGGTCTAGTAAGAGCATGTAACAACCTAAAACCAAGTTCAGTTGTCAGTTTCAATGACCTCTATGCTAAGACAATAACATGCTTTAATACAAGTATTCTAGCTAAAAAAAAAAGATTTATTGAATTCTTTCGAATCACCCAAGCAGAGAATGAGTTTACTGGAACATACCTCAAAAGATTCAACGAGGAAATGATTAAAGTTGTATACTTGATCAAACTGGTACCTTTTGAAGCTATTATCAATGAGATAAAACGAAAAACCTTATGGAGGGAGTTGTACACCCTACCATATATTATTGAAGGTGAAGCAAAATATAAAAATCCATATTCGAGTAAGTGAGGCAAGTATGTTATGTCACACTCCTCATTTTATTGGGGATAAACAACTAGAAAGGTTCCTTAAACGAGGTCGCTTGCCCAAACAAAATTGTTCTCCAAAACAAGACAATAATCCTAATAGGAATAAAAAAAACCCATTCAGGGAATGCTTGGGTTATCCTGAAGCACATGTTTATCCATTAAACGCCTCATTTATTGAGTTTTTTTTGTAACTATCCAAGTCAAAGAGTTTGTCAAGTATTCTTTGCCTATGAAGCCTTCTCTCAATACATGCACATGTAAAAAATATTGTTTTTTTCACAAAGACATGGGATATGATATGGAAGACTCTTATATCTTAAAAAAATTTGAAAGGCTTATACCTAAAGACTACCTTCGTTAGTTTTTTTAAAAAGATTTTTATCCTATATAGAATAAGAAAAACCCTGGTCAATCCGCTATAATTTTACCTGAGATCAATGTAATCTTATAAGGAATATTTATTGGTATGGATTTTAACAATTGAAAGAGAAATGATAGAAAACAAGTCCTCACTAATGCTAAATTAGTGGTTCGATGGCATAAACCTATAGTTTTCACCCCCAAAAATAGAAATAAGTGACTTTTCCATATGAGGATACCTTTATCATTTCCACTGTTATCTCTAATTATGAGGTATATCAAATATTGGTACACAATAATAGTGCAATCAACATACTCTCTGCAAAGGTTATGGTACAAATAGGAATCCTCTCTTCAAAGCAGAGAATAATAAAACTTTTTTTGTTGTTATTGAAGGCTCGGGTGTGCCGATTAAAGGTGACTTAGAGTTATTTATTGTACTAGGAACCCTATCAAAATGTGTTTCACATCAACAATAATGTTATTCTAGAATGACCCTTTCTACATCAAATCAATGTCATCATCAATACTTAATATTTGGCTTCAAAGTTCTGAACTCAAAAGGAAGAATTCATAATAAGAAGTTAAAAACATCATAAGGAAATGTGTCACTACTAGCTTCAAAGGTAAGAAAAAGCTAATACCAAACCAAAAAGTGTTATTGAAAGACAGAATGAAAATTAGAACTTAGGCTACTAAGAAATTAAAGGAAATCTATTTAAGGGGAGATGAGCAAGTAACCACCAAAGTAGGATCCACCTTAACACCAACCCAATAACAATTATTAATGAAATTTAACTTTGGATGAAATTCAATTTATTTTTTCTCAAAATAAATTTTTAAAATGATCTTGTTAACTCGTTAAATTTATAACTCAAGTTTTAAAATTTTTAAAAATTTATTTTGAGAAAAATTAAATTAAATTGATGAAAATAGTCGAAATTAGATAAAATACACCAGACCAACAAAATACAATGATGAAATTAGTGTGGTTGAAAATTGTATTGGAGGGCTAATATAGTGAATTAATTAAGATAGCATTGGACTAGAATACGATGTTAGTTGAGATGTCAATGCTTTTTGGTAGGATGATAATAATTTTAACGGGTAAATGAGCTCTCTACTAAAATGATAGGACTCCAAGGATTTATTAATTTCTTATTTTTATAGTAATTTTTAAATTATTTTTAACATAAAAATATTAATTAAAATTTGTTAATATATTTTTCAATGATTTTAATATATTAATATTAAAAATAAAATTATTTTAATATATTCTCATATGAAAAACACTTGTATTCTCTTGCAAGCCCTCATAATATATATATATCATCCTTAAATAAAATCAAAATATATATTTTTATATATTTTAATTGTGGATAGGTTTTAATTTTGATTAGCACATGTCACTCATCCCATTTTATAAAAACACTTATTTTACATTAAATATTTTGTTCAAAGATAGTTTGCACTTCAACTAATAATATACAAAGAAAATTAAAAGAATGTTTGAGAGTGTAATGAAAATTAATTTTCAAAATATTTTTAGTTTGCAAATATATCAAAATAATATTTATTTTTATTTAAAAAATATATATATATTTAATATTAACTCATCAAAATAATCTAAAAACATAAAAAATTAATTTGAAATAAAAATATATATATATTTTTTTATACTTGACTAAATTCATGAGACTCGAACTATGAACAGAATATACCTCTTAGACTCAATATTAACTGAAGGCTTCCTTCTTCTTCTTCTTCTTCTTCTTCTCCCTCATTATCTCTCTTTTGAAGTTTTTTTTATCCGAGAGAGATGTAGATGGCACCGTAGAAGCAAATGGATTATGAATTCCGGTCGAATATCAGAGTGAAAGAAATAGAAGCCTCAATACATCAGGTGAAGATCAGTTGACATCGAATCTGCAACTCCGTGATATACAATCCTCGATCACTGTAGGGTTCCCCGTCCGCCGGAGGTTACTATATGCATCTCTTGCACCCCCGATCAGTAGACTCGGTGGATGGCTCAGAAACAAGCCAGGCCTGCTTTGCTTTTTGTTTGTGAACCATGCCATCATGGAGAGGAAAACGTCCATTCTACTAACTGAGGTCATGTCTGGTGTAGCTGATTCAAAAGGTTCGAGTAGCTAGCGATCCAAGTATGGATTCTTGTTTTCGCAGGTTGAGTTTGATAATGTATTCGAAAAGGCATCACCCACCGCATCATCAATGGAAATAACAAAAACTTGCATAAAAGAATTACCATTTACCATGCTAAAGAAATCTTGTCTTGTCAAATGAAAGCCTGGACAAGCTATATGATGGTTGATAATGAACCTAGCAAAGTAAGAACTGCCTGCCCTTTTCAAATTCGAAGCTATACTAATTGATTTGAGCTCCGAGTGAAGGAGGAGCCTTTCTAGGCTGTAATTTCTACTGAACATATATAGAGAAAGAATGGAATAAAACCCATGATTTTGTGTTGAAAAAAAAAAAGGTTCCTTGAATTTTTTTTGGATGCGATGAAACTTGTTCCCTAGAAATTGTATTTTGTGGGCTTATGTGAACGAGTAAAACTCTAGTTGTCTTAGGCTATTATAAGAATTACACGCACTCAAACTCGAGACCTGCTGCACAGATCGCAAGCTTTCTGTCATCATGTCACGCCACGTTCATCGGGGACTTCCTCGAATCCTTGTTAAACCACAAACTAGAAAAATCAAGTACCAACACAATCACATAGGTCCAACTTGAAAGATTCATTCATTCATGGTCTATAAAACATGACCCTAACAATTTAATCAAAGAATTGCCAAGACATGGGCACAAAGTGTGATGTTTTTATTTTTTCACATAAATAACAACGTTTTCTGACATGTGATTGCTGCCAGTCAAAGGGCAATTTACCCAGAAAGTAAACTTTTGGTTGGCTAAGTAGCTATCTCACGTTCAGATGACAAAAGTGTTCCATGAAAGACATATCCATCCACTTGCGACGGTGTGGGAGGCCACGGCGACCAGCCACATCTTCAGAATGAGCAGATATTTTGTAGGAAACAAGAAAATAATTTACAAACTCTGCAAGAGTCAAGACATCTAACTACCACAAATACAAACCCACCAGGCTGTCCACATCTGTTGCCATCGCAATTTAGTCAATTGTCGATGCCACTCCATCTCCATTATAGGCATATATGCTGGAGAAAACTTACCGGGTCCTGCTCGCTAGAAACTCCTACTTGATTTCTCTTTGAATTGCGGCAACAAGTGCCCACTCTCACCAAACTTCCAGTAGCTACAATGAAAACGACGTGTTTTTGTAGTTCTGAACTTCCTTCACTCCTTTTGAGTGTTATATGGAGATACAGTAACAAAATGCCAGCTCAAGAACTGCTAAGCTGTATATCTACCCCACCACCCTAAAAAATCCGATATGATGAAAACTAGCAAGCAAGCTAAGAAAGTCACCCACAAGCCAAATGCCATTACTAACTGTATCACTTACCTTTTTTTTATGAGAGGAAATCCTATCCTCTAGAAAATATATTTTGTGAGTTCAAGTGTGTGGGTAAAATCCCAGTTATCTCAGGTTTTTACAAGGATTGCATATCCTGACTCGAACTCGAAACCTATTATGCAGATCGCAAGCCCTTTACCATCACACCACGATCTTTGGGACACTGTATCACTTACTGTGCAAACATGAGAAGAATTTCTCGGTAGGCCACAATTTACAGCTCCTCATCTCACGGCACTGATTGGCTAACTATAAACATCTATCACCGGGATCTTGGAACACAGATATGCACAAGTAGTTACATCATAAGACGTCAAACGAACAAACTCAGTATCACAAGGCTCAAAACATCCAGGAGGACATAGATGATGATTTCATTTTTTATTTTTATTCAAGTAGTATAAGCAGCAGTCAGATGTCAAGTATGATACAGAAGGCTAGAATGAACAATTGCGGTGATTTTCTTTTGTGTTTTCAAAAATGGATCACATTTGGTATTTAATAAGTATTCGCCTAGCCAAAATTCCCAGATGGGCTCCTATAAAACAGGGACAGTTCCATTTGGTTGCTGCATGGTTCCAAGTGATTGACCTACAAAAACAGAGTTGTCTACTGAAAAGAGAGAAAAGCAGTATAAATATGCATTGGACAAAGGGAGTATCATTATGATGATAATGATAACAAAATAAAAAAACCTTAACATTGAAAATGATAATTCATACAACTTAAAAAACAGTTGCAGCTTTGATCATTCAGTAAACAAATGTCAGACTACTAGGCGATAAGCTCAATTATTATTAGCATTTTCTAAAAATGTTATCTGTAACTTTCCATTTTACTACCTGAGATCATGTCTAGTGTAGCTGATTCAAAAATACAGAGCTTGCAAGTAATGATAGAAGAAATTAGTAGACTATCTGAGTTGCCTACTAAAGAAATAGGTCTTTGAAAGATATTTGCTTCTGAGCATTCCAACTGAAGCAGGCTGGGGCCTTAGAATGTTATCAACAGGGGACGGGAGTGATTTGAGAAGCTAGTCAATGATGGACATCCTCCTGAATTATCCAGGCACATTTCTGAATTTTGTGCAAGAATTTCATCGGGTTGATGCACAGAAGGATCTCCCTGCCTTACAAAGATTAAGTCTGTAGCTTCTAATTAAATAATTTATGTTAGTCGCAGCAGCACTGTGAAAAGAATTTAAACAAAAATATAAGATGGGCACGCATTAAAGACGTGGAAGTTTAAATAAAAGTCAAAGCAGGAAAACTTCCACAAGGTTTGATGCATCAGGAAGCAAAATGAATTTCCTGAACACGAAAGTTCGAGTACGTGATAGGGCTTGCAATCTGCACAACAAATCTCGAGTTCAAGTCGGGGCGTGCATTCCTTGTATGAGTCCAGGACAACCAAAGTTTACTGGCTCACCTGGACCCACAAAATATATTTTCCGGAGATGGTTTCCTCGTATCCAAAAAAAGAGAGTTATATATGACACCACGGGTTCACTTGGTATAACTTGCCCATCAGCGCAACACTAGATGTAAAAATTAAAATGTTCGTTTCAACAGTTCAGAAGACAATAACTGTATGATGAAGCACTGGTAAGTAAAAATCTAACTCATATCTCTTATTTCTCTAAGATTTTTAAGACAAAACACTTTTACAACAGCCAAATGGAAGTTGCGCCACAAAAAGTAACAATAGGTACAAACCTTTTTATGGACCAGGTCATCTGTTTGTGCATCTAAAGAACCCTTTTGAGATGAAGCCAGTAGTTGCATTATGCTTTCCTGTGATAATTCTGAATCGACCATGTTATTCTGATGTTCCTCAGCAGATGTGGAATGGTACAGATAAGCAACTGCTGACCGTAGACGAGTGTTCCTTTGAGAGCAATAAACTTTGGTGGCAAGGGGAGCTGGAATATCTGATTTAATACAATAGATCATTATATAATATCGAGAAAGCAGAGAACATCCAAAGTCAAGAAGTTCCAAGGTGTGTGGCGTGATGACAAAAGATTTGCGATCTACATAGCAGGTTTCAAGTTCGAGAGTCGGGGTGTGCACTCCTTGTAAAAGCCTAGGACAACTGGAGTTTTACTCACTCACCTGAGCCCACAAAGTGTGTTTTCTGTGAAATAAGGTTTCCTCACATCCAAAATAAAACTAAAGTCAAGAATCCAAAAAGGCTCAGACAACTTCACAGATAAGATGGTCATTCAATTCAACATGATCATTAGGCATGTCACTTCCTGAATTTGATTGTGCTTGAAAATCTCTCCATGGACAACAGATGAAAAAAACATCTTCATGAGTACATTATGTATTCAGTAGCAGCACAAGATTCCATGTTCATTTCATCTTAGTTGAGTTAATAAACATCTAAGTGAAAGCATGAATATCATTGATGGCCTGATGGAGATAATAAAACTACTTCAAATTTCAATGAACTAGAGTTTCCATCTATTACAATTACACACTCCATTTTCTGGTTGTAATTGAATGTTGAAAAGATTTAAGATTCTTCATCTCCTTCAGTTCTGCTCCATTCCCTCCACTACAAGGGAAAGAAATAGACGTCCAACTTTTCTAGAATATATATTTGGTACCCAAATGAAAATCCAACATCATGTTTTCCTGAAATGAAATTCGTAGATACTGCGATCATGGACTAGCTTGCCAGATACCTCTGATAAAGAGAAAGTAAACTCTGCATAGATAGAGAACAGCAAGCAAATGATAAATCCGTCACAAGAGGGCAAGGGAAGGTGCAAAAGTCAAGAAACCCACTTCTAAATTTTCTTTCAAAGTACAATATTAATAGAAGTGATTTTTTTGTGGTTAGAAAAAAATAAGAGAAAAGAGACCAGGTTAGGAAAAACTATAAATTTGGGCATACGATGGATCCACGGTGCTTGTAACTTTTTTTTTTTTAATAACCGGGGTGTCCGGGCCAGTTTACACGCACCACAACTATTTCCTGAATTCATTGAATATTCTGCAAGCCCAATGAACAGGTAAAGCACTACGGGATGACATACATGCATGGTGGGCTTGAACTCTAGTGTAGAGGAAGGGAACAAATCCCTTCCACCACGAGGCCAAGACCCCACTTGCAAAGGAAGTCTGTTGCCAGAAACTGTTTCTGGATAATCTGATTGCCATTGATGCTCAGTTGATATAATACACAAACCAAAAACAATGGATCATGTGATTGAAACCAGCATCGATTTTCACAAGATTGTCATAAGTAGCAGGCATAGGATGACTTAAATAGATATGCTGGAACATTTTTGGCAGAATGTTGTGTCTGAATTTCACATCACTCTCAGTTTGGGCACAGCCTATAGTTAAGCCCAATAGTTTGGGCACGAAACATGTATTCGAGCCCAATGGAGTCTGGTCTAGCATTTTGTAAGGCCCATATGCACTTAAACTTAATACATAACCGAGATCAAAGGAGTTAGGTCTAGCTCTTTTCCAAGTTCACAAGTGTTTAGGCTTAACGTGTAGCCACAACTAACAACAATAGGTTTGGCATCTTGCTATCTATATGTGTTTAGGCTCAGCATATAACTAAACCTAAAATAGTTGGGTTTAACATGCATTTGAGCAAAACTTGTAATCAAGTCTCGGGGAGTTGGGTTTGAAATCTTGTTAGAACCACGTCCATTTTGGCTTAGCATGTAACTGAGTTCAAGGGAATTGAATATGACATCAAGGCAGGATGGGCTTAGCGTGTAGTCAAGCATACATTGCAAGTGAGGTCTTGGCCTAGCAAAGGAAGGGAATTGTTCCCTTCCTCTGCACTAGGGTTTAAGTCCCACCATGTACGTCTGTCACCCCTGTGGTGCTTTATCTACTCATTGTACTTGTAAGATGTTTATTGGATCCGAGAATTAGTTGTGGTGTGTATAAACTGACCCGAACATACCGTTTATCAAAAAAAAGAATGTAATCAAGCACAAAAAAGTTGATTTTGACATCTTGTCAAGCATCCATGTATTTGTCTTATCTTGTAGCCAAACCTAAGAGGGTTAGGTTTGATATTTTGTTGATATCATATGTACTAGGGCTTAACGTGTAACTAAGTCTAAAAGAGTTAGGCCTAGCTTATTTTAAAACCTGCATTCGTTTAACTTCAATATGTAGCTAAACCAAAAAAAAAAAAAAATTAGACCTGGAAATAAAACTAAAACCACGTTGATTAATATTCTTTCAAGCTTATGCATGCTATGTCATCACCTTGTCTTTGACTCCTCTATTCATTGTCTCTTTAGAACAAATAAGTTTTGTAATAAATATATCATTACATCATGTATAAAGCTTTATAAGGTTTTATTGAGAGATTAGAAATCACACATTAATGTTTATAGTTTAACTTAATGTAATAATGATGACTTTAAATGTCTAATATAGAAGTGCTAAATTTTATAAGATGTTTCACTATTTAAAAAAAATTTACAAATTTACTAGTTGTTTTATTTTCATATTTCTTTTTCTAAATTTATTAATCTTAGAATTGTTAACTTTTTTATCCAATGACTAAAAATTGGGTGGCATAGCAACTTCAAGTTCTCATAGCAAGCACCCTTTATCAACCACAAATGAAAAATTACAAGGATCGGGATTAGCTAATTATCTCACTTGTTTTTCTTCACAAGTCATATAATTTTTTTTAACATAAAAAAATTAATTTATAGATGTTATTAATGTTTTTTTTACTTCGAGTAAAAATATAGCTATGAATAAAAAAAAAAGTCAATACTTGCTGATAATAAAATTAAATAAAACTCAGAAGTGTTAACAAAGACGTGTAAAATCTCAAATTAATTTTTAAAGTAGTATAAAAATAGGATAAAGTTGCAACTACTACATTGAAACACTATTTACTTTTAGTTTTGCATAATATTTTTTTAAATAAGAAAAAAATATAAAATAATGAAGATAAGAAAAAAAGTGATATAAATAGACTAAGTGTAAAGTGATAAATATTATAAGTGTAAGAGAATGAAAAAATAATGTTTTTTTAAAAAAAATATATAAAGAGGAAAAATGAAATATTAAAAACTTATTACAAAATAATATAAATAAGAAAGAAATAATGATAAATACACCAAGTGTAAAGTGATAAATATATCAAGTATAATTTTCTCTCTAAAAAAATACAAAATTGTCTCGGCTACAATAAAAAAAAACAGAGAAAATCTCAATTGTATAAAGTGGAATTGCATTAACTAAATAATTATATGTATAATAATAATAATAATAATAATAATAATAATAATAATAATAATAATAATGCGTTTCTTAAGAGGCAGACTTCGAAAGCAAAACGGAACCGTTTCTTTCATAATGACAACACAACTACGTATGAAATTTTGATTACAGGGGCATGCCTTGAAGACGTTCTTAACAGTGGAGACATCATCTTTTCTAAAGTTTTCCAAACTCCCAGGTGGAAAACAAACATAATCATTACAATCAAATATGTTATAAATCAATCTTTAGGAGTTCATTCACTATATAAATTTATAATTAAGAGATTTGTTTTTTTATGATCCGAGCTTTATAGTTATTAATATGATGATCATTTTAGATTTATATGATTGTTAATTTTAGGAATTTGAACATTCATATTAATAAAAAATAACATATTCTAAAACGAAACAAATATCTAATGATTATGTACCCATTTAGCTTTTTTAACTAAGCATATTCAATTTTCTTTAACTTTAGTATAGTTATTACATATTTAACATCGTGTTTCAAAAGCGTTTTTGAAAAAAAATATTTTTAGTTTTTATTATAAATTAAAATTTTTGAGATCATTTTCATGTGTGATTTCAAAAATGATTTTTAAAAAATAAAAAAATATCGTTTTAATGCATTTTTAGATAAAAATATTTTTAAAAACAACTCCAATCATACAATCAAACTATTAGTAAGTGACATGTAGATAAATAGATAGATAAGTATAAAATACATCATCTGAATTTCAACGTATTATAAATGACATCTTCAATGCACATTCAAAATCCTGTATTATTTACATTGATGATGTTCTTATTTATTCTATATTCATATATCAATATTTATAATATTTACATACATTTTTTTAATTTCAAAAACAATTTTTTTTTATGTGTGTGTATATATATATATATATTGACCTCGATGGGGCACACGCCCAGCAGAGATGGTGAAAAAAAAGGAGATGAAGCACGAGGGCTGGTGGAAGCTGGGCTTTAGAGTAATCATAGCAGCACTCTTTGTGCACCTTCTGGGTAGCAAGCTATGATTACTTGCTATTGGTTTCAGACCGACAACGTTGCTAACATTCTGTTCACCTGGCCCACAAATACCAATGCCGCTGCTTTCTTATTCCACGTGGCTGCATATTATAATTATTATGTTATTTTACATCTGAATTTTTAATAAAAAAAATAATTAATTTCTTAAGAACGAAACACGGTGTCGAATAAGGTATTAATCTGTACGGCTGTGCCATTAATTAGCCATCACGAGTGGCAAACCATCTCAGTGCTTGCTTTTTAAAATGAGAGCGCAAGTGGGTTCGGTTTCCTTCTCTCTCTCTTTTTTTTTTTTCATATATATTAGCAACAATACCACTAATTAAATGTATGTTTTGTTTGTCTTTTTTTAATTTAATGTTTTTTTTTTATTTTTGACCTTTAATATTATGTTAGTTGATAATTATATTTTATAATTTGTTTTAATTTATTTTATATGATGTTATTTTGATCTTATAACCCTGGTAATTAATGCGGTTAGTTGATTCATATGATTTTTTTTTAATATTTTTTTAATTTTATCTTACAAAACTAAATTGATTGAGAATTGAGTTTCATAATTATTATTTTTATGGAGTTATCTTGATCTCATAATTCAGGTTGGACAAGTTAACCTAGCTTGAATTGACTTGTTTTTAATTTTTATCATTTAATATTAAGTTGGTTGACAATTAGGCTAAATGTTTTTTAAATTATTTTTTAAATCAATATTAATTTTTGACTTTTTATAAAATAAATTAATTTAGGTTAACTTTATCTCGAATTCATCTTCAAAAACTACAAATTTGGTTGCTCCCAAGTAAAACAAGCCTCCAAACATTTCCTTTTCTAATTTTCATTATTTTTTTTTTAAATTGTTGGCTTCCATTGTTGTATAGATTCAGTAGGCGACACAATCATTTCACATGAACTTTCCTCCTCACTTTACATTCTTCTTTGCATCCACTCCCTTCCAAAGTTCCGTTAACTGCATATCCCCACACTCAACTCTTAAACTCCTCATGTAATCACAACCGTCAACTCCCTTTGACACCTCTTAATCAACGGCCTTCATGCTTTAAAAATTTGAACCTTTTGACTTTCAACTCCAACTGTATATATACCCTCCCTTTCCCGGCTTCTCACTATCTCCCTACAAATTTGCTTTACTCTGCTGCATTTTTCGAAAAACAGCCAGTACCCTCAAGTTTTAGTTTCTTCAAGATCCAGATTTGTCGTAACATTGATATTTTCTTGCGTTTTATAGTCTGATACAGCAGAAATACTCAATCTACAAGAAGAGATTTGTTATTTTCAAAATAAATCTAGCATGGCAGATATTTTTTGGAAAATGGGAGCAATGTTATCGTCTGATCATAGCTCAGTGGTGCCAATAAACCTGTTCGTGGCACTGCTTTGTGCGTGTATAGTGATCGGTCATTTACTAGAGGAGCAGCGATGGATGAACGAGTCCATTACTGCACTTGCTGTAGTCAGTATCTTCTTTTGCCTGCTTTGATGTTAATTTTTTCTGTGAGGTTATCGAGGTTTTGATGGTGAGTTAATGCATGCAGGGTTTGTGTACTGGAGTTGTGATTTTGCTAACAACAGGAGGAAAGAGCTCTCATCTCTTAGTTTTCAGCGAGGATTTATTCTTTATTTATCTGCTTCCGCCAATCATTTTTAATGCTGGGTGAGTTAGAGTGTGTGTGTGTTTCCTTTAGTAGTATTATGGATGTATCATCTCTTAGCTAAGTAACCAACTCATTTAAAAGCTTAAGCGGTTAAATGAGATCTCATAATATGATTTATATTATTATTCTCTAACACATCCTCTCAAATAAAAATCTTTTGAGGTTGAAACTTGCACAGACTTGCTTTGTATTTGATTTTTATTAAATAGAATAAGAGTGGTGAGATTTGAATTCCTGATCGTTAGGTCAACTTGGATTTGATACCATATTAAGAAATCATCTCACCTAAAAGGTTAAGCCGATAAGTGAGGTCCAGAATATGATTTATATTATTCAGCAACAATTTTTCCCTTCTAATTTTCTTTGATATTTGAAACAAATGAGCCTTAGATTAGCTTAGCTGTCTTGAATTTTTTGCTTCTGGGACATCTCATTAGTTATCCTGTCTTCCCACCAGGTTCCAGGTAAAGAAGAAGCAGTTTTTCCGCAACTTCATGACTATCATGCTGTTTGGCGCAGTCGGCACTCTGATATCCACTGCCACCATTTCAATAGGTACACTAAAACATCAGGTTCATGACAATACTTTGTCTTGTTAGTTCTGAATAATGATCTTAGATGTGCTCTATTTGTTGTTTTGGGCATAGGGGCGACCCACTTTTTCAAGAAAATGAACATCAGTTCCCTCAGAGTTGGAGACTATCTTGGTACATTCCACATCACTCATTCTGTCTCTATTTTCGAAGTTTTCAAGACTCTGTTTCTGCCATCAGATGGTTTGCTGTGTGTGATCATCTCTTGCCTTCATTGCAGCAATTGGAGCAATATTTTCGGCCACGGATTCTGTTTGTACCTTGCAGGTATGAGACTCCTGGAGAAGATATGGTCTTATTACAACAACTTTTAAAGCAACTCACTGAAAAAGTGATTTGAGTACTTAAATTTGTGTTGTTGCAGGTTCTTAATCAGGATGAGACGCCTTTACTATACAGCCTGGTTTTTGGGGAAGGTGTAGTAAATGACGCGACATCAGTGGTGCTTTTCCATGCAATTCAGAGCATTGACCTATCGCACATCAACTCAAGCACTGCGGTTGAATTTCTCGGAAACTTTCTATATTTGTTTATCTCAAGCACCATACTGGGAGTTGTAGTAATTCTCTCCCTCTCTCTATACATGCGCCCATGCTTTTGTGATTAGCATGTGATTTTTCTGTATATATTGTGTTTTGTGACATTGCACACTTTTTTGGCTCCCGCAGACTGGACTGCTTAGTGCATACATTATCAAAAAGCTCTACTTCGGCAGGTTAGTAAATAAATGTCAAACATAAATTCATGATTAGTTTCAGTCCCATATAGAGGTTAGGACAGGAAAAATTAACAACCAAATCAGCACAGTTGCAAGTGGATGAATTCTCAGTTTATCTCGAGATTGCTGTTTGATATATATTGGAGTTTTGCTTCTTTTTAATGTCTTTAAAATCTCGCAATGTATTCCTCAAGTTTGTTTACATATTTCCATGGTAGCTCAGGTGACAAAAGAAATATTTGCTAGAATAACATTCTGGGAATTATTTTGTGTTGACTAGGTAGTGCTCTAATAAGTTTTTATTCTGCCACAAAATCCAGGCATTCTACCGATCGTGAGGTTGCTCTTATGATACTAATGGCTTACCTTTCATATATGTTGGCCGAAGTAAGATTTCTCTCGATCATAGGATACCTCTCCAAGGACCTTGTTTTCTTCTGCTTTCTACTATTAGATTGAAGTTCAATGGTGAAAGGCAGATTAATCATCATTTTTTGAATTTTTGGTTTTCTTTCAGCTATTCTATCTAAGCGCTATTCTTACTGTATTCTTTTGTGGGATTGTTATGTCTCATTACACATGGCACAATGTAACTGAAAGTTCAAGGATAACAACCAAGTAAGTTGAGTTACAAATCGTGAAATGTGTTTGTGGCAATTCAATCAAAATCTCTTTTATTCTATTTTTAACTCAACTTCTGTTCTAGCTATTACATTACTGATATATTGTTGTTCTCCTTGAACATTTCAGGCATGCTTTTGCTACTTGGTCATTTGTTGCTGAGATCTTCATCTTCCTCTATGTTGGCATGGATGCCTTGGATATTGAAAAATGGAAGGTTGTAAGTGATAGGTGAGGCTGAACATAAAATGGGAGATCAGTTACCACACAAATATACATTCCAAGATCGTAAAATACAAGCTGAAACAAAATTATCTTCGCCATTTGCTGAATATAGTGGTTAACTCCCTCTTAATTTTCAGCCCTGGAACATCAATTATGGTGAGTTCAATACTCTTGGGATTGGTTCTGGTCGGAAGAGCAGCCTTTGTTTTCCCCTTGTCATTTTTATCCAACTTGACTAAGAAGTTCCCGAACGAGAAAATAGGCATAAAGCAACAAGTATGCTCTCAAACTATTCTGGTTTCTGGCATTTAACGTTTGTGAATCACTTGATGTCTAATGTCACCCTGAACTCTTGTTTGGAAGGTAACAATATGGTGGGCTGGTCTTATGCGCGGTGCTGTTTCTATGGCTCTTGCTTATAATCAGGTAAAAGAAGATCGAAAAGCATTCCTTAACAATTTATGTTCCTGCTATCCACCAACAGTATTAGAATTCCCCCGGGAGATTTTATGTCGATTTTAATAGACCAACGGTTCTGGCTCTAGAGGGTCTTTATATACTCTTATGTTGCATATGCTCATCTAAATTATAATTTTATTACTGTTCTTGCAGTTCACCAGATCAGGCCATACTCATTTGCATGGCAATGCAATCATGATCACCAGCACAATTACAGTTGTCCTTTTCAGCACAGTGGTAAGACAAATGAATCATCTCTGTGGAGAACAGGAGGAGAAGTAACATTCTGTTTTATCATTTTGCCTGTGCTTAAATGGCACACTTTCGTTCAGTGCAAAACTTTTACAGTTTCCATGTTTAAATCTAGAAACTATAGACGCAGGTTTTCCCAACGAGGTTTGACTGTTCCAGCCAGCATATTGTTGTAGAGATGATGTTTTCACCCTCAACTTGATTTAAGCCCCAGGAGCTAGAATCTGAATTGAAGATTGAATTTTGAGATCCAACTTCATTTTTATCTCCTTTTATTGCTCTTAAAATGGAGCACCATTTGTTGCAATTATGTTAAGAGTCAATGGCTTGAACTAGACACTGTAGCATAGGACTCAACAAAGTTTATATTATGCTATTTTCGTTTTCGCATATGATTCTTATAATTTCCAATCCGCTACCAGGAAACTGAGCTCAAACACAAGACTGATACAGCATACTGCTGGGTTCATGCAGGTTTTTGGATTGATGACTAAACCACTAGTCAGGATCTTGCTTCCATCACAAAAACACACTGCCAGTATGTTGTCTTCTGAACCATCTAGTCCCAAATCCTTTGCTGTGCCACTGCTCATCAGACAGGATTCAGAGGACGACCAGGCCAGCAACAATGTGCCCCATAGAACCAGCTTAAGGATGTTCTTGAGCACCCCTTCTCACACAGTCCACCACTACTGGAGAAAATTTGATAATAGCTTCATGCGACCTGTTTTTGGTGGCCGGGGTTTTGTACCATTTGTACCTTGCTCCCCTACTGACCAAACTGTTCAGCAATGGCAGTGACAGAGATCTTCTGAAGTAGAGAAGAATACTAATTATTGAATTTAGGTAGGTCATGCGTGCAATCGGCTTTTGGTGGTGTGAAACTTGTTAATAGCAAAAAGATTTCAGAGTGGGGAGGTGCCATTGACAGATTTTTGAGTTAGCCTGAGTGGCTTGTAATTTGTTTCCTTCTGGAGTTTGTAATTTTTTGTGATCATGGCTTGTCAAATGAGATTGTTTTCCACACAACAGATTTTGTAACTCTTCCCATATCGGGGATTTGTAAATTTCCTACTGTATTCTGGGTTTTGCAAAGGGCAAAATCGAGCTTTTTCTTTCATTTTTTGAATATTTGTTAAATTTTCAAATGTATTTTTTTAGTTCTTGATGCAAATATAAGACTTCGTCCTGGCGAAAATGCAAAACCCTGTAACGCAGGGAATTCTGAACAGCATAAATTCAGACAATAAATCCTAAAATGGAACAAATGAGCTTGCTTTTGGTTTTAAGGTTCAAGTAAATTCCTTGAACCAAGTTCTCAAACCAAACAAAATGAGTTTACAACTGGTACTTCAGACTATTTGAGTTGCTCAGCTTGTGTTTGAGTTGCTCTAACTCAGGTTCTATCAGATGATTTTGCTGGCAAAAGCTTTCCATTTCTTCTTTCAATTGCTAATTGATATGTTTGTGGTAGTTTAATAATATACTATGTAGCTGTTACACGTGATATTATAATATTTATGTATATATATATATATATATATATTTATTATTAATAAAAACTTAATATATCTTTAATAATTATATAATATTAGATTAATAAATTTAATATTTGATTTATGAATCTAGAGTAAGATAAAGTCTATGAAACAAAAATATTTTGCAAATAAAATTATAAAGTTTTTATAATTATGAGATTCTCATTGGATCAAAAATGTTCAATTAACTACTAGATATTTATTAGAGTTGCAGAGACCAATTCATATTATATTTTTTCTTTTATGAAAGAAAATAGTTATTCTAATAAGCTGAGGTATAAATAATATTTAAAACTAATATGTAAGTGCCTGTTATAAGACATGTATACTGAACAGACTTATATGAGAATTTCATATAGAGAGATCACTTATATTTATGGAAAGGTCATTGTGATGGTTGTGTAAATTATTCTCAAATCTGAAATCATTAGATTATCTTACATAGAAAATATTATACTTTGATCCTATTACATGTTTTCTTAATCAAGATAACGAAAAGACAAATATTGGATATGTCATGAACTATATAAAGGTACGTGAGTGATTAAAAGATGATTTATCATCCTAGATGATTTAAGCCAATATATTAGGAACATAATGGATTACACACATTAAGAATCATTAATCATAAATTAAACAGGATGAATTAATTAAGTATAAATATTTTAGAAATTAAAGACTTGAATATAATTAATACAATTTAAAAGGTTTTTTGAAATTTTCCTATAAATAGTAAGTTATGTCTTCTTTTTTTTTTAAAAAAAAGAGTTGTCTGTTAGACTAAAAACATTACATAAGTCGTACAATAAAGAGCTAGCACTCTAGTCATATCAATTTCTCTCTTCTAAATGGGGATTTTATAGATTTATCATTGATTATTAATGTGGATTATTGTTGGAGGCTAGAGAATTAAATAACTCGTGGTTAATGATAATGTAGTCTTTAAATAATCATTTAAAGTCATAAAAGATCAGTTTTTCAGTAATAAATTTTTAAACAACTCTAAATTTGTCTAACAGGATCTTGGAAAATCCTAGAAAAATTTGTTTTATTATTTCCGCTGTGTTTATGATATTCAAGAACCCAAAAAAGGTGTTATAACATTCATTATAACAATTAAGGATGTTTAATTGCATGTTTTAATTGTTATTAATGTTAATTAGAATTTTAATTTATCTGTGAAATAAATATTTTTTTTTCAAATAGGTCAATTTGTTTTCTCACGATTTTTGGAATTACATTTTCTTATAAAAAATGTACGGCTATTGTCCCGGCTAGATTTGGCCGAAATCTGGTATTGTAGCCAAGATCCACCATTAAATTGAAAAAGTTATGGTTTTAGGTGGATGCAATAGCCACCAGAGGCGCTATCAACTGTCACTCCTGTCACTGGAGAATCAAAGTTTACTGCTCCTGGAGCTGATTCTCTCGACATGGTACTGCTCTGGTGTCTATACCTTTTAATGGTGTCTGATTGATATTATCTTAGTAATTGCCCTTCAATAATGCCTTCCTATTTTCATTCAGCAATTCACCATCCGATTTTGTCGGTGATTTTCCCCTGTTCCCTTTTGGTTGGAATTTTCTCTGCAACAAGTGAGATTGTCTTTTGTGTTGTTCTGTTATTGACTTTCGAGTTACATCTTCTGTACTGGTTGAGATTGAAATGAGACTTGAGGAAGAACTCGGGATCAGTGTGGAAGATCTTATTGAGAATTGCTACTGATCAAGTCGCGGCAGATCTTATTGAGAAGCTCACAAGAAATCAGGCCCATAAAAAACAATAGAAAGATCAAAAACTACAATGAAAATTCAATAAACAGCGGGGGCTGACAGGTATTTTCGCACGCAGGAAAGAGAAAAGGGGGGAGGGAAACTTCAACCAACCATTGACACGTGTTCGTCCATCTTGGAACCCCACGCGCCGCACCGTGAGGAAGATAACATGATGGAGAATAATTCTAGATGACGGTTAGGCATTTTTGCATGCCGAAAATCACCGCACGCGCCGTCCAAAATCCATATGGCCATTTAAAAAAAAGTTTGCAATGACCCTACTGATCTCGAAGTTTACTTTTCCATTTTGTCTTATATGAGAGTATATTTGTATTTAGCCATGTAAAAAATTGCGGGAGTAGACATGATGCGATCCAACCATCAAAGGATCCATTGGAGGTTCCAGTTGGTCCAGTTACTAGGCTTAGGGCTAAGAAGTTCAAAGAAGCTTTAAATGGACTTCTTCAAGATACATGGGCTAAGGTGGACTTCAAGAGGATTTATAATAATAAAGAGCAAGCCTTGATTAATCTCATTCATGTTCAAGAAGGGCTTGTTGGTGGAACCAAGACCATGACACAAGGATTGGGAGAAGAAGACTAGATTCGGACAGTTTGACCTTTGGTTACTCTTTTAGTCATAAATGGAGCTACAGATCGAATTTTGATGTGATTCTAGTTGGGATGGAAACTAGACTTCAATACCTTTCCAATGGTATATGGAACTCCTTCTAATTCATTAAGACGAGAGAGAACCATCCGTTTTAAGTTGGGTCTTGCTGCTGTCCGACAAAAATGCGGAAACAATGAACTTGTCATATTTAATTAGTTGAACTATCAAATTTTAATTATTTTGAGAGGAGACAATTTGTTTGGGTTTCTAGACTTATTTATTTGTTTATTTTAATTAGTTTGGGCTAGTTTTAGCTTGGGTTGATTATTATTTATTTTGGGTTTATGTGAGACCCATTAGGGAAACTAGGGTTTTAGCTTGGAGTATAAATACTCTTTAGGGATAATGTTAGGGAACTTTTTGAACAATATTTTCCAGCATTGTAGTCGTCTTGGTTGCTTCATCTTGGTTCTTGATTGAACTTTTCAACTCTTCAAAGAATTGACCATTCTTTGTTGTGAATTTATACTTCCTTTGCTCGTCTCCAGGTGTAGGCGTTGTGATCGAATTGGTTTATAGTCTTGTTGCCTTGGAGCAAGTCTTCCATTGTGATAAGCTCATTCAATTCTCAACAAACTTGGGTGAGATTGATCTTGGGGTCGCGAATACCATTAAATTCCGCTAGGATTCGCATCAAGATAGCTTCCTCGACTTAAATGCCACCACTTGTTATTTGATTAATTATTCATTTGTCAGCACTAACCCATCCAACTATCCTAGAAATGAATTGCATTTGTATTTTGTGCTTGTCTAAAAGAGATCCGGTTTTCAACAGTAATGAACAATGAAAATCACTGTTCATTACTGTTGAAAACCCCGACACTGTTCATTCATTTGTATTTTGCGGAAGCTTGTCTAAAAAGGATTCGGTTTTCAACAATAATGAACAGTAAAAATCACTATTCATTACTGTTGCAAACCGGATCTCTTTTAGCAATTTTATAATGTTGAAGAAAGCTTAAAAAAACTTTAAACAGTTATGAAGTTCTACTTTTTGGTGCTTTTAGTTTTCTTGTTTTGCAGCGAAATGGTAGATAGCTTGCGATATGCATAGCAGATCTTGAATTTGAGTCAGGACGTGTATCCCTTGTAACAATCTGGGATAGTCAGGGTTTTACTCGCTCACCTGACCCACAAAGTGTGTTTTTCAAAGGTGTAGTTTCCTCGCAAAAATAAAAGTTCTTTCATCAATCAAGCAGAATCATGCCTAATTTGATGGATTTTCTTGCTTTCATTTTAGTTAAGGTTAGATTGCCGAAGTGCCAGTAGATGAGCAAAACAGGGTTTGATGATATTATTAAGGCTGCAGCACATTAAACCTTACACTTGTTGTCCATCACAAAAAATTTCATGAAGTATTCTGTGTGTTCTCTGGCAAAGGAGGTTTGAGATTTTCACTTATTTTTATCCTAGAGATCTGATATCAAATTGGATTTAGTCTTCATCTCCGAGAGCCAAATACATTAATCCATGCCATGAACATGACTCTCTTATCCGATACTCCTAATCAAACCCCATCTCAGAAAGACTAACTCCAATCTTTAGGATCACAAGAAGCTCCTGGATGCCTAATATTTTCTGAGAGATACACCCCTCTCATTTCTAGCTTTAATCTTTTCACAATTTAGAATAATATAAATCATATTCTGGGGCTTTACTTAACAGTTTAAGCTTTTAGGTGAGATGATTTCTCAACATGATATCAGAGCATTGTTGACCCAGTGGTCACGAGTTCGAATTTCACCATCCCCATTCTATTTGATAAAAATTAGGCACAGGGTAGTGTAGACTTGTGAAAGTTTCAAGTCCAAAGAGCTTTCACTTGAGAGAGTGTTTTAGAAAATAATATAAATCATATTCTAAAGTCTCACCTAACAGTTTAAGTTTATAAATGAGACGGTTCCGTAATAAGATCAACATAGTTCGTATCGGAAGTAATCCTTGGCCAATGAACTCAGCTCAACTCTATAAAGCTTAGCATTGCCAGAACCAAATGTGCAATTCCCTTTCCAGATCTGAACACATGTTCTGCTTAATTGGTTACTGATCCCAAGCTGTCACGTCGACTTGGTTAGACTTGTGTTTTCACTTGAAACACATGGGACGACTTTTTTTGTTTTTTAAAAAGAGAACAATGATACAATGAAAAGCAGGTACAGGCATTATTAAATTAATCATGATTAGTTTGTTATGAAAGGATCAACAATATCTCATGTTTACTTAATGTATTACGAAACATATGTTGTCAAGAACATCTATTTCTATTGTAAATCTTATTCCAGAATAGCAGGAAAATATTTTTGTATATAGCTGCAGCGACAGATTCAGTACAATTCAATTGAGTTGGCAAATCTTTTCTTTCTCTGATTTTACATGGTTAACATCTGACAGATTCTTAGATAAATGATCACCTAATTCACAGTCCTTTCTGTGCTGATCACATGCACATGAAATAGAAATAGATTGTTCCCATAATGATCGGGATCAAAACTATGTGCCAGCAGGAATCCAATCGCTACTCCAGGAGGGGAAGCCTTTACTGGCAAAACCCAGAAAGCTTCTCAAGAGATGCAGATTTTAAAGAATGCTACGTGACTTCGGATAGTCTACCTTGAATAAAAAATGGCAATCTATGGCAATGCATCAACTCATCAGAAGAACAACAACTACTTGCATTATGTTGTATACTAATAAAGGAAAGATGAACATGGAAATACTAGGACTACAAGATCAATTACTCTTTTTCAAAAGTTTCGAATCATTTATCCAGCGAATGACTCACATTTTGAACAGCTAAACTGACCAATATACTATAAACCCCACAGCAACAGCGAAGTTTATCAAGTTTTGAGGCGATGCAGAGGAAGCTGGCAATGCTCCTAGGGGTGAGAAAGCAGAACCAGGTCCTGGTGCTACCACCCCATCTGGATCAGGCGGGCTTGGGGTGGAGGGAATGGTGGGATCCGAGGATACGGTGGGGGAAGGCAGCACACCACCAGGAGAAGGCAACAGTGGAGCAATGTCCGGTGGCAGTTCTTGGAGAGGAGACGGTGAAGGAGGATTGGCTAGGATTGCTGGTGAAGTAGAGATAAGATTATTCGAGGTTTTTGAATTTAGCTGAGTGGAAGAAGAAAGCAAAGGATAGATCATTAAAGGCACAATGAGTACTATGAAAAAACAAAAGGAGGCCATTCTAATGATCAAGAAATCAATGTCACACTTATTTGGACTGAGCAATATAATGTGGGGGTAATGAAAGTTTTGTTTGAGAAAAAAGGGGTGCCAGTTATGGAGGCATTTTAAGGGTATGATTAAGGGCATTAGGTGGGGTCCTGCTCCACGTGGCATGTGATGAAAGGGTGATGATGAAAGCTTGCATGTTGGCATGTATGGGGAAGAGACAAAGATTGTTTGAATTTTGTGGTGATATGTTTGGAGTAGATTCCTTATGTCCCGTTAATTTGGTTCCCCTGATTTTAGGATCATAATAATCCCATATATCTAACCCGAAGTAGCCTTGTGGTTTGACAAATATCAGTGTACAAGTGATAAATTCCTTGTCTATGTCAATTTCATTTTGGTTGGTGTTTTATTTTTTCAATTAGAAATAAAAATTTCAGTTTTGGAGCGTTTTGATGCACCATTTCGGGGTTGTACTGTTTATGTGTGGTGTGTGTATATATAATTAAATATATTAATTCAAAAAAAAATTAGTTCAAATCCAAAAATAAAATTATTTAGAATTATACAATTTAATCTAAAAAAGACACAATAAAATATTTCTGAACAAAATTATGAACATGTAAAAAATTATTACCAGAATATCATCATCAATCTCGCAAGGTCATCATATTCTCTGATTGCTCTGAAATTTTAACATATATATATATATATATATAAATACATCAATAGACTACTCGTAAAATTTCATCTCAATCTAACATAATATATATAAATATGTCAAGAGACTCCTCGTAAAATTTCATCGCAATTTAACGGTCGGATTAAGAGATATGATTGATATTGTAAAATTATTCATTATTTAAAATAAAATAAAAAACTATTTGACCGAAATGGAACGAAACCGGAACGTTTCGGCCGATATTTGATGGGAAAATCCCACATTATTTTATCTCGTTTTTTAACTAGTATGAAATGTTTTGGCCATTTCAACCGAAACTAAATGAAACTGACAACCCTGCTACCAATTGACCTAGATGAAAGTTCTTTACGAAAAGGAACTACGCAGGAACAGGGTGAGTTTGGTTGAGGCCACCCACTCAGCATGCCAATGATGAATTTTGCCAACACCAGCTGTGGCTGCATGGATTCACTGATCCTATCTATGCATACAAATCACACACGCATGGTTTCTTGGGGCCACCATGCACGATTAGCAGTAGCTCAGACAGCTAGACTCAACCAATGTTAGGAGTCGCAGCTGTCCATAGCAAAGCTTATCAAAGATAACATGGATGAGTAAAGATACGACTCATCTCCAGAACTCATCCACTTCCCTGAAGCTCGCTATAATCTAACGCCACCATGTCTAGGGCTAGAAGCTATAACTTCAAACCTGTCATCCTAAGACTTCATTCATCTTACAGAATAATATAAATTATATTTTGAGATTTTATCTAAAAATTTAAGTTTTTAGGTGAGTTGGTTCTTTAACATGGTATCAGAATCTTGTTAACCCAGCAGTTACGAGTTCAAATCTCACTACCTCATTCTATTTGATAAAAATCATCAAATTCCAAGTAAGTTCACAAATTTAGGGAGTACATCTCCATCCAGGCCCCAACATAATTTAATGAAAGTTGATGCTTGAGATCAATAAAACACAGTGATAAAGCAAAAACGCCTTCACCGGAGATTGGTGAAACAATGTGAGTGAGCGTGTTCAGTTTCCAATTCATTAGAACAATCTAATTTCTTCACACAATGCCCAAGAATGTGCAGTCTTAACGAAAAGGACAGGGTTGCGCAGCAGATCCTGAAGTGAAAAAATCCTTGATTACATGTTTGTTACAATGATAGAAAGCTTAAAAAGATTACATAGAAACAGGTTGAGCTCACCTCAAGATTCAGGGGGCAGGACCATGACCCTTTATATAGAATTCAGGAAACCTGACATCCTCGACATGTGAATAATAGGAAACCGATAGCCAGAAATCTTAAACTTTGTGAAACAAACCAAGAAGAGAGAAGAAACCAAGAAAACCTCAAGGACTTCAAATGCAACGAGGTAGGCCCTGCAACTCTGAGGCCGCAAGCAAAGCTGCACTGGCTAAATCATGGCGCTTGAATTTTTCAGCTCCAAAAGAATGACTTCAATCCTTTGTTGGATCATTAATCTAACGTTGAGTTTATATGAGAATAATTATGTGTTTGTGGACTGTCAAATAAAGTGAAGCCTAATTAAAAATGATCTGCTAAGTATTTTTAAGCAATTGTGTTTTTGGTGTATCTAATAAGGTGTGGATATTTAATGTGTAAAGATTAAAAGGTTATTTCTTTTTAATGATGGGCTAAAACAGGAATACCAAAAGGTGGGAATGCCAAAAAGCATGAATACCAAAAGATACCTGGTTACCTATATATATGGTCATGGTTCTCAGATTACACGTGCTGTTTCATTCTCATTCTGACATCCCATCATCAGAAAGAAAATAAGGTTAAGGTAAAGAGAATCAAAGGGCTCTCAAAGGAGAACGTGTTAATCTGGAAGGTCATCTGCACAACTCTAGAGAGCGACTTTCGGATATGGATTCAGGTACACTACCGCTTTATTGTTTATGCGTTCTTGATAATTCAATATGAATATTTCTATATGTTATGAAATTTAGTCCTAATATCCTTGAGATCTCACTTATGGATATGGATAGTATCGTCGCATGTGACAAATATTGCCCACAAGAACAAGCAGATCATGCAGTAACCGCTGCAAAACTAAGTGAGGAGCGCCCTTGGACGAAGACTCGAGGATTGTATAAACCTTCAGCAGATTAGTTAGAAAACCAGTTATGGCTTCCTTGGAGCTGCCTTCTGCAGCAAAAACACACATTCAGAAGCTATATCTGTAATATTTTCTTCGCACTCAACTCCAGCGAAACACCTACATTGCTACCAAAGTCCATTATATCTCTTATGCATTGCTGTTGATCAACTGCAGTGCTGGCCTCAGAAGAATGATCATTTAGAAGTGCTGGATCTTTTTTGTAGGGAAGTTCTCTTTTACTGCCAATCGAGCATAGAAGGAATGCCCTACACAGGCCAAGAGTTGGCTCCAGAAAATCTTCCATGTCCTTTGCATGAATAAATTCTAAAAGGTTTCCAATCCTCCTAACTGTCAGTGTATATATGGCAAGAATATCAGCATATCAACAATATATGACAAGCAAATTGTAACAGAAAATCTTGTGTTTATTATAGATTATAACTCAGGGATTATAGACTGAAAATTAGGGTTTATTACATATATTTAGAGGATTGAATTCTCCTTCGAAAATCAATGAATTACAAAACAAAATTACATAGAAATTTGATATTCGTGACATGGTATCAGAGCCTTGTTGACTCAGCGGCCACGAGTTCGAATCTCACCATCCCCATTCTATTTGATAAAAATCAAATACAAGGTAGTGTAGATCTATGCAACTTTCACTTGAAGATATGTGTTAGAGAATAATATAAATCATATTATGCGGTCTCACTAACAGCGTAATCTTTTAGGTGAGATGGTTCATTGACATGATATCAAAGCTGAACATCATTAACATTTACACTTGATAGGTCACCAAGTAAGAACTCCTAGCACTGTGAGATTGTCTTCAGAGGTAGAATGTCTGATATTTTTATGTAATTATACTCAATGAGCATCACAAGGAGCTTCTGCGCATACATGGAATGGGATCTTCATCTTCAATAAAGGTAGGGTAGAGAGGTAGGAAATGAACATTGGATATGGACTTTAAAGCCTCTGATCTTTGGTCATCTTCCAAAGGTTCATTCAAGAAAATGATCATCACATCAAACAGAATTTCGAGGGACAAAAATTTGGCATCACCATCCTTCTTATCCTTGTACAGAACAGCTAGACCAGGAAGGATTTCACCAGTGAAAATGTTGAGGCCTTCAAGAATGACAAGGCGCTCATCTGCAACAGATTCAAGAACTCGAAGAAGGGTTATTTGAAAGTCATCCCTGCCCTGGAAATTAAACAAGCATTTCGGTATTTGAATCGTCGTTTTCCCCCCTGTGGTGATCAGAAGTGCTTATGAGATTTAATGTTTATTTACCAAAATAAGAAGATAATTGTGGAAATGTCCACCTTAAAAAGTCTACTGCATGTGCATCGGAACTGTGCACATAATCTGTTGGCGCAATTTTCTATCCTATACCTTGTTGTATAATGGATAACTACTACTACTAGTCTAAGCCAATGTTGTTGGTTTCTTTTTGTTTCGGCCGAAATATTTCGTACCAGTTAAAAAACAAGATAAAACAGAAATTTTGGTTAAAATTTCGGTATGTTCCTGAAATTTCACCCAAATTTCGGCCGGAATGTTTTGGTTTTGTTCCGTTTGTTCCGTTTCGGCCAAATAGTGTTTGTTTAAATAATGAATAATTTTACAATATAAATCATATCTCTTAATCCGATCGATAGATTGAGATGTAATTTTACGAGTCTCTTGATATATTTATATATATTATGTTAAAATTTCATAGCAATCAGAGAATGTAATAACCTTGCGAGATTGATGATGACATTCTCATAATATTATACATGTTTATAATTTTTTTCAGAAAAATCACTTTATTGTTTTTTTTTATTAAATTGTACAATTCTAAAAAACAATTATTTTTAGATTTTAACTAAAAAAATTGAATTAATATATACACACATAAACAGTACAATCTTGAAAAACACGCTAAAATACTCTGAAACTAAAATATTTTATTTTAATTAAAAAGACAAAACACCAACTCGAACAGAATTGACAACTTGATCTAAGCATTATATTTTACCAGCGATGCAGTTATCTTTCTTCAACAACTAAACATTTTCCATTGCAAGTTATAAAACAATAAATTAACTTTAATTTTAACCGAGTCAGCCAATTAATGGGAAAACAAAATATTAAGGAGTTGATTGTGAAATCGCTTAAACTTGAGGGGGTAGTTTGAATAAGCCCAGAAACTATTGCTTCACCTCCCTTAAACCCTAGTGTCAGCGTAGCACCCCTGCAACCCTTCCCCCCCTCTTACACTTACAGCGCCCAGGAAAGAACATATAGTAGTTGTTTAGACCTCTTTCTGTATTTCACCACTTCCCACAAGAAAAATGGGGTACCATATCGCTTTCTCTAAACCATTTCAGTTAAAACCTAGGGTTTGTCAAATCTCACTCGCACCCTCCCTCCATTTCTGCACTTCAATTCCAACTCCAGCTCCAGCTGAAGACCCTATCTCCCCTAAGCCGGAAACAACCGCATCTCCAGGCCCGAAACCTGACCCTAAAACCGAAACCCCAAATGTGGCTCAAGAGAAACAATTCCAGCGAATCCCGAGAGCTAAGCAGCACCATCGAAGTCCTGAAAAACTAGAGGATATAATTTGTAGAATGATGGCTAATCGGGACTGGACGACCCGATTGCAGAATTCGATTCGGGCTCTAGTGCCAGAATTCGATCATTCTTTAGTTTATAATGTTTTGCACGGAGCTCGAAAGCCCGACCACGCGCTCCAATTCTTCAGGTGGGTTGAACGGGCGGGTTTGATTCAACACGACCGTGAAACCCACATGAAGATTATCCAGATTTTGGGTACATGTTCTATGCTTAATCACGCCCGTTGTATTGTTTTAGAAGATATGCCTAAGAAGGGTTTTGAATTAGATGAGGATATGTTTGTTGTGTTAATTGATAGTTATGGTAAGGCTGGGATAGTTCAAGAATCTGTCAAGATGTTTTCTAAAATGAAAGAATTGGGAGTGCAGAGGAGTGTTAAGAGTTATGATACTTTGTTTAAGGTTATTGTGAGGAAAGGGAGGTATATGATGGCCAAAAGGTTTTTTAATAAGATGCTAGATGAAGGGATTGGGCCGACTAGGCATACTTATAATGTGTTGATATGGGGTTTCTTTTTGTCAATGAGGTTGCGAACTGCAGTCAGGTTTTTTGAAGATATGAAGGTTAGAGGGATATCTCCGGATGTGGTTACTTATAATACGATGATTAATGGATATTATAGGCTTAAGAGGATGGAGGAGGCTGAGAAGATGTTTGTGGAGATGAAGGCAAAGGATATTGCACCTACGGTGATAAGTTATACGACCATGATTAAAGGGTATTTTGAAGCGGATAGAATTAATGATGGGTTGAGGTTGCTTGAAGAGATGAAGTCGTTTGGTATTAAGCCTAATAATGTGACTTATACGACTTTGTTGCCAGGTCTTTGTGATGCTGGGAAAATGACCGAGACTAGGGCTATTTTGAAGGAAATGGCGATGAGACGCATTGCACCCAAGGATAATACGATCTTCCTGAAGTTGTTGAACAGTTATTGCAAGGCTGTGGATTTGAAAGCGGCTGTGGATGTGCTTGATGCAATGATTAAGTTGAGTATTCCTACAGAAGCTGGACATTATGGTATCTTGATAGAGAATTTCTGTAAGGCTGAGGAGTACGATCAGGCAGTGAAGCTTGTGGATAAGGTCATTGAGAATGATATTATTTTAAGTCCACAAAGTACTTTGGAAATGGAGTCTAGTGCTTATAACCCGGTTATTCAGTATTTCTGCAGCCATGGACAGACTGGAAAAGCTGAAATCTTATTCCGGCAGCTGTTGAAAAAGGGTGTTGAGGATCCTCTCGCCTTTAATAATTTGATCTGTGGGCATGCAAAAGAAGGAACTCCTGATTCTGCTTTTGAAATTCTAAGGATCATGGGTAGGAAAGGAATCCCCCGAGATGCCAATGCTTACAGGTTGCTTATCGAGAGCTACTTGAGGAAAGGTGAGCCAGCCGATGCTAAAACAGCATTGGATAGTATGATTGAAGATGGACACCTTCCAGATTCATCTGTGTTCAGGTCCGTGATGGAGAGTTTGTATGAAGATGGTAGGGTTCAAACTGCAAGTCGTGTGATGAAAAGTATGGTGGAGAAGGGTTTGACAGGGAACATGGACTTGGTTGCTAAGATTTTGGAAGCTCTTCTCATGAGAGGTCATGAAGAGGAAGCCCTTGGACGCATTGATCTCCTCATTAGTAATCAGTGTAACGTCAATTTTGATAATCTTCTCTCCATTCTTTCTGAGAAGGGCAAGACCATTGCTGCTCTTAAGTTGTTAGATTTTGGATTGCAGAGAGACTGTGACATAGACTTTAAAAGCTATGATAAAGTGTTGGATGCTCTCTTAGCAGCAGGGAAGACTCTCAATGCATATTCAATCTTGTGTAAAATTATGGAGAAAGCAGGAGTCACTAGTTGGAAAAGCTATGAGGATTTGATTAAGAGTCTCAACCAGGAGGGAAACACAAAGCAGGCTGATATACTCTCAAGAATGATAAAGGGGGATGATAAATCACATGAAAACAAGAAAGGGAAGAAGAAAGCTTCTGTTGCTGCTTGATTCCATTGCTTTTTTCTTTTCTTTTCTTCATTTAGAGGTCAGAACTTTCTTGAACGTTTTGTTGAAAATGACAAGTATTTCATTTCAAGTAGAATAAGGTTTTGAGTAGAGCAATGTAACCTGTCCGTTTGTTTATTTGAACTACGGGGTGTTATACCTCATTCCCTCTTAAATGGATCACGTTTCATTCTTTGAACTATTGTAGGCGAGGAGGAGAGCTAGATAGTGTGGCAGAGGAGCTGCTTATGTGTTTATGCATTGGATATTCATCAAAGCATGTCCTATTCTTGTTATACTGTTTTCTTTCAAGCAAAAAGTATCAGCTTAATGGTAGCTGTGAGCACTTTGAACAATGGCTCTTAGTTGCAACTTCTGCGTTACACAAACACTTAGAAATAAAGTCTTGCTTTTATCTTCCATTTATCTGTTCGAGAGGGTACTTTATTCAGTTGCAGAAATGAATAGAGTAATTATATATCGTGAGCTCTTTAATTTTCTGTTGTTTTTTTCTCGTTTTGACGATCAAGTTGTCTGATTATGTTTGGATTATAGAATAAAAGAAAGGAATAGTATTTTTGAAGTGGTACTATATAAAGGATATGTATCGTGTAGAATGGTTATGAACGTAAAGTACACTTGATTTAATCCTTCCTTGTTAGATATCAGTTACTTCTATGGTAGTTTTACAAATATTAGACCATGGGCTGTATTTATGAGATTGGAGCTGTTGAGAGGATTTTTGGAATAATCTGGAGGGATCATTATTTTACTCAGTCTGTAGGAAGATCGTTATCATTCATGAATTCTGATAATGAATTCCTTTTATTCACTTAATGGTCTACATTTAATGTATGCTCCAAATTTTTCTTCATGATGTTATAGAGGATTTGCTGGTTATAATATTTTTTAGTTAACTTATATGTAGCCATCCTTTACCCAGCTCTTTTCCACAAAATCGTCTCCCTATGAATTTCCCTTGTTTTAGATGATGCTGGTGGTGCTGCATTGTTGCTTGATTAACAGGAACAGGGTACACCAAAATTTGACACAGATGTGGAAAAACAATGGGGAGCTCTGATGATGAGAAGTAGGACGGCACTTATTTCTGAAACAGGATCTGGGGTCAGCCCCAGACAAATTTGATATAGATTCTGAAGTACCCTGATTTACCATTTTTCAAGGTATCAAATGGCGGGAAGAGTTATCGGTTTCTGGTTTGCTTGCAACCAGAGGCAATGAAATGGGTAAATCTGCAGCTCAGAAGAGAGATTCATAAATACGTCCATGATACATCAACCTTGAGGTTTTTTATTTCGATCACGTCCCAGATACCATCTTTTGAATTAATTGTTCTTGTTGAAACTAGATTTACCCTTGAAGATCCATTGCCTAATGTTACTGGAAAAGTTTCGAAGTTGTGGAACCATGAACCAGGCTCCAACACTAAAATGAAATATCCAACCAAGCAACTTTAAAGGATGGCTAATCAAAGAAGTCGCACCTTACAGCAAGAGGGCATTCAGCTGCGGCATAATTCCACATTTGTGGGTCATGTTAGAAATTCTTCTCCGCACTGTAACATGAGAGATCTGCGGCAACGCAGTTGCATTTTGAATGTGCGCGTGCTACCCAATTGTGTTGAAAGGGCAGGAAGACTCCCTGACAAAAATTTGCTTACTCTAGTTGTGACGGGAGTAAGCTCAGAAAATATCTGAGAGAAGTAGATTGAAGGGAAACTAAACCAATGAAGCTGAAGACTAGGTTTTAAACTTCACAAGTATAGAATATCATTGCCCACTTGCGCATCACCAAATACAGAGTTTCGGTTCCCAACTGCCCATCGCAAACCATGAGTTCAAAACAATATAAAAGCTAAGAGAATTGGTACACAAACACATCAGCAAAAGATGAGATGTCCTTGAATCAATTATAGTATTTGTCAACATCTGGATACAGAAGGAAAAATCAAGTTGCTAAATATATAGTCTAGCAATCGCTGAAGTTGCAAGAACTCCACGACAACAGTCACAAAATGGAGTAGAGTGGCACAAGGATATACAATACTACAGAAACAATCAACAAGCTGGCAGATAATCTAATTTGATAAGAAAAATTCAAAAGATATGATACTCCATCTAAGTGCAAGGTAGAACTTTACGATACCGGTCCAAGATAATCACCCTCTAAACTGACCAAAGCCTGGAATTCCCTTTCTGCCTCTAGCCATTTTGTTCCAAGCACAATGAAACGAACCACCACATCTTTACCAATCTTTGATGTCTTGTCATTCAAGAAAACTGGATTTTCTCCAGGCACATAGCGGTAATCTGGCATTTTCAAACTAGAGAGATATATATTCTCAATTGGCCCACATTTCAAGAGAACCCCATGCTTAAGCACCTTGTGAACAACCCCCTCTAAGATCTCCCCCCTGAAAATCTTGAAGGTAATACCGCTGAAAACAACAGGAAATAGCACATCCCCTGTCTGCTGCCTGACTTTTCCCTCCCCTATGCTCTCCAAAGTTGAGACAGCAAGATAGTATCCGAGATCTTTGGTGGCCCGTTTTTTAGCAAAGTCATCTAAAAGGCAGACAACAATTGACCTTTGGAGCATTAGTCCTTTGGCATCCAAGTTCTCAGCAGGTATTATGACATTCCAGGGCAACTGCACTTTGAGAAACATTTTTTTCCTTTTTCCACTTTTTTTACCTGTCGTAAACCAAAAGGTAAAAAATGAATCAATCTCAGTTCTGGTTATGGAGCTTTACCAAGAATAATCAGCTATACAGAAAGGACTCCTGAGGTGCAAATTATAGACTAAGTAGACTATCTAAATCCCCAAACAATCCATTAGGGACCAGTTATTCAACTACCGCTATTTGAGGATAATTTGTCATGTTTTACCAAACTTAAGTGGCACCACCTAAAATGCTTTAACAAACACTGATGGAAAGAAGAAACCGAGAGCATAGCTTTATGACAAGACTCCTAGCAAGCAGATATTGCAAACTCAACCACAAGGCTTAACACACACTACCTCTTCAATTAACTAGGTAGCCCCAAGCATTATTTTGGTCCCCCAAGGTTTGCACAAATACTATTATTAACTAAAAGAAATTTTTAAAGAATTATATACACATGTTACTAGTCAGCTGACTTAGGAGAAAATTTGAGTCAGAACAAAAACCGCAAAAGACAGCAGCAGAATTGTTGAGCCCAAAACTAAAAAATGCAGCTGGAACTTGGGACCCTCTTGCGCTCAACATCCAGAAAGGCATGAAGTGGATGAAGTTGAATTAAACACCATTTTAGCCCATAGGCAGACTTTAAACCAGGCAGCCATTAACTATCTCATCCTTTGCCTACACAATCAAACATCCCCAGGGTTTCAGAGGGGATGTTTTCCATCCATGTTGACTATATTGCATTGAAGTGAAGAGGAGGATAAATTTCAACTCCTTGATTTTACAGTAAAAGTAAAACAAGAAGAGAAAGCACTGAAAGTAAGGGTAAAGCTCGAAAGAGTAGAGAGGGGTCAACATATTGCAATAACCCTAAGCTTATTTAAATTTTTTGTTTTTCAAGTTTGCATATGCCTGGAGTATGAAACAGCAACAAGAAGAAACCACTGCACCAATCAAAGGACCAGAAAAAATAGATGGTTGTCTTGTAGTCTTGCAGAAAATAACAAGTCTTAGTTCTCCTACATCAGATTAGATCGTCAATTGCCTCTGCAGTCAACAAAGGTATTTGCAGTTCTTCCAAATAACTCAACTCAACCATGTCTTAGCACCGATAAGAGGTAAACTTTCTATCACACTCAACTATAAATACTTCAAAGTAATGGATGAATCATCATATGTTTCAATTGTTTCATACAGGTATTATGGTTATTGTTTATGTGCAAGAGTCTTTGCTAGCACCCCAAAAAACTGGTGAAGTGTTTCAAAATCATTTACACCTGGAACCAGGCATAGCCTTATGTGTGACTCCATTTTAAATTTATACTTTCAGTCTAAACCCAAATTAGGTCTGTGACTCGTGTTTTTGCAGTGTCTAAACCAAGTGTACAATGATAAAACACATGTTAATTAAGTTTTATAGACACTCATTCTTATTTTCTGATTTACAAGGCCCGACATTTATCATATCAAAAGAAAATTGTTCGTATTCCTGAAGCCAAATGACACCATTCATTTACGCATTTACATTACATCTGGTATTTACAGTCCTCTCCTCTTCCAGGTAAAGCATAATTACCTAATTCAATGCACTCGCCAGTCCCTTTCAGCCATATAATGACATAGCATTTTAAATAAGAAAGAACAGAAATTTGTTTACTAGCCTCTAACTCATCTTCATTCACTTTAATACAACATTTTCATAGTTAAGAAAAGTACAAATTAATAACCTCAACATTTCTTGACTTATCTCGTGCTGAACAAAAACAAAACATACCCATAAACCTGGCTTTAACCAGAAACCCTTATGAAAAAGAGTAACTACTGACAACAAAGAAAAATCTTACAGAATTGAAAAATAGCATGCTCCCATATGAAACAAAGACAAAACCTTTACTAAAATAGTTAGAAGAGGAAAAATATAAAAAAATAACTTCCGTGTAAGAAGTGCATCAAAATAGACGAAAATCAAAAGGGTTTCAATAGTGGAGAACCTGGACTCGTCGTAGATGATGAGAGAGAACCCTTGTTGTTGTTGACTCGCCGAGCTCTGACGCGTTCTCCTCCTCGGCTCTTTCTCTTCCCAGTTCACAAGGCCTCAGTTGGCACTTGTGGGTGCCCTGGTGTGTGACTGCCCAATTATTTTTTTTGTTTTGCGCAGCTACTAATCTGGGTCCTACACAAACGTCTCCTCTATACCCTTTCTCGCATGATTTTACTAATAGCAAAATAATAAAGTAGTTTTTTTAGGTAGAGTAATTATTAAAACGACACATTTATCCAAAAAACAATCACATTAAGCCCCGTTTGGCATTGCGATTGGAACTGTTTTTGGCTGAAATTTAATTTATTTTTTTTTACATTTTAAAGACTGGAGGTTTGGTGTTTTTAGATCATTTTGATGTGCTGATTTCAAAAATGATTTTTAAAAAATAAAAAAAATATCATTTTGATGTATTTCGGCACGATAAGCACTTTGAAAAGCTACCGCAATCGCACTCCCAAACAGGCACTAAGTGATTATTTGGGATACTTAATGGATGAGTTCGTTTTAAAAATATTTTTATTTAAAAATATATTAAAATAATATTTTTTTCAAATTATTTTTGATATTAATATATAAAAATATTAAAAATATAATTTGAAGTACAAAATAAAAATAAAAAAAATATTTTTTTATAAAAGCGTTTTTGAAATGCAATGTCAAACCGGGCATAAATACGATTAGGTGTGGTTCGAAATTTTTGATGCTTTATTTTTTATTTAAAAAAATAAGGAAGATGTGAAAATTTATTTGTTTTTATTTCTTAAAAAAAATAAAAATGACATCCAGTTTTTTAATAAAAAAACAAGTGATTTAAAAAAAATATATAGAATTGATTTTTAGACTGCAAATTTACAACAAGTGAGTTTGGTCGGGTTTGTGACGTTAGGGAATAGACAAGAAACACCTGCCTAGAATGCACTACACTAGGTTGGGTTTAGAATTCTAGAATAAAGAAATAAAACTTACTTGTGATGATTTGTTTTTTTTTTATTTCTAAATCAATCATTTTAATGTCATTTTAATTACTAAAATCAAATTAATATTCCACAATATAAATATCTTTATAAATCTTATCAAGTTAATGTAGACAATCAAAATGAAAGAAAAGAAAACGAGAATTATGTTCTTTCAATAACAAAACTTATCTTTTCATATGAGTTATGTCTATATTTATATATATAGATTAAGCGGTTATTTTCTTTAGTAACTCTTCTAAATACTTAGACTAAGCTCATTTCTCATTGTCAGCCCAGGCCCAACACAAAAGCAACAAGAGCGTCTTAGATCGAGTTTAAGATGCTCAGGTAGAGATCGAGTTTTAGGGTGTAGGGGTGAGGGATAGAATATCTAAGGATTGTGTCTAGAACTTTTGATAGTCAAGTTTGAATTGTGATGTTAAGGCGTAAAGCCTAAATTAAGTTAGGGTCGTCTTGGGATCGAGCAAGGACCGGGATTGAGGTTGAGCCGGGGTGCGGTCTAAGGCATATAAGGTCAGGATGCTTAAGAGTCAGACCATAATTGAGTAGTTTTTTTAACTACGCTAAACTGTTGCATGTTAGATAATTTTTTTATAACTTTATAAAAAATAAAAAATTACTAGGAAGTTAAGTTTGACATGCAACAACATTCTTAAAATATTGAGATTGTGACTATATGAAGTTTTTTCAAGAAAATATTAAAATAATAATGCATTGAATCAAGCAACAATGTTTAGCAACTCTTTATTTGGGACATGAGCTCATGACAACACCATAAAATCCAAACCAAAACAAATTAGGAACCCCAATTCAAATTAAACAAATATTGAAGGCCTAAAAATTTGACTAAAACAAACCTAGAATAGTGTTGAGTGTTGTTATTACATCACTCAAACTAATGTTTTTAATGAAAAAGAATTGAGGCTCGAGTAATTGACTTGATTGAATTTATTAAGTTGGGTTAATTTGATAATATGATTAAAAAATAATGATTAACAATAAATAAAAAGATCTGTTGTAATTCATTTAAAATTAATAAAAAAGTTTATAAACCCCCCCCCCCAAAAAAAAAAAATCTCAATCTTCAAATAAATAAAATGTTGAAGGATTAAAAAACCATAAACTTAAAAAAACAATTGATTTAATACCTTAAACTAGGTTGTGGGTTAAATATTTTTTTAACCTTAAAAATATTAAAATAAATAGAGATGTTGATATATATTTTAATTTAAAGATAATAAAATAGTTACAGTGTGTATGTCAAATAAAAATATATTAAAAAAACCCATAAAATATAGTTTTTTTCTTCTAAGATCAACCGAGTAATTTAATTGTGAAAGAAAATTATAAAAAGATTGAAATACCTCAAATAATTATAAAATGATAAATAAACTCTAAAAAATATTAGTTTACCCCTTAAAGATAATATCGAGTATTTTTTTAGATAAAATAATCATCATCTACAACCTCCGATCTGAGGTTGTTTTGATGAGTTATTTAAGAGTGTGTTTGGTATTGTTTTTGCTTTTGTGGTTGAGGTTGAGGTTTTTAAAAAGCAGTTTCATGAAAAGCACTTTAGTTGCGGTTCAAAATAAGTTTTGAAGTGTTCGGTTAAAACTGTGGTTGAATTTAAGGTTGAAAAAAAGCAGTTTCATGTGTTTGGTTGGTTATCATGCTTTTCATATTGCTGTCAACTTGTAAAATTACTTTAAATGACACACACACACACATATATATAAATTATTTTTAAAATTTTGTAGATTAATAATCATGACAATAAAATATAATTAATAATCATGAAAAAACAAATATTTATTTTTATTCTCTCATCAAACTACTTGCAATTTCATCACGAACAAATATTTCCCTTCCATCAGGACTGATCTATATCTACATTTTTAAAAAATATATATATTAAAAAAACAAACTGGGCCGAGCAGGCTTGTTAATTTCGTTTCGTTCCGGCCAGAATGGCGGGAACGTTCCGTGCCATTAAAAAAACCGAGACGAAACGATGTCGTTTTCGTCTCGGTTTTAATTCCGGCTAAATTCCAGCCAGAACGCCTCGGTACCGTTTCGGCTCAAAATCATAATATTTCTTTTATTTTAGAATATTTTACTATCATAATATTTTGGAATTTTAGAGATGTTTCTAATTTTGAGATTATATTTGTTTGACTTTGTGTTTGTATTATATAATTTAAAGTTAATTTATCTTGAATTTAAATTATACTTGTTAAATTAATTTTTTTTCATATATATATATATAATTAATTATATATAAACAATACAACCCCGAAACGCTCCGAAACCGAAACGTTCTGTTCCAATAAAAAACTGGAATGGCGACCGGAACGGTATTGACAATCTTGGGGCCGAGAGCAGGCCCAACTATGCTGGACTTGGGCTGGGCCGAGTGCAGGCCCAACCCAAGTCCAATTTGTATAAAGGAACATGTGAAACGGTGTACTGCGCTGTTCACGTCTTCTTCACGTGGATAGTGCAACGTTACTGTGCACGTGAATCACGTGCACAATAGCGTCCGACCGACAACGATGATAGCTTCAACAGCCGATGCCGATAGGAGATCAAGGTGGTTCTTCCTGTGGTGGTGGCTTCGGAGATAGTGACTTGTGGTGGTTGACGATAGCGTTGGAAGGTACCGCTGTGGAGAGAGAGAAAGAGTTGCTGCTATGAAAAGAGAGTTTAGGGTCGTCGTCTCGTGGCCGTCGTCGTTGTCTCGTGGTCGTCATCGTGGAGAGAGAGAGCGAGTTGCCACATAAGCTGTTATGTGGCCGTTGTCGTCGTCTCGTCTCCTGCTAATGGTAATTTAGCTTGGTGTTTTGAAGGAGAAACACAGGTTTGCATGCATCAAATTCTTCAAAAAAGCTTAATGTAAGCTGCATGCATCTGCTTAAAAAAAACAAATGCCGAGATCACAGGTTTGCATCGCAGTAAAAACATGATTTTTCTGCTTCTGAAAATAAGCAGTTTCAGTCAAGTGCAGTGGTGGGTCCATACATATTTAAGCTGCTTTTTTCTTTACCAAACGGCACATTTCTGCTTATGATTTGAAACGCAGGTGGGATCGCGTTACCAAACAGGTACTTAGTGTTAAAGAAAGGCATAATGGTTTTGAAACTTTAATTTATTAGGTTTTTTTTATTATCGGTATATTCTCCCAATTTTATCAGATGGCCCAAAGTCATTTAATTTTATATTTTGAAAAACAAGATGATGATCTTTTATTAACTTGGGATTCAAAAAACCATCAATGAATACTCCCTCTGTTGTCTCGAATTCAAAGTCTTTTACCTGCTAATATTGAGGTCACGGACCTTGTTCAGGGAAAAAAGATTTAATGTGCATATAAAACATGCCTTAATATTAAAAACCCTGTTCAGAGAAAGAAAAAATAATAATAAAATAAAAATAAAAATATATATATATATATATATAACCTGGGATTCAAAATATATCACAAGATAGGAAGGATCCTGTTGCTTTAGCCAATCGAATCTGTTAAAATTTCTACCGCCAAACAACATAGAATCTTGACAAAGCGAGTGAGTGATCTTCGAGTATTCTTCTAAGATAACATATCCATGTTTGCACCTTAATACCACAACTGGTTCAAGATCTTTGATATCCATGGCATCCAAGATTGATCATTGTAGCGCCTCCATGCAATCTACTCATGTCAAATGCTTCATAAGCTTTCCACAACGTTAAAAGACAGTTTACACTTTAAGATTGATGCTCACAGCGTCCCCAAGAGACATGACGTAATAACAAAGGACATAAGATCTGCACAACAAGTCTCGAGTTCAAATCAGAGCATGCTTCTCTTATAAGAGCCTGGAACAGCCGGAGGTTTTATTCGTTCATTTGGACCCACAAAGTACACTTTCCGAGAGATGAGATTTTCTCGAATCAAAAAAAAAAAATCATGCTCACAGCACAAACAAGCAGCAGTCCACATTTTTTCGCACAAGCAGAGTAGCAATGTTGATCTTAGCATCTACAAGTCTAATTCATCAGATCCACATAATGAAATTGGTCCGAGGGAATCACCTACTAAACTTGCAAGCATCATGAAATCCCTTCTCATATCCCACATTTTCTCTATCCATCTCACGTCAAGCACAGAGAAACGGACTACCACGTTATTTTCTATCCTCGCAAGCTCATCGTTCAGGAAGACTGGATTTTCCTCGGAAATATATTGGTAACTGGGCATTTTCCTAGCTGAGAGGAAGATATACTTGACAGGTCCGCATCTCAATAGGACTCCATGTCTAAATGTGCGATGAACAACCCCCTGCAGAATTTCTCCTTTCATAGGCATGAAGGTTCGACAATTAAACTCTACATCGAACAACACATCGCCAGACTTGTTCACCACTTCCCCTTTGCCGATGCTCTTCAAATTAGTTACTGCAAGAAAGTAACCATGATCCTTGCTTGCCTTCATGTTCAATAAGTCCTTCAACAGGTGTGTTATAATAGACCTCTGTGGAGCCAATCCATTTCTGTCCAAGTTTTCAGCAATGATTCTGACAGTACTGCAGACTTCCACTTCACCAAACATACCAGTGATCCACTCCAAAATAACTCTAATAAACAGAATAGCAAGGAAGTCTTTGAACAATCGAACAGCCAGCTTATCCTGGAAATGCAAATAATCCAAGTTTTCAAAACAAAATCCTGATCCAAATAATCCAATGAATGGGATAGGAAGTTTAAAACTATAATATGATACAAGAAGTGATTGCTAGACTACATGTACATGGCTACTTTTAGTGGACAGAAAATAGAGTAACCATAGGACAACATAGTAACAGGCAGCTATCAGGTCATCACTGGTTGGAAAATTGGAAAACATGGAAGAATAAAAATTGGGTCAGGTTTCAGCTTGCAGCGACGGGGGCTGCTACAATTCTGATGCTTTGAGCATCAATAGAATGCTGGTGGACATTAGGCCACTGGATTCGAATCAAGTGAGTCCCATTTTTCTGTTTTTTTTCACGTCTGCTTTGAGCATCGAATTCTACTCTTCCCCTGCATTAATAGGGTCTGCTCATTCTAGATCTTCTCAAATAATTGTCAACATATTCACCAGAAAAGCAGATCTTATTGTTAGTCATCATAGCCCACTTGAATTTCCACGGTTGCTTATACATCATAGAAGCACATGATCTTGGTTTCTCTAGATGCAAATAAAATCAAATAAAACCCTTCTTCCAAATGACCTAACCCTCCATCTCCAATTACACCTTCAATTGTAACCCAACAAGCTATCTTACTCTACAGCCTAACAACAGTAAGAAATTAGCTGAAAATGTTGCGGTGATTTGAATTTGAAACAGAGTTCAACCACATGTTCATCTACCACACAAATTTAGGGAAAGAAAAGTCCTTCATTACCAAGGATAATCACAAGGGCAATGAATATATTCAACAAAGATGGTGATGCTATATAGATTCTTACCACAATGAGTCGTGTAAATTTCCGCAGACCTTTAACTAAATCAACATGAAAACAGCCTACTCGGTTTTCTTACAAAATAAAACCCATCACCTCATAGGTAAAAATCCCACCATTTATATAGCACAGTTGCTAATAATTCATCCTTATTGGTACAGAAAGTAAATCCGATTTCAAATTTAACCCAAATCAGATCAGATCAGGCTAAGAAAATAGAGTCACGAAAAAACAGGAATTTAATGCAGAAAAAAACAAATTGTAGTAAGCGAAGGAACCTGAGCTTTGGCCTTTTTAGTTTCGAAAACTCTACGCTATGGACTAGTATTCAGATTCTGCTTCTCTCGAAAAAAACTAAGTTTTCATTTTTATCAGCAGCACAATTCACATAAAGTTCTTATCAAACAATAATCAGAGACTCTTTTTTTTTTATTGGACAGGAAGGTTGCTCACCGCCATACCATATTTTCTATAAGTTTATTTCTGAATATTTCTTAAAGTATAATAATAATAATAACAACAACAATAACAAAACTGGAAAAAAATATTTTTAAATGGAAAATATTTTTAAAAAGCATTTATATCATGACACCAAACACACAATTAAAAAATAAAGATTTATGTATAAATCAAAATTAAAAAATAAATAAAAATAAAGCAAGATCAACTTTTTAAAGTTGGTTATCACTGAACTATATTTTGGTTTTACTTTTTTTTTAATTTAATGGCAGGTGGTATTTTTATCAATTTAAATGTTAATCTTAGTCATTTTTTCACATATCATGAAGCTCTAAAAATTCATCACATTTATGAGGAAGATCATAAATGCACTTCTTGATTAATTAATCATAATCTAAATGTTATTTTAATAAAATATTGCTGGGATTGCCTTGTCAGGTTTTTGGAACTGCATTTTAAAAGTATTTTTAAAAAAATTAAAAATTTTTATTTTTATTTTTTATTTTAAATTAAAAAAATTGGTGTTTTTAGATATTTTATATATTTTTTAAAAAAATATTTTTAAAATCAATCTCAATCACACTCTCAAATAGACATTTAATTTTAGTTTTAGGTGAGAACCACGATATCTGATAAAAAAAAATTACTAGTAAAAAATCTATCCAGATTAGATCACCATTAAAAAATAAAATTAAATATTAATAATACTTAAAAAAAAAAGATTTCTTTATCGATCTAAAAAAGCTTTTTTCCGATAATTAAGAGCTATAACCTTTAATACTTGACAGGAAGAAAAAATAAAACCCACTTTCAAACGAAAACTAAAAAACAAACCTTTAAATTAAAAGAGAGAGAGAGAGAGAAGAGGTTAATATGGACGAGGAATTCCGTAGCTGGTATAGCGAAACTCCTAAACGGAATTGGAGCATCAATTCTTATGCAACCAAACTGACCGGGATATTATTAACCCGCCATGGATGGATAACATAACAAGCCAAAGACAGGCAGCATTCATTTGCAGGCTGTGGCCGTTAAACCCCACAAAAAATCATACAATTTCTTCGTCTGGGCTTATAACTCAGCTCACTTGCCTCTACACTTTATTCACGTAATCTAATCTATGCACTGTAATAATAATAATGGCTTTAGTGCCTAGTCGTCAATTATATATTGATTCTTTTCAAAGCTCCTTCTCCAAATTCCATGGCACTCCTCTCCGATTCTTCAGGTACAGTTCATCTTTTCCTCTCAGACCACAATCTGGTTATGCATGTTCAATCACTGACAAAAACCCATCAAGGAAATCCACCCCTTTTCCCTCTGATAAATCCAAGACCTTAAATTTATCTACTAGCAGCAGTTGGTTTTTTAATTGGAATAAACCCAACAAGCAAAACCTACCAAGACCCCCTCAAGCCGTGTTCGATTATCGAAGCAATAACAGTAACAGTAGTGGTAGTGGCAGTACAATGGAGAGAATAGTGGAAAAATTGAAGAAACATGGTTACATGGATGGTGATGTTAATGAGAATAAAGAGAGAGTGCAAGAAAGAGTGATAGAGAAAGGGAGTGTTGAGGATATATTTTATGTAGAAGAAGGAATGCTTCCGAATGCACGAGGTGGGTTTTCCAAGGAATCACCTTTAGGAGTAGAGGATGTGTTTAGGAGTGACGGGGAGGTGAGGTTTCCATGGGAAAAGCCAAAGAAGGAGGAGGATGAGGGGAAGTGGACGGCGAGGAGTAAGAGTAGGACATCATTGGCAGAGCTGACATTGCCAGAATCTGAATTGAGGAGGTTGAGGAACTTGACATATGGAACGAAGAGCAAGACTAGGGTTGGGGGCAGGGGGGTTACTCAGGAAGTAGTTGATGCTATTCATGACAAGTGGAAGACTTCAGAGATTGCGAGAGTGAAAGTTGAGGGTGCACCGGCACTTAATATGAAGAGGATGCACGAGATATTGGAGGTATGCTGCCTCTGAATTTGGCTATCTACTTTTACCTGTGTGAATGTGAACTCTTTGCTATGTTTGCTATTCTAGGTGGTTAGCGAACTCCTTTATTCTGTATGTTTATTGCAGTGGCGATAGGATGTTAATTGAAGGAAAAAAGTAAAGTAAATCAACACACCACAAGCAAAAGAAACCGTGCTAATAGAAATTTTAAGTGTTCTTGGTTGTTAAATTGGAATTAACTGTTGCTCATAAGAAGAAAAGATTATTGGAATCCAATTGTATTTGATAAATGTGAAAAACAAAACAAGATACTAGCTAGAGCCTCGCTACCGATGAGCATAAGGCCATCCTTACTTGTGCATTGGCTCTAAATCTTGCATCTAGGCAAGAAAAGAAACGGCAATGGTCACCCAGCTCACTGGTTTTTCTTGAACCAAATAGAGTGTGAATTATTAACAAAATATATGAAGTCTTTCTATACATAGTTGGGACTTGTGAATCATTGATTTTAGATGATAGCTGATCATTTTCTATAAGTTTATCTCTGGCCTGGGCTCTCATTTAGAAAACAAGAAGCCAGGTACAATATGTAGGAGACAGGCTGGTGATTATGAGTGGATATATTATTCCCTGGCACCCTTAGCTGAAGAATGATTATGTTTAATCAGATTGTCACTTGAGATTTTCTTAGATTTGACATCAACCATAATTAAAGTAGTCAATTGTCCCTTGGAAAGGGTGTTGCGTATTACTTAGAACAGTTTTCATAACTATTCTCGGCATCTAGTGTTTTCAATGTATTCACTATTTTTCTTTATCTATCATGCTATGATGTGCGGTCAACCTTACCTTACATAGTTCAAGCAACAGAATGCAATATTCGTTAGACAATAATGATATGTATGGATATTTGTTACAGGTGCATCTTGATGAATAATTATTTCATCCATGGTTTAAGAATGCTACTCTTTGTTATTCTTCCTCCTTTTCATTTCTTTGAAATCATAATATGTGTAGAAAAAAACTGGGGGCTTGGTGATTTGGAGGTCAGGAGCTTCTGTGTCTTTATATAGAGGTGTGAGCTATGAGGATCCTGCATTGAAATGGAAAAAAAGGATGTTCAAGAAGAAAGAAACATCTTCTAATTCATTACCAGCAGCTACCAGAATAGCTATTGGAAGTCAATCCAAAAATTCTCTTGATGATGAAATACATGCACCTCGACCGAAAACAGAATTTAATGCGGAGGCTGCAAATAAAAAAGAGACAGAAAAACAGATAGATGTAAAATATGAAGATGAAGTAGACAAGTTGTTGGATGATCTGGGCCCCAGGTACACAGATTGGCCAGGACTTGATCCACTACCTGTAGATGCAGATATGCTTCCTGGGGTTATTCCCGATTACCAACCTCCATTCAGGATACTTCCTTATGGAGTAAGACCTACTCTTGGACGACAAGATTCAACGTCCTTAAGAAGGCTTGCCAGGGTCCTTCCTCCTCATTTTGCATTAGGTAGGTAATTTTTCATTTGAAATACTGCTTATGGCTCCAAAATCTGTAGTGATTGTGTGTCAATTTTCCTTAACCAGGCAGAAGCAGGCAGCTCCAAGGCTTGGCTGTGGCCATGATTAAATTATGGGGAAAAAGTTCAATTGCGAAGGTTGCACTTAAACGTGGTGTACAGCTGACTACTAGTGAAAGAATGGCTGAAGATATAAAGGTAGCGCAACAGATCTCATGAATACCAGGAATTTCATCCAAATTTTCTCACAAATTTCATCCATTAGCTAGCAATTGTGTAATAGAACTCAATTTGTATAGACTATAGAATAATTGTCATTCTTGCCCTATATATTCATATGTGAATACTAGGGAACCAAGCATAGGCTTTTTCTCTTCCCTCATCCCTAACATGGTTTTGGGGGTTCAAAAAGAATGCTGCGCCTGGAAAGTTGCAAGAATAGTAGATTAATTGCTGCAAAAGTAGATGGATAATCTTGTACGGGTGCATTGAGCCCCTGAAGCGTTTCATCTAGGTATCTTATGACCAATGGAGCCATTATGGGTGCCTTATTGAGTGTCGGTGATATAGATCATTCATCATTTGCATTTTTATTTTTTTGTATTGGAATCTATGCATTGTACTCTTAGTGCAATAATCTGAGTATTATGAAAACGAAAACTGCTGTTTTAGTTCCTGATCTAGCATATCAAATATTGCAAGTAAAACATCAATTGCATGGTACCGTAAACATTGATGAAAGTTGATTGCTCATTTGCACTTAAGTTTTTGATTAGCCATATTTAATTAGTTGACTTTGTAATTGTTGTTGCTGACACAGAAATTGACAGGGGGCATGCTGCTATCTAGAAATAAGGATTTCTTGGTGTTCTATAGGGGAAAGGATTTTTTGTCACCAGAGATCACTGAAGTATTGCTGGAAAGAGAGCGATTGGCGAAGTCTCTACAAGATGAAGAGGAACAGGCACGGTTAAGAGCATCTGCCTTGGTTATACCAAGTGATGAAATAATGGAGGAATCTGGTACTGCTGGCAGCCTTGAGGAAACTTTGGATGCAGATGCAAAGTGGGGAAAGAGGTTAGATGATTGTCATAAGGAAAAAATTATAAGGGAAGCTGAAATAGTAAGGCACGCAACCATTGTCAGAAGGCTTGAAAAGAAGCTTGATTTCGTGAGTTCCTTGAAATTTGGTATTTTCTTGCCATGTCCCATGAAATATTTTTCTGTTATGTAAGTACTATAGATGATATTCTTTATATGAATCTGTATTGCCTGCAATTCTTGCTTGAGATTTGCTAGGTTCCCTTGCTAATTTATGAAAGAGTAACTTATTAAATCTCCTAAAGTTCTAGTGCGATTAAACTCCATTCCTTTTATTTCCAAACCAACAACACTTGCTCTCCCACTAAAATTTGCATCTTGAGGACTACCATGTTAGTTTTTCAAATACAGTGACTAAAATCTGTCCTTGTATTTCTAAAACCAACGACACTTGCTCCCCCACTATAATTTGCATCTTGAGAACTACCATGTTAGTTTTACAAATACATTGACTAAAATCTGAACGTGTTGAAGAACTAAATATAAATTGCTTTCCCTTAAATATTATGTATGTAATTTAGTTAATTGTAGATGATGCACTACTTAGTATAATTGCCTTACAAGCGCTCGTTGTCACATGTTTTGTTCTAAATCTCCGCAGCTTGAACTCAATGGTGTTTTGTTTGTCAGGCTCAAAGAAAGTTAAGAAGAGCCGAACGAGCCTTGAATAAGGTGGAAGGGTTCTTAAAGCCATCAGATAGGCAGGCAGACCCAGACAGCATAACTGACGAGGAGAGATTTATGTTTCGCAAGCTTGGTTTGAGGATGAAAGCTTTCTTACTTTTGGGTAAAATAAAACTATCTTTGTAATAAATCTGTCATGGATTTTGATTGAGTGTGACTCACAAGGTAGCAAAACTCTTGCTCCAGGTAGGCGTGGAGTTTTTGATGGTACAGTGGAGAACATGCACTTGCACTGGAAGTACCGGGAATTGGTTAAGATCATTTTGAAAGCTAAAAGTTTTGAACAGGTCAAAAAAATTGCTCTGGCTCTTGAGGCTGAGAGTGGCGGGGTCTTGGTTTCAGTCGACAAAATCTCCAAAGGATATGCTATAGTTGTATACCGAGGAAAGGATTATGAACGCCCTTCCACGTTGAGGCCAAAGAATCTCTTGACAAAGAGGAAAGCTCTGGCCCGCTCAATAGAAATTCAAAGGAGTGAGGTATCAATTATAAATTTGTATTTTACTATTATTTTTATTTTTTTGTCAAAACCCCTGCATTTGCTTTGTAAGTTTTAGTGAGGTTCCTTTCCATGAAAACTTCGAAGTTAAACCTGCAAAAACCATTTGCCTGGCAGTGGTTCAGGTGCAGGCTACTCATCTACATGCAATTTTGAATGCATCAATGTTTTGGAGACCCAGACCTGAAACCTTCAACGAGTCATTTTGAGCTATACATATTACCAGGCTCTTTAAAAGCCTGCTCTACAGTTAGCTTGGTTTCCAAGACTATGCCCAGCGTGGCTTCCCCCGTTCAATTGATAATAGTAGCTTATATATATGCAACCAATGGGTTTAAAACAGCAGTTACATGCATGTACAAGGACTTGAACCTAGTACCATGAGGCCACCAGACTTGCTGCCCTGCATTTAGGTTGTTATTTTGGGGAACTTTACCCTGCATGCTTCGAATGATAAAATGGGTCAGAAGTGGGGGGAGTAAATCTGGGTTACGTTCTTGATTCTTTCCATGATGAACAATCCCCTTCTTGGATACAAAATCTTAAAGCTCGCTAGCAGAGGAATTTGCAAACATCAATCACCTTTGCTGACAGTTCTGATTATGCTGATGAACAGGCTCTCCAAAATCATGTTTCAGCTCTGCAAATTAAAGTGGAGAAAATAAGATCTGAAATCGTAAGGTTTCTTTTATGTTTTAGCTATTGCTCTTTTACTTCCACTTCTTCAGTCAAATCTTATCTGTATTTGTTGCGTATCTGACATTTATAGGAGCATATGGGTTTTGTCGAAGACAAAGGAGATGAGGAGTTGTATGACAGATTAGATTCTGCTTATCTGACAGATGAGGATGATACAGAGGTACATGCTTTTCCATGTCTGCATCCTTTGTCCGTTAAATTGGTTGTTTAACTCTTTGTTCTTCTCATCGCCTTTTACAGGATGAAGGAGATGAAGCGTATCTTGAGACATACAACAGTCAAAATGATGCTGATGAAATTGACAGCACGGATCACAATGGCCATCTGGAAACGAATCTTCTTAACAATGTTCAGACACAAGAGTCTGAAACAGAACCTGAGGTCTATTATTACAGCTTTACTCATGTGTCTTCCATTTCTTCTGCTGTTTGGGCTGCTATATCCAATTTGTTCTAACACCCTTCTTTTTGTCTTCTTAATCCCTTCAACAGGACAACTACGGTGATGAGGTGTATCTTGGGACGTATGACAGTGAAAGTGAAGGTGGCGGTGATGATTCTGAAACAGATAATAACCTTGACTCAGAATCTCCGTACAAGCTTTCCATCTGATGTCCAAAACCAGCCGTCTAGGAAAGGACTCGAGGTTTGTGGTGGACATGCACGAGCATTTGTGCATCAGCGGCTACACAGCGAGAAAAGAAGATGATGATGGTTTATATTTATTTACCAATGAAAATAAACATCATTTTAGCTTGAAAAATGTCACCTTATAGCCATAAGATCTCAGACCACCAGCACCTCACCGTGTACACAACGTTTCCACACGCCCTTCCATCCATGGATGGATTTACGGTCTTTTGGCGCGTAAATTGGTGTCTTCAGCTTTTGTTGCAACATTTATCACGTGGCAGAACAAGATTCACTGATGTGTGGAACAAGTTACAGATGGAAGCTCAAGACTTGATAGTCAATTCTGTCCTGGCCTGGCAGATGAAAATTGAAAAGTTGCTTCTTGACAGGAATGGTTAAAAAGAAAATAACAATAAAGGTAAAAATAAATAAAACTGCTGCGTTCATGGGAACAGTCAATGCTCTATTAGTGGTTTGACTCATTTTTCTACTGGACTGGGTTTTTATTTTTTTATTTTAAACCAGCACATTTAAATAAATATATATATATATATAGCATTGCCCAAAACATATCTGTACATTAACAGTGACATAATAAACTATGCTGTTAAAACAAATGATTAATCGAAAAATTGGATTGTAGCTCTTGAATTTTATTCGACGAACAAGAAAAGGAGACCATATGTTCACTTTCCAATTCGTGGGGCTTGTTTTATTCGATATCATTTTAATATTTATTAAAATAAAACAAGATGCAAAAACAATCAATGGTGTGATTTGTCAATTATGTGCGCGTCTGACTTTCCAACTCGTGGGGCTTGAAAAAATCCACACTTCTTCTTCAGATATTGCACAAGAAAAAAAACACACGTGGTTCATTGGTCGTCATATCGCCTCCATCCATATATTTTTATCTTGACTCTTCATACGATATAAAAATGACCCCCAAGATAATCTAAGCCAACCACCCTTTCGGCACACTGATTTCATTTGACTCGAGAGAAGTCGCCTAGACATGAACAACAAATTTGACCGCATGCTAGATGGGTCTCGATTTCATTGACCACCCCTGCATATAAAACCCAAATTTCGACCGTTGGGACCTTAAAAAAATTGAACTTGCCGGCTGAAAGACAACGGAGAGGACAGAAGATGGATCGTTTCTTTCTAGATGAATGGCATGGTGATGCCTTCTGGTATGACGTTGGTCCAGTGAACCGAAGTGCTTTTGTGCCATATATACGCAGACCTGAGGCTGGAAGTGAAATCAGGGAAGAGAGCTCTTCCAGGGGGGGCCATCCTACTAACATGAACAAGAGAATGGTAGAGTTCATGAGGAGAAGTTTGTCAGTAGATATTGAAACGCAGGAGCCTGATAGCAATCGCTGTAATCGTCACAAGATGAGTGAGAGATTAAGGAGAGAGAGGGAGAGGAATGGTTACTTGGCTCTGCATTCTTTGCTACCACCTGGCACCAAGGTCGGTACTGTTCATTAATGGAGTCCAGTCCTAGCTAATCACCATTGTTTCTTTTCTAGTGTCATTCGTTTGAGTTATTGTTTAAAATGGTTAGTTTTCCCATGTTTTTTTGTTGCAGAAAGATAAGAGCTCGATAATTCAAATGGCAGCAAAGAGAATTCAGGAGCTGGAGACATACAAGAGAATCATGGTGAGGAGAAATGGTGAGATTGAAGAGAGACTGACAGAAAGTGGAATTGTAAATGTGGAGATCGCAAAGGTTAGAATTGAAGTGGCCAATCCATCATCTGGGATGGATCCCATGGTAGACATTCTCAAGTGCTTGAAGAGCTTGGGAGCAAAAACCAGAAGCGTTCGATCACAGATTTCTGGTCAGCAACTTATTGCAGAGATGGACATTGAAACTGAGGTAATCCCCTTCTCTCTCTTGCTTTCCAACAATGGTCATCTTCTCCAGGCAAAATTTGATGCAGCATGTCATGTATGGTTATTATTATGGTTAACCTCTTGGTAGAGAGAATAGGAAACAAAGACACCATTTTTCATGTTCCATCATTATTTACGTCGTCGTATCTGTTTCTGGCTTTGGCTAGCCAGAACACACGAGTGAGTCGTCTTTGGCCACAAACTGCTCAATTTTCTCATCCATGGAATGGAAGGGTTTAAAATTTTAAAATATTAGATTAAATTCTAGAATATAATTTTTATTATTTTTAATATATATCTTCATATAAAAGTTTTTTAGATTTAAAATTTATATAAATTCATAATATTTTATTTGATTTTTATTAAATAAAATGAAATGATAAAATTTGAATTAATCAACGCTTAATAGTATATTAAAAAATTATCTCTTCGAAAAATTTAAAATATAATATATATTCAATTTCAACCTTCTCAGCTTGACCTTGTGAATTTAAAACATGTGATTGACAAAATGTGCACGTGGTCTTATGTTTTAGTGCCTGTTTGGGAGTGTGATTGCGGTAGTTTTTTAAAGTACTTATCGTGCTGAAATATATCAAAATGATGTTTTTTTATTTTTTTTAAATTATTTTTGAAATTAGCACATCAAAATGATCTAAAAACACCAAACCGCCAGTCTTTAAAATGAAAAAAAAAATCAAATTCTGTCAAAAACCGGTGAGATCGCAATGACAAACGTACAGTTAATCATCTTTTATTCATGGTAATTGAATCTTGCTAGATTGAAGCTGCTGAGATTGAAAACGCCGTGAAAAGGACACTTGCAAGATATTGACAAGTAATTTCCACGCGGTTTCCTGGAAGGTCAGACAAAAGAAGAAGAAAATTTGGGAGGTTGAGAATATTTTGAAGGTAAAAAGCAAGCAAAAGTGATCGTAACACAAGTCAACTTGACTGTACAGTTTCAGCATGTCGGGAAGTAACCAAGCCCAACAACGTGGAAGATCGATCCCTGTCTGGTTAACATCTCGATGATTCAATTATGTATGTTCAAATGTCTGTTTAAAAATTTAGTTGAAGATATTTTTAAAAATAATTTTTGTTTAGATATATTTTTTTATTTTTTTAAAATTATTTGTGACATAAATACATCAAAATAATTTAAAAATAATATTTTTTAATTTAAAATAAAAAATAAAATATTTAAAAAACACCTTTAAAACACGGTGACAAACCCCTTCTAAATTTTGATTGACTAAATAATAATTTAAAAGTGTGATTGAAAATGCTTTTAAAAATATTTTTTATTTAAAATTATATTAAAATAATATATTTTTTATTTTTTAAAACTTATTTTTAACATAAAAAATCAACTCTTTTCAAAATTACTTTTAAAATATAAACTAGAAGCTTGACAGACTTTTATTTGCGGCTGGGCAAAGCATTATCTTGTAATTATACGACGAGTGTCATGGTCGTAAAAATAAAAAAGCTGGCCTGAAAATTAGAGTACTTATCATTGATAGCACGGTGCCAGAAGCTCAGAACCACCTGACAAGGCTGCAAAACTTAAGGTTCGGTTTCATTTCTGGCGGATTAAAAATATTTTTTATTTTAAAATATATTGAAAAGGTATTTGTTATTTTTTAAGAATCTAATTTTAACATCATATTAAAATAATCAAAAATCATATAAAATATAATAATAAAAAACTTAATAAAAGTTTGCATACAGACAGAGACAGAGCCTTGCAATCATTCTGTCAGCACCCTCGAATCATTGGCCTGATGGGTTGCTACCTGAAGAGCTAGAAAAATAAACCACTCCAACGGGAACGTAAGAAAATAAGACAAGGACGGGAAATTGCCCGCAAAAACATCTTCCAGTCTCAAAAGCTTACAAAACTGAAAAGCCCGTATCTGTACTTTCAGTTTATCTATTCATGAATATGAGTCGGTAAAATCTAAAAATGAAATCACGGCACATGCCACACATCAGCTAAACAATATCACAGGGGCAACCAAAAATCCAAAAAATAGGTTTAAGCTACCATAAAATATAACAATAAGCCATCCTGACTCGTCTTTCAAACCCATGGGAAGGAGAGATTATCTAAAATTATATAAAACGAGCACAGAATGACACTATCAATAAACTAAATGGGCAAAATTTTGATCCACACAGATCTCTTCAGAAGATAGGTACGAACTAGGGTATCCAAGCTTCTGCAAAACATCTCATTTAAGAGGAATGAACCTAGATGAATGAGTAGCACCAATACCGGGCCTACCATGCTTGACAGGCTTGTATGAGATTGAGAACTCGGCCAGATAATGCCCAATCATTTCAGGCTTGATCTCAACCTGATTGAATGTCTTGCCATTGTACACTCCAATGATGCTTCCAATCATTTCAGGCACAATGATCATGTTCCGCAAGTGTGTTCGGACTGGTTCAGGCTTCTCACCAGCAGGGGCCTCCCTTTTCTGCTCCAAACACCAACAAAGAAACTAGATTAGAATTTATATCAGAAATAATTGAAAATTATCAAATAAACCCGTCAAATGAGCGAGATTTTGACATATGAGCTCCATCAAATGATTTGAGTCTAACAAGATTGGCATTCATCTATATTTTTTCTACAATAAATGGTACACTAGAGAAATCTTTTGCATCTTTGACATGCAATCTACCATGTCCAAATTCCAGCATAGATCGAAGATGTTTTGCTTAGGATCATATAGACCGGCTCCTCTCGCAACTACTTCCATTTTGGAAGACTCGAACATGTGATAGAATAAGATAGCATTCATTTGGACAACTACTAAAAGACAAAATCCAGTTCACTTCTCACTCTCCAGCACAGCAACACTATCAAGATGATATGGATCATTCTAATCTCTCAAAATAATAGCAAACAGAACAAATGTTCAGAGCCATAAAAGAGATTAAAAAAACAATATGCCACCGAAAAGCAGCACCAATTAAGACCAGCAGAACCTTCTAAACAACCCCAACAAGACATGAAATTCACAAATGATAAGCCAGAAATATAGTAGCCATGCTAAAACATGATAATTATAATCCGTATCTAATTGGCAACTTCACGGGTAACTTTCCATTATGAACAAAAAATGATCCTCCTTGAACCATCCGCGACAGACCACCAAGCAATGCACGCCCACTTCATTCTTTTCAGCTCTCAAAACACTAAACTAAACAATTGTAAAACATTGCTTGACATCCTCTCTTGTTCGTATTTACCAGGTCTTCTACATGAACATCATATACGCATATGACAAGACTGAAATTAAACATCCGAACCCGAATCAGAACACCCGGAAAACAACGATTACGAAACAATCATCAATCCCGTTAAGATCTAATCTAACCAAACAACCCTTAACACCAGGATCTAAGAAAATCAGACTCTGGTAATTAAACCAAGTAGAAGATAATTACCGCCTTGCGGAGCTTCTTAATGAGAGCCATGGGCTTCCTCTTCAGACCCCTCTGGAACCTAAAACGCACGTTCACATAGTAAATACGTGCTTACTATATTAACATAGAAAGCTGAGCGCGAGTGTTAACAAAAGAAATACCTTCTGCGAGCACGGGCACTGAAGAGCTTGACAAGCTCATCAGTGGACATGTCAAGGAGTGCATCCAAGTCAACGCCCCTGAAGCTAAACTTCTTAAACGTTCTCTTCTTTGGCTGTCCTGCTGCAGCCAGCTCTGTATCCACATCTGCCTATATCACCACGAAACAGCCATGTCAAAACAAAGAAGCGCGACATTAAAACACAAAAAAATAAATGTGTACCTAGAAAGCATGGAAGATAGACTTTAAACCTTACCATGGTTGTTTTTTGGTTTTTGGAAGAGAAAACACTAGCCGAAGGCGGGAGTTGGCGGATATGTGGCCGCTTGGGTTTTCAAGATGAAGGGTGCGAGGGGTTTCAAAGGAGGAACTTGTGTAGAGCCCTGGATTGTATTTTAATGTTTTATTAGGCCACGATTTGGGCTTTATCTGTTTAGTGTTGACCCAAACATCTAGTAATAGAGGCCTGTTAACTCTACAGCCTGTAATCGCATCACACGTGTTCTACTTCTTGGGGGGGGTGATTGACCTTGCCAGTCCTCTGAGTTGTTTTAGTTAGTTAGTCCAGCCCTTCATTATTTTAATTTTCTAATATAACCTTTGTGTTTCGTGTTTTTGCGCAGCACGACCTTCCTTCTCGATCACACTGTTTTGTTTGGGGGGCAATCTACGTGTCACTGTAGGGCATTGTTGTCAAAATCGCAGATCTGTAGAGTGTAGGCAGAACACGAGATAAATTTTGGGATTATAAAATTGTATTTATCCGGTCTGATTTTACGATTCCGTATAATTTTATCGGTTTTTGACCGAGTTTGACCTAAATTAATTTTTCTACCCGAGTTAATAAGATTTGATGAGTTGACTCGCAAAATCGTATGACATACAAACATATATATATATATATATATATATATTTAAAAATGAACAAGATTTAACAAAAAAAAAATAATAATTTAGTCAATACCATACCAATTTAATATTGAAAAATAAAATAATTTTATTTAGTTGAAAATTATTGTAAAAAAAGTAAATCTATCAAAGAAAAAAAAAAGTTCGAGGTAATTTGTGTCACACTCCAGATGTCAAAAAATCTCATCCGAAATGAGAAAAACTAATGGACGATGAAAAAAAAGCCAACCTAACTTAAATTTAATAATTTGTGACCCGAGATACAAGATAGATAACTTCATAAAAAAACAAATTACAAAGTTTAAATCCAATAAATCAATATCAAGTGATGAAAATGAATATTTAAAAAAAAATAGACTTAAATCAGGTTGATTATTAAAATGGTGGGTCACATCATGACCGTGGAAGATAAATATAAAAAAACAACAAAACAAAATTCTTAAATCACATAAACAACGAGCATTGAACCCTGCAAAAAAATAATTAATAGTAAACAATTAGGGGTTAGATTAAAAAACAAAATAAATGAAAAAAAAGAATAAAAAATGCAATGGAAGAAATAATGATAAAAACCGAAAACAAAATGAAATCAAATTAAATTTTAAAGGACAAGATAAAAATTAAAATAAATTAATGCAAATGATAAAAATACAGCATTCAAAATAATTATCTTAAAAGCTAAAAGATATCACGGTCAGTGTTTTACACTGTTCACCTAGACTAAGATTACTGTGGACGGTTACAGTTAAATGTATATTTATCATTTCTATACTAAGAAGTGCATAAGTAACGTGCTGGCCTAGTGGTTCGAACCTCTCTAGCTACGCAATTTTTGGAATAATGAAATTATGTAATAATATTATTATTATTTGTGTCCAACGATTAACCAAAGAAGTATCTCGCCCGAGTGGTTACGGAGGCGCTTTCCAAGCGTAGGCGCGGGAGTTCGAGACTCGGTGATGGTGATTTTGTTCAACAGTGAAATTATTGTTCATAACTGTTACAAGGTTTTTTATTTTCAGGCTTTTTTCTTATAACAAGGTCATCTATGCGCATCACGATAAATCTCTGAACTTATTTTTTTTTTAATTTTCATTGTTCATTACTGTTTGAAAATTTGCTTTTCCTTTTTTTTTCAGGCTTCCTTTTTTTTTATATATATCGTGTTGTCCGGACCAGTTTATGCTCACCACAATTTTTTTTATAACTGGGGTAGCTTACACCCGCCACAAATAATCCTTGGACCCATTTTTTTCTATTTACTTCCCACTAATAATTATTTTTTTATAAATAAAGTGTCCGGACCAGTTTACGTGCACTATCACTATTATTTTATAGATAATCAAAGGAGATCGCAATTTCAAACAGAAATTAACAATGATTTGAACTGTGGTTTTAGTTATTCATTACTATTTGAAAAAGGTAATTTGAACTATGGTTCTGGTGGGATATGGCAGTAAGGTTTGAGAGCGCATTTGTTTTAAAATCTAATAATAGTTTTTTTCTTTTGTCATTTATTTTGTTTTTAGGTGCTTTTTTGTTAATATTTTTAAGTGTTAAATTTTTTAATTATTATAGATAAGGCATTCAAAATATGATATCTATCATGTAACACGTGGTATATCTATGACAACTTCTAGATTTTATTATATATGTGTTTTTTTTCATTTATGACCTTATACTTTTAATCTTTTTACTTATAATATTTCAGATCTAATATTACTGGGGGGGAAAGGCAACTCATAAAAAAATAGGTAGACAAATTTACCTAGGTTATCTATAATTAAAAATCATTTCTAACATATTTTATCTATTATAATTTTAATAATTGAATATTAAAATAACTAATTACAGCATGCAAAAAAATTAAGTTATTTTTTAAAAAAAATTACAATATTTTTATTTATAATAATTCAGATCTAATATTACTGGAAAAAAAAGGCAACTCATAAAAAAAATAGATAGACAAATTTACCTAGGTTATCTACAATTAAAAAATATACAAACCACTTCTCATTTCAATCACATTATTCCTTTTAAACAGAAAAAAAACTCATTTTTCTAACATATTTTATCTATTACAATTTGACTAATTAAATATTAAAATAATTAATTACATCACGTAAAAAATTAATTAATTTTCTACATAGAAAAAAGCCTAGCGCAACGCGCGGGCAAATAAACTCGTATAAACTAAAATGTATTTCAAGGGTACATTTATCTATATGGCCAGCGATATTTTAAATTGCGGATGGCCGGGCATATAAAAACAAATTAAGTATGGATTATTTGCTTAATATCTAGGATGTTTATCTTGATAAGATCTTTGAGGGGGGGGGGGGGGGGGGGAGGTTAATTGGTATTATCTTTGGTTTGGTATGTAAAATTTAATTCAAAATACTATTATTATTAGACGAAAACATTTAGGAAGAAGATATTTTATGTAGATTTTTGTTGGCTGGGTTGAGCAGATACATATGCGCAGTGATCCAAACACCACAAATTCAAGTGTGATGGGGCCTGTCTCGTAAGAACTAAATTAGATTTAAAATTAAATGACATTAAAAAAAGAGTTCATGAAGCACTAAAATCACAGCAAATTGAAATCAAAAGACACAATGTCCAACTTTAAAATAAATATAAATGGAAAGACAACTAAATTTTGAAAGCCTTGATACAATAGGCTTGATCATTCCTATCAAAATCGCGATTTGACTCATAAAATCGCATGGTTTTACGAATTAAAAGAATAAATTTGATAAAATCAAGTAGAAAAATTGAATCCCGTTAAAATCATATTTGACTTGGAAAAATCGGGTAGAATCATAAAATCATACTAGATTGATTCGATTTTACGACTCTAATGAAACCCTACATGCAGGGGTGTTTGTCTCGCCTTCTTTAATATTATTGGCCCACGAATTCATGTGTACAAACATGAATGGTTCCTCCTTTATGCCAAGTCTCAGTTCTCTTCTCTCGATGAACATTTATACAGTAGTTCTAATATTTTTTATTGCAAAAAAATCTATCATGGTCTTAAAAGCAAATCCTAAAAAATATATATTAAAATAATATCATAAGGAAAAAAAATTATAAATCATATCAAAAATCTATTTTAAAATTATGAAAAGTGATGAGCATTTTTTATATAAAAAAAATAGACTATTAATAACTAAATATGTTTTTTGGTGAAATTGTGTTCTATTGTATTCGAAAATATTTTACTTACGATTTTTCTACCGAAATGATTTTAACTATGATTTTATGATTTTTGTACGAAAATATTTTACATATGATTTTACGATTCGAGTTCAAATGCTAATTTCACGGCGTGTCAAAATCATGATTTTAACAACCTTGGCTTGATACAAATACTAAGGTACAAGAGAGATAAAAGAAAGGGAGAAGAAAAAACTTTCATCACCGCCGAACCATTGTCAGGTAATAACCGTGCCACCACCTGACACGTCATATGATATAATGTCCGAATAAAATGATATAGTAGGTGGCTAAGTGATACAAGTTTGAGACTAAAATGATTATTCTTCAAGTGGTCACAAGTTTGGGCCTTATAATTGCAAATATGATGATCATTTAAGATTGACATAATCGTTAATTTCAAAATCTGTGAAATTAATCAAGTATGCACAAGCTGACCCGAACAACCACATTAATAATTAAAATAAATATAATATTTTGATAGATTTTAGCCATCAAAATACACTTTGTGCACATTCAATTTGATACGATAGATGATAACGGGGTGAAATATATTCAACGCACGTTAATCTTTTATATTGAGGTATTAATATTTTAATAATCTTTATGTCGTTAAAAATCCTCAAAAAAATCTTAATATTACATCTTAAAAGTATTTTAAAAAAATAATTTTTTTATTTATTTTAAATTATTTTTTATATATATTTTTAGATCATTTTGATATGATATATTGATGTCAAGAATAATTTTAAAAAATAAAAAAATATTAATATAAATAAAAAATAATTTGAAAAACAAACTCTTACCATAAATATAAAAAAATATGTAAACAAATCCCTCTGTAAGGGCAAGTCCAACGGGGAGAAGAATCAATGCAGCAAAGCCAAAAATTTAAAATTTTGGCTATTTTTGTTAAATTTACGTCTCCAACGGGGAGAGCTAAATGGAGAGCCAAAATGACTTCTTCATCTTCCGGAGGCATTCCTACAGGTTTGCACAGGAGAGCCAAAACTAAAATATTACCGTTGAAATTGTACCGTTGCAAGCATCAACAACAAAACACAACAACAACAATAAAGTGAACAATTGAAACAATTAAAAAAAAAACACATCCTTGAGCAATATGAGAGCAATAGCTTTGATATAGAACCCAAAAACATAAAACAATGGTTTGAGTTGGGTCAAGTGGATGGCTGCGTGGGGAGGACGACTGGAGGGGAGTGGATGGTGGGTGGGACGACTGGAGAGGAGTGGACGGTGGGTGAGTGGGGGGGGCGACGACTGGAGGTGGGTAGGTAGGGGGGCGACGACGGTTGGAGGGAGAAGAAAATGATGGTAGGTTTTTTTTTTTTAATTTGTGATTGAAATGAAGGGGAACAAACGGGGTGGGTTTGTATACTAATTATTATTATAATATAATATTAATTAATTAATTATTATTATTAATTATTATAATAATAGTTAGCATAAAAATAGGGGTATTAATTTGTAATTAATTTAATTGAATTATTTGTAATGGAATGCATTTTAATTAATTATGTTTGAACTTATTGGTTATTTGTTAATGTGTTCATTTTGTTTTTTAAAGTTTTTCTAACACTCAAAGACAATAAATAACATTAATTAATTTCAAATACAATAACAATAAAAAAACATAGAAATATTGTGAGTTTTTTTAATTATATTTAAATTTATTTTTTTAATTTAAATATAATTAAAAAAATAATTTTATTGTTTGAGAGTTTCTCAAAAGAAATTATTTAATTATATAACTTACTAATATTAATTGTATAATTAAACTATATACAAAATAATTGAATTTTATTTAAATTAAGATAAAAAATGGCTCTTTAAAATGGCTCTTACCATTAAAGAACAAATCAACTTAAAAGCCTTATATATACTATTCAAGGAGCTATTTTATAGATTTGACTTTCCAAAATGGTTAGATGCCCTAATATTAATACTTTTGAATTTTCAAGGGTATCGTTGTCCTTTAACGTGAACCGATGACTTCTAATCCAACGGCTCACCTTCCACATAAACCCCTTCAAATAGCACAATCCTCGCCAAACCTTTTTCCACCAATCACAGTCCACCTGAACAAATTCTCTTTCCACTTTAAAATTGCGATATTCACCGTAGATAACATCCAATCCAGCGGTACACATTAAATCCCCAAGCACCCGCGCAGAGCTATCCGCGTCGAACTAATGTCCGCCAATCACAGCTTCCCTTTCTCCTTTCCCCTCTCCTATATATCCTCACCTCTTTTCTATCCACCAAAGACCATTTCGACTCAACTAAATCCCAGTCTTTTGATTTATTAATTCTTTGTAATCAATCATGCCACCCGCCGCCGTCAAAGCTCCGTCAAAGGCCAAAGCCAATCCTTCAAAATCGAAGAAACCAGCCGCAGCAGCCTCAGCTGCTGCTGGTGCCAAGAAGCCTAGAGCGTATCCTACTTATCAGGAGGTAATCGATTGATCGATTATAAAAAATACCTTATTTGCTAATAATCATACTACAATTGTGAAAGTAAAGATGATGTATCTGTGCTTTTGGTGTCCGCAGATGGTGAACGAGGCTCTTGTGGCTTTGAAGGAGAGGACTGGATCGAGTCAGATCGCGATTGCTAAGTTCATCGAGGAGAAGCAGAAGTCTAACCTCCCTGCAAATTTCAAGAAACTGCTGCTTGTTCAATTGAAGAAACTTGTTGCCAATGGCAAGCTTGTTAAGGTCAAGAACTCCTTCAAGCTCCCTCCTAAATCTTCCGCTAATGATGCTGCTGCTATAAAGAAAGCGGCTCCTGCCAAGCCCAAGCCCAAGGCCGAGACTAAGCCGAAGAGTACACCAGTGAAACGCAAGGTTGTGGCCAAGCCGAAGAAGGCGGCGAAGACTGAGGCTGTTAAGTCACCAGCGAAGAAGGCTGTTGTTGCGGCCAAGAAGAAGACTCCGGTGAAGAAGGTTGTTAAGAAGCCAAAGAGTATCAAGTCGCCGGTGAAGAAGGCCGTTAAGAAAGCGGCGAAGTGAAAGTAGTTAGTTTGCTTGGGAGGAATGGCAGGATTTGTAAATTCAGGGTTCAGTAAGTGTTGGGTTTGAGTATAGAATAGTCAGGTTTTTAGGAGAACAATTTCAATCTTCCATTTGTTTTGCGAAATCAGTAGATTGATTACAGGTGTTTCTTTTTTAATCAAATTTGCTTTAATCATGCAGTTGTTTTATAATCAACTACACTCTATCACGACACACTCACTAAGAACATAGATGGCATGTTGCCACCACCCTCTGTGATTGTCTGTAAACGGAACGCAGCCCACCTCAGCCCCATTTCTCACTTTTTGCAAGCAATGTCTGTCTAGACTCCTAAAATTTTCATCTCCTTAACTTTCAGCCTTAAATCTTCTTCAGAAGGGATGTTGCCACCACCCTTCAATGTTGCCCCCCACCATGCCATTAGCTCATCCTGCAAAATGCACCAGGCAGGTTTAAAACTGATTGTGAGCTCAATCGAAAACATGAAAGAGGAATCTAAAAGTCCATACTTTGATACCCCATTAAATTGATGATAATATTACACTGTAAAGGTGTTTTTTTTTTTAAAATGATTTTGTTTTTTTTAATGTTTTCAGATTATTGATATTAAAAATATTTTATAAAAAATAAAAAAAAATATTATTTTAATTCATTTACAAGCGAAAAAACCACTCCTAACAAACATGTTTTCTGTATTTGAAGGGTTCGAAAATGATCTGAGAAGGTGTAGGACTGTATTAAGTGAGAATGTAGTAACATAACATCAAAAACTCCCAGCTTTCATCATGAGGAGAGTCCATCAGGAAATTGCAGATTCAATCATAAAAATCATCAATCAAATTGGAATTGAAATCGCTAGATTACATAACGCACAAATCCGCGTCCCCAGTCAAGACTTTTACCTTCGTGAAATCGTGGTTGGAGATGTATTGACTCTCAACTAAACATTTGACCCCACCTACATCGACAGCAATAGAAGTTTTGGAATTCCGTGTTGAACTCTCATTTTCAACTCCTGTATGATCAGAAGGAAGGAAAAGGGGGTGAGTTGACTCAAGAAAAAGGAATCGAGTTAATGACAAATATGCAACTCATGTACCTATCATAGATCGGTGACAGAGTAAACAACTTTGGCTTACCAGTTATGCGGGCTACACAATATCCAGTCCCGCCTGGTCCCTGTTCCCACTTCCCAAGTCGCAAGCGCAGAAAAAAGCCATCGAGTTGTGAGGGTGGTGTATGAGAATTCATCAATCTGGTGCCCATGCAAGCAACACAGAAAATATCAATAAACAGATAAAAGATTTAAAGCAAACAATTTCCACTAAAATATAAGGTCAAGGCTTTGATGAATACTCAAGACAAAACCATTATACTTATTGAATGACAAATTTGTAGGAAATATAAGAGGGGAGTCAGATACTTTCGTATTAGTTAGGATGTAGCATTGATAGCAATTTATTTATAGTTAATAACTATCCTAAATTAGAAATATAGATGTTGTATATATCCAGGTCCTAGACAATGATAATTATGAGATTGAATACAAATTTTTACATGGAATCAGAGCCTATCTCATAAAACCTAGATCCAGAACCTTCCCTTTCACCCCGACACCAGAAAATCATGTCAGAAAACACCACCACGGAAACCCAAACAGTCGGAGAGTTTCAGAACCTACAGACCTCCTATAGACTGAATGGAAAAAACTATCTGAAATGGTCATGGATAGTAAAAACATTTCCCAAGGGAAGAGGTAAGATTAATCATTTAATAGACAATCCCCAAGTCCAGAAGACCCAAAATTCACCCCGTGGGATGAAGAAGACTCCATGATTATGTCATGGCTATGGAGTTCGATAATAGCCGAAGCTAGTGGGCCCTATATGTTCCTAAACACAACAAAGGATGTATGAGATGCAATGAGACAGACCTACTCTAAGGTAAATGATGCTGCTTTAATTTATGAAATCAAGACCAAGCTTTCAATGATCAAACAAGGTAACATGATGGTTATTGAATACTACAACATTATGAAGAGTTTTTGGCTGGAGTTAGATTATTATCAAGATTTTAAAATGAAGTGCAGTGATAATGCTGTGATTTTAAAAAATTACATGGAGAGGGAAAGAAGTTTTGATGCAGGACTCAACATGGAGTTTGAGCAAGTAAAAGACCAAATACTAGAAAAAGAATCTATACCCTCACTCAATGAAGTCTTCTCATTGATAAGGGTTGAAGAAGGAAGGAGAACCGTGATGGTTGAGGCCATTAACACAGAATGTGCTGCAATGATGACAAACAACAGAAATGATGTAGCGGGAATAAAGACTGAAGGAAGAAGATTTCCTAAAGAAGAGCAGTTTGTAACTACTGCAAGAAAACAGGCCATACAAAAGAGATATGCTGGAAACTACATGGCAGACCAACATCAAGAAATCATGTACCTCTAACAAGGATGGGCGTAATGGGGGATTCAGATAGAATTAGTCAAGAGGACATGCACACTTAGGAAGTGTTGAGGAGCCAACCTCTAAAATTAACACCCCAGAAGTAAGAGGATTAAACAAAGAGGAGATTGAAAGCCTAAGATCCCTACTCAACACCATGGACAAACCATCTGGGTCATGATCTCTTGCTTAAAATAGTAAAATTCTAAATTCTCATGCATTTTGTGCCTCAAACCAGGACCATTCTAGCACCTGGGTCATTGACTCAGGTACAACAAATCACATGACCCCCTTAAGAGTTATTGACTTTAAGAGTCCAATAAAATATTTGTCAGAATTCTTTCCAACAAATAATTTTTATTCAAAACTCCCTCTAAGAATCTTTGGATGTGTCTTCTATGTCCACATTCACAAGCATAAAAAAGATAAACCGGATGCCAGAGCTCTTAAGTGCATTTTTATAGGGTATTCTATCACACAAAAGGGTTACAAATGTTATCATCTTTCTTTAAAGAAATTCTTTGTGTCCAAAGATGTTAGTTTCAATGAAAATCAGTCCTACTTCAGCATCTCTTCTCTTCAAGGGAAGGAAAATATTGAAGAGAAGACTGTTTTCTCTGATTTTGACATGTTTTCATTCCCTATTTCATCTAGACAACAATCATCTCCTATTTTATAAACATACGAGTCTTCAAACACCAACCCACAAGGAGAAACTACTACTGCTGCTAACAAACCTCTGCAGGTGTATAAAAGAAGAGTACAGCCCGAGTTGACCCCTTTGCAAGCCCAAGAATCCGAACCTGAACAAGATAATCAAATCTCTCCAAGTCTTTATGAACTCTCTCCAAATCTCTATCAGCTGATTGCTCTTAGGAAAGGAACAAGAGAATGTACTAAGAAACCCTTATACTCTATAGCTCACTATATGTCATTCCAGAAGTTCTCACCCTCACATAAAACCTTCCACTAAAAAATAAACACCATATCTATCCCAAAAACCTTACATGAGACATTAAATAATGAGAATTGAAAAGGTGCCATGAGAGAAGAGATAAATGCACTAGAAAGGAATCAAACATGGGACATAATTGAACTACCAAAAGAAAAGAGGGCAGTAGAGTGTATACCTTGAAATACAAAACTGATGGCAACTTAGAAAGGTATAAAGCTAGGTTGGTTGCAAAGGTGTTTAAACACATGGGATAGACTATGAAGAAACATTTACTCCCATTGCTAAGATGAACACTATACGAATTTTGTTTTCTTTATCTACTAATCTCAGATGATGTATGCACCAATATGATGTCAAAAATGCTTTCCTACATGGAGAGTTGGAAGAGGAAGTGTACATGGATCCACCACCAGGATCCAGTCATTCCTTATTCCTTACTGCCTAATAAAGTTTGTAGGCTAAAGAAGGCACTTTATGGCTTGAAGCAGTCTCCTAGAGCATGGTTTGGAAGGTTTACTAGAGCCATGATACTTATGGGATATCGGCAGAGTCAAAGAGATCATACCTTGTTCATCAAGCACTCTAATTCAGGAGAAGTAACCATTTTAATTGTCTATGTTGATGACATTATCATGATAGGAGATGATCATATGGAAAGGGACAAGCTAAGGAAGAGACTGTCTGTAGAATTTGACATCAAAGAACTGGGAAGGTTAAAATACTTTCTTGGTATTGAAGTGGCCCTTTCAGATTAGAGGATTTTTATCTCTCAACAAAAATACATCCTGGATTTGTTAAAAGAAACAGGAATGGTGGAATGCAGACCATGTGAGACACCGATTGACCTAAAGCACAGACTTAACAATGATGAAGAGGGGACCACGATTGACAAAGGCCAATACCAAAGGTTAGTTGGTAAGTTGATCTACTTAGCTCACACTAGACCTGACATTGCTTATGCTGTGAGTGTAGTGAGCCAGTTCATGCACAATCCAAAAGGAATCAAACCTTCAGGCAGTGCACAAACTCCTCAGGTATTTGAAGACTACTCCTAAAAAGAGGATTTTATATAAAAGACATGGCAAGCTAGAGTTGGAATGCTACACAGATGCAGACTATGCAGGAGCTGTGACAGATAGAAGGTCAACCTTAGGATATTATACACTTCTAGAGGGAATCTTGTGACATGGAGAAGCAAAAAATAGAATGTTGTTTCGATATCAAGTGCAGAGGCCGAATTTCGATCAATAACACTTGGAATTTGTGAGTTATTATGGATAAAAATAATTCTGGAAGACTTAAAAATCAAGTGGGAAAGACCAATGAAGCTACACTGTGACAAGTCTGCTATAGCAATAGCACACAATCCAGTACAACATTACAGAACCAAGCATGTGGAGGCTGACAAACACTTCATCAAGGAAAAACTAGAGAGTGGACTAATATGCACTCCCTATGTGCCTACAGGAGAACAACTTGCAGACATACTCACTAAAGGAGTTCAGAATCCTACATTCAAGAACACATTAGACAAGCTTGAAATGAAAGATCTCTCCCATCCAGCTTGAGGGGTAGTATTGAACGGCAGATTTGTAGTAAGTATAAAAGGGAAGTCAAATACTTTCCTATTAGTTAAGATCTAGCATTGATAACTATTTATGTATAGTTAATAACTATTCTAAATTAGAAATATAGATGTTGTATATATCCTAGGTCCTAGGCAGTGATAATTATGAGATTGAATACAATTTTCTACAATGCTAAGCCCAATTTATTTCATGAAAGTCAGTAGTGAGTTTTAGGTCATGTTGGCACTGAAAATTTATTACTTTCAAAGGAAACAACCATAAATGAGACGCACCTGACCAACACTACAAACAGATTACAATTTGATCAGCAGCAGAAGATAAAACAGTTATCTAAATGCCATCATCTTGCCACAGGGTCAGACTCTCTACCATAAAACTACATTGCAGAAACAGAATTCATAGATATGCAAGTGAAAAATTGAGAAAAACTGATTTGGAGGTGGGAGTGCAAATGCTAAAATCATCAGCCAAAGTAATATGATGAGAAAGTAGAAGAAGAGGACTAGATAGAATTAACATGGGCAGACCACTAAAAGAGATGTCAAGCCAATGCATTTCAAAACTAGCAACTCACGAATTTTGTTGTTTAAATCTGTCAAACTCAGTTCATCTTTAGGCAAATGGGGCTTTACTGTCCTTACCAGCAGTTACTAGATTTTTTGCATAAATAAATTGACAGGCATACAAATTTCAGCCTCAGACTTGGTTTTTGTTATTGATAAAATGAGTCGGATGCTGGAAACCAGAGGCATGTCTTCCCAACTCCAACAGTAAACAGATGATGTGATGAACAAACGCTGCCTATTACAGGTATAAACAAGGCATACTTTCAAAGTGAACTAAACAAAAGATCAATCAACGGTTAAAAACAGCCTTCAGGTTATTTGTTTGTATAAGATGTCTCAAACAATCGGAGGTGGTATTCAGATACCAAGTGCTAAAATGTCTCTAGTTATTGCATGGAGGATCTACTTACTAAAATGACAGGTTAGGTGGTAAGATCTACTTACTTGACAATAGCTGCTCGAGATAGACGAAGCATTTTCACTGCATCAAAAATTCCCACGGGCCCGTCTGATATCTGGCAATTACTCAAAGACATGACCTGGTTTTCTTTCATCTTCTTTTCCCCGGAGCTCGAAACAATGTCTTTTCCAAACAGTTTCATGTTCAAATTCATTTTCCCAGAGGTAAAATCTTCATTCAATCTCTCATTGCAAACTGTAGGCGCATCAGCAGTTGACAATTGACCATACTTGCCATCTGACTGCTTTGCATCGTCTTCATTTCTTCGATCAAGCAGAGTTTTACCAGGGCTGCATTCATGGACTAAAGAAGCGCCATATTCTGGTTGATGTCTTGTGCTGGAAGAGGCATTAGGACATGCAAAAGCCCAATGATTTGACTGGAAACATCTTGTGCACACACAAGGCAATTCTTTTACTCCGTTGTATGAATTGACATTTCTTAGAACACCTTCAAGCTCACTGCCTGTTATCTCTGGACAACCTCGCACATGGTGACCTTTTATGCCACAAAAGAAACATGCCAGGTTTCCATGAGCAGAATCATCCGTATGCATGATGTGCTTGAGGGCATCCAATCTCCTCGCAAAGACAGGAGCCATGGCCTCTGAATTTCTGAATCTTGAAAAGGGCAAGATAGAATTCAGTTTACACATGGACTTCTCATCATCTTGTCCATTTACCTTATTTATGCCAAATGAAACTTCAGTACTCGTAGTACAATTTCGCACGTGTACCAGGTCCTCATTGGAGTGTTCTTCCTCCCTAGCCATCACAATTTTATGATGGTTCTGCCATTCAGCATTCAGCCTCGGGCTATCACCAGAGCTGTCAACAGCATCGCCAGCACTTCTGTTGCCAATATTCTGGTTTGACAAGGGCCCAGAAGTTTTTGGAGTAAACCGAGTGATCCACGAGCTTGTGAGCGGGTCGCTTTTGTACCTAGAATTGCTACCAGCCTTGCCTTCGGATGGCAGTTCAGTATCCATGTTCTCAGCACTGTTTCTCTTACGTTTACACAGAGAGGAGCTGGAGCTTGTACCGTTTCTCTCCTTATCAGATGCCAGGTTGCACGAACTTTTGTTCTCTGCAGAGTTGTTCCTTTTGATCCCCTGAGCAGAAGCAGTGCTGGTGGAAAAAAGTTTGGTCAGGGCCGCTGGAGCTGCACCATGGCCAGATGTCGACTCATTTAACTTGTCAGTTGATGGAAGAAACCGTTCGCACACATTGCCAGTCACCATACGACAGGATAATGGAGTAGCGTTAGTGTCACAGATCTTGTTGTCCAGCTCGAGTTCTTTAGATTCTTTGGCTTGAGTCTTTGACTTTGGGCAATACAATGACTGAAAAAAGGAATGAAATCCCATAGCTTTGCACGCTTTATCTTGGTTTATATTACATGAAACGAGATTCTTGTCACGATTCTCATGCCCATGGTTATGATTAGCAAGGGTAAGAGCAAGGGAAGGGGCCTCATCTTCTTTTGATCTTAAGAACCCCTTCGTCATGTTTGAGATCATATTCATGAATGAACTATCTTGTTTAACAAATGAAGAGGAGCCGGGACTTTCTTGAATTTCTGTTTTGACACTTTTGCTCCCAACATGCAACTGTGAATCAAAGTTCCGTCGCTTTTTGCCAGTTGAAAATAACCCAGCACTGTTGCAACTTTCAACACTTTCATGGCTGTCATCCTCCATATCCAGGACTCTTTCATCTAGATCTCCGTAAGATAACGCCTTAGCCTTGCCTTTCATCTGATACCTTTGGGTTCTGCTGTATGAGGGAGATTGTTTAATCTCACGATTATTGTCTCTAGAAAGTCTCCCATCTCCCTGCTGAGAGCTGTTTTGGACTTGGGCAGATTCTGATCCTACAATCTTAGTCGCCACATCACAGACATTTTCACAATGTGGAGTTTTTATAGAATTCTCTGCAGCTGACTCCAGTTTCTCCAGAGGACAGATGTACGGACTAGTCTCGTCCTTATTTTCTCTCTCCTTTTCCTTGCAAGAAGGTGATTCAAAATTTACTCTTCCCGGGGATGGTGCTTGCATTTTAATTTCACAAGATTCACATTCTTTCACTGAGCAAACTTGTGAGGCCAAAACAATTTCTGTCTGTAATGTGTGAATCCCGTCACCAACATCTCTAATTCTGACAATAGGTTCCTCGGAAGTCGGATCATTCTTGGCCACATCCAGGTTCGGCTCAGCTGTTTAAATTGAAAAATAAAGAAAATCATTGTCCTGTCAGGAATGAGAATGGAAGCACGAAAAAGCAGTTCTTCACACACCAAAAAAGAAACAGAAAATAAATCATAAGATAAAAGGCAAGGCAAGCAGATTGAGGAATGGCTTTGAAGAATATTTGAACAATACCATTGATGCTCCATGCTGCAATTAAATTAGTAACTATCTAGAATCTTTTGTGTCTCACAGCAAGTATAGGGTACTTACTTAACCACTATGATGAACAGTACAAATAAGGAAATTTCTAATAATCAAATGTTTTGAGCACTCCAATTGAGACGGCTACAGAAGTTCATCAGAACTATTATCTGGATGTGTATTTTAGAATGGTACTAAAGCAAGTCGAGAATAATGCCTCAAGCACCTGGCAAGCTTGGAATTTTGTTTTCTCTGTTCCTAGAGATTTGATCTTCTTGAACGTTGATAGGATAATATATATCTTCTTCTTTATTATTTCTTAGATCCTCCTTTTTCTGCAGAAAAGATAGCCCCATTTCTGTTTTCATTTCTTCCTCGTTGCCATCAGTTGCTGCCAAATGAAAGCTTTTCAGTAATTCTAGACAGGTTTCATCATGTACTAGACAGGAATTTTTATAGGTCGATATTCACCAATAAATGATACATTATATCTGCAAGGAATTCATAGTTACCTATTTTGATTTCATGTCTAGATTCACCTAACGGAAACATGCTTGTATCACTGGTTACAAATTTAGTGGAATTGTCTCTTCCAGCAACTTCACTGTTCACATCAGACGCACCTGGAGGTGTCCAGAAATATTCTTTACTGATAGGTTTGTCATTACTTGATCCACTTGCCATATTACTTGGGCCTGCGCCCCATAAAAGAGAGGGATTTTTGGAGAAGCTTCCATCAGCGCATTTAAGACACAAACCTTTCTGTGGAGACCAAACTAGTTCAGACAGGGCATTGGTGGTCACAAATGTCATGTCTACACATGAACCCGCATTTGCACCTGCACCTGGATCATGTTTCACTCTTCTTTGAGTGCACTGATTGGAATAACCAAAGGAAAGTCCTGAATCAGCGACAGGTTCTATGTTTTTATCATCTGCATTCATCTTTGTTGGATGAACTCTTCAGTGGGCAATCCTGAAATGCCAATCAGGTCCAGGTCAGACTTCTCCATGGTGCAAAACTGTCTACAGAAAACAACGAAGCCAGTATATGTTACTGTAGACTTTGGAGAGGAAGATAAAAATCTGGAAAAGATAGTGGAATAATATTGTTTCAAAATGAAACTGGATTTAGAAGATTCTTGAAGGGTCAAGTACCCATTAATGCCAAGTCCAAAAGAATATAAAGAATAGGCGGTTGTTTTACAGAAAATTCATGTCATTCATGGAAAAGATGTTTCAGTATACGTTCTACCCTCTCTCTAGGGAAACAAAACTGTATACACGAAAATGAAATCCAGTTCTACTCATCAACTGTCACATAAACCGCAGTACTGCTCCTATAAAATATCAAACATCCTTACTGACATCGGCAATTTCAAATTGGTTCTAATCTGGAGTACATGCTCCCTGACAGATGAAATAGAGACATGTTTGTATCAAAATCACTATGGATGCCACCGGATCCCAATAAGACTGCATTGGTGCTTCAAAGCATCTGTCCCATCACGCACAGGATCAGAAATTATTCCTTCAGTTTCTTTATTCATAAAATTATTCAACTCCCAAGTCGAATAAAATTGGATGGATTAAGTAGGATTCGAATCACAACCAAAGCATATCTTTGTTTCGTGCAATGGCGAGCTTACTCGACAGGGGTAACCAGCAGGTGGAGGTAGGGAAATTTCACAAGGTGTTCAGTGGAGTAGCCTACCGTACCGGAAAAGCTAAGACTCATTCTTCTTCCCGTAATCCTTCCAACCCCGAAGAGTGGCAGGTGTGATGTGGTCGTAATAATCAATACAAACTAACACTTCTTCACTTACTTTTAAGAGATCCCTAACAGGAAGAATCCATCATTGCTCGGCACACAGAACAAGCGATTGAATCTCAGAAAACAAAAGGACTTTAACATTTGTTCCAAAACAACAACAACAATAATTTAAAAAAAGAATATTGTAATACAGAACTGAATGATGATATATATTTCATCTGCAAGATTTGATAAATGCATCGACAAAAGAGGAATTTAAAAGCACACAATCATATAATCTCAAAACAAGAAGTCAGTCTCTAGTGTTTGATGCATGAATGAGAAGAGCTGGGAGAGACTTGCATGAAAACACCATCGAAACTCAAGCAAACTCTACTTACAGCAAAATAATCAATGAAAATTAAGAGAAACGAAAACGGAAAAAAAGGGAAGAAACTTCGGATTAAATCTCGGAGACCCTCATACCTGAGTCCCTTAAATCCCTAAAAGAAGTAATCTTTGAAGCACAAGTAGTGCTATAGTTGCACTTTCTAAACAGGGCTAGACAGTTTAATTACGTATGGACTTCACAGTTAGAGAGGGGGGGGAGTACAGGATCTGGTCTCTCAATGACAATGTTGTGTAAGAAAATTTACAAAGTGGTCGTCCCGCTACAGAACAGAAGAAGTAACATGAAGCACAGACACTGGCTTTTTTCTGGATTCTAAAGCATGAGGTTCAGGGAATGCCACGTGGTGACATTGTATGCCAGTCAATTATACCTCCAGTAAGGTCGTCCAATCTGTTGATGATGTATTCTACAAGTGCTACTGCTAGGGTAGCAGACAGGGTCTATCATCTGCTGCCAAAAATCTAATCTTTTTTAGGTTCCTGGGGAATTGTAATTAGACGCGGCTTTTTGAAGTTTTGGGGATAGAATACAAATGATAATATAAGTAGTGATAAAATGTTACTGTGGTTGTTTGTTATTTATAAATATATTAAAATAATATTTTTTTATTTTTTTAAAATTAATTTTGATATCATCACATAAAAATGATTTAAATACATTAAAAAATTTAATTTAAAATAAAAATTAACAAAAATTAAAACTTTTTAAAAATATTTTTGAAATGTAGTGATAAATAAGGTCTTAAAATCCGTTTGTGTTGGAGTTTTTTTTTAAATAAATAATAAAAATGTTTTTTCTTGAGAAATATTTTTAGTTTTTTTTAAAAATAATATAAAGTTATTAAAAAAAGTTAATTTAAAATTTCCAAAAGTGTTTTTACATAAAAAACGATTTCCAAGATAAATTCTTAGTAGGTTTTAACCTCATTCACAGAGAAAGTAAATTTCGAGCCGATGAACATGTAGTTCAATGGACAGAATCTTCTTTCTCCTACAAGTCTGGTGTTGGAGCCTTTTTCTTCCAGAAAAAAAGGGAGTAAATCTTGAAGTTATCAAAAAAAAAAAATTTGTCTGTGTGTTTTAAAAATATTTTTTTTTATTTAAATTATTATTTTTTGATAATTTTAGATATTTTTAATATATTGATATTAAAGTTTTTTTTTTTAAAAAAATATTATTTTAAAAACTTTAATTAAAAAAATCAAACTGGAGTCCCAATCCTGCACGTGTGGATAGGAGATTAACTTATTTTTAATGGTATTGTTTTTATAGAAAATATATTTTATATTTTATTTTATTATAAATATATTAAAAAACAGCTAAAAAATATTGATTTTTTATATACAAAAATTAGTTTTTAAGAATAAAAAATAGAAACTACCGGTTAAAAAGTTGAAAGATTTATTTGGGAGAGCTGTTGCTGTAGCTTTTCAACGTGTTTTTTGTGCCGAAATATATCAAAATGATATTTTTTTATTTTTTAAAAATTATTTTTGACATCAGCACATCAAAATGATCTAAAAACACCAAACCATATTCATTTAAAATGAAAAAAAAACTCAAACCAGCGTTTAAAACGCCAATCACTCAATATCACTGCAACAAAATTAGTTTTTTAGTAACATTTTTTAATTTTTTAATTTTTTTATATACATATATATTATTTTTATGTTTTAGCAGCATTTATTTTTAATTTTAGAGATAATTATGGTGTTTGAAAGTTATAGCTCGTAAAAAACCCTTTATTCCAGCTCTCCATTGAAAGCTCCCTAACGATTGTAAAGCAGAAGCAGTCACCTGGAAAAGGAAGATTGATAACTGTTCTCAAACGTCACTTAGAGAGAACTCACCCTCGATATTACGGTGTCGTTTCAAGATCACAGACAAATTAGGTTGCTTATACGCTGGACGATCTTCCTGCTTTTTCTCAAACCCTCCCTGCATTTCATGTCTCGCAGTTGAAATCTGCTCGTAACCATGCGATGATCGATGCTATCGATCTCAGTTGCTGTCCCTGTTGCTATTTCGGAGCTAAAATGCCCAATGCTTTTGATACTGACAAGCGGTTTTCTTTCTTTAACCTTGACGACGACAAGGTTTCTCGAGATTTAGTCAATGGCTTAGACGGAACGATTTGTGAAGAATCAAGAGCAGTACTGGAGAGACGCGGGGACAGCTTCTGGGAAGCATAAATGGAAACAGTCAAATGATTCAGCAGGAAATCATAGGAACAGGCATTGGTAGAAACATCTCTACACCACCAGCTGCCAGATTCGCAGCCCAGTCCATTTTGTCATTTTATTGCCTTTAGCTTGCTTGTGTTTTTATATTGCTCTTTCTTTCTGATTTTTGTTGAGCTATTTTGCAAGAAACTTTCCTTTTTTGCACTGTTCTGGCATGTTTTATTGACCTTTTGTCAGCTACTGATCATTTCCTTCCTTTTCCATTTCATTAGATTTGTGTTTCACGCACTTTAATGTATCAATCATTTGCTAACTTTAGTTTTTCTATCTGATTCTGATCTATTAGGTTCACAGTTGCTGTCTTGGTTGTCAAATTTAAGGTTTTTTTTTTTTTTTTATCCGTTCTGGCACTCTAATATGCTTTTCTATCTGCCTCACCATAAGTTTGTCCAACGAGTTCATCATTTCTTTTATTTTTTTTCTCTTGGCTTTTAATCTGACCCTTGACGGCTAACGCTTTTTGGCCTGCTCCTTCGTTACTTGAGCTTTTTTGTACAAATTCATTGTTAGCTACATAAGATTATCCTGAGATCCCTTTTGTTTTGCTCGGGTTTGACTGTCTTTAACTTCTGCAACCTTGCCACAAACTTTATGAATTCCACCACAATAAAAAATAGGCTATATATATATATATATATATATATAGTTGATACACCATACAAGCAATCCTTGCAAACAAACTGAACGTGAAACTGTGACAAGGCCTTCGTGATCATAACAAGCTGTAAATGGTGCAAACTGATGGGGCCATTGGTTTGTTGAATGAGAGAATCTGTGGCTTGCTGTTAATTTATGGCAAGGGGATTAGCATTTAGATATTGTGGACGGACTGGATTTTCAAATATGATAATAGGGCCTTCACTCGTTTAAATTCTTAAAGGGTTTGATTGAAAGGGAAGAATAGTTTACACCTAAAATTAAAAACACTTGGGATTTTTCACAGGCCCACGCCCTACAGAAAACTGTCGCTTACAAAACAAAACATTATCCTAGATTCTTTTTTACCAAGTTGCTGGTGATTGATCATCCGTACAACTTGATGCCAAATTTAATTTGGCATGCATGTAAAAACCAAACAGGACGAGACTACATTATTGAGGCCTGGAATGAGTGTCTTGCTATTTTTACACCAAAACAAAACAGAGGCTTTGAAACAGCCATTTCCAAAGCTCTAAGCAGCCGTTGAAAACGAGTCACTGTGTCCTGAAAGCTTTTATCCAATCAAGTTCAACTTTGAAATCACCAGGTCCAGATCTAGCACCAGGGATCCCACCACCTGCATTGACGGATAGAGACATGCCGAGAATGCGAGAAGGATTCATTTCCATACTTACATCTATAACGTTTCCTCTCCATGTCGGCAAATATCGAGTGAGAGGTATCTGAAAATATCATGAAACCAGAAGGCTTAATGTATTCACTCAGCATAAACCTTTACAATTGCACAAGCAATATACCCTCGTGCATATGTCACATTAATAGCACTCAATTCTTAATTTACTAGTAGAGAAAAACCAGGATCAAAGTAGAGAAAAAACAAGATCAAGCAAACATAAAATACTCTTTCCGATGGGATTCCATCATGCCCGCAATAAGAGGCTAGGTCACTGATCAATGATTTCTTTTGAGCAAAACAAGTAACTATATATTTTCCCTAAACACTTAAGAATGACCAATATTGAATAATCTTGTGGGTTAGGTTATTCCATCAGTATAGGGTCTGCATGTCAACTTCAACGTACCGTGTTCCAACTGCAAAACATTTTTACCCTTGGAAATATTAACAAATAATTATGAAGTGACCCTTGAATCTAATTTTTTGGGAGTAAATTTCCTATATCAGGGGTTAATGGCAAGACAAGAAAAAAATTCCCATGTGATAATTTCATTATTTCTTGTGCATCCATAGACTGTAAGCAGGGATGCCATGTTCCCCCACACAGGGGCTTCATAACAGAGAATCTCTGATTCATCATATATTAATTAAGATCCACATGTGCAAGCCATTAACAGCCGCAAATGATTGCTTTGGAATAAGACCACATCATAATAAACACCAAAAATCCTCAAAAGGAAAGTCAATCAGTTATAGAGAATATGCACCATATAGACGATGTCATACTGTAAACAGCATGCTACCTACAACAGCCAAATTTGATATCATGCCTTGGCAAATAAGCAAGAGAAAGAGGGACATACCTTTGCAATATACCAGTTGTCTTTGGGTACAAAAACAAAGGCTTGCCATGAATTATCTTCCATTTGTCCAGGTGAATTCACCCAATTCTCAGTATAAATCTGCATTAGAATCATATAAAGAGAGAGTATAAAACATACAGTGACCATTAAACAATTAATGAAAAAGGCCACAGCAGTTTTCTTACTCTATTATTAAATCAGCAAAGAAAGAACAAACTCACCGTGGATATGTAGCTTCTTCCATCACCTTTAAGCTTTAGAGCTATTGTATCATATGCGTCTAGATCAATGAAACCATTAAACTGCAAATGATTAAAACAGATAAATGTTTCGCAGCAGTGTCTAATGTGATGTAAAGAGAATGGAAGGATGGGAAGAAAGCAAATGAAAATACCACACAATTCTGTTCTATATTTAATTAAAAGCATTACAACTGTACAGAAATTAGAAAACTACAAACGAGTGTTCATTAAGAAAAAAACATTCTCTTACTCAAAAAAAGTGTTCATGACAACAAGATGAAACTATAACCAATCCCCCATGACTTAGGTAACATGGATAAAGATAACCTTAATCTAGGATTTGTGAATTGAAACAAATGTCTTTAATGCACGAGTCATTCAGTCATGCCTAGTTTAGTAACTAGGGAACATAAATAGATAGATAGATAGATAGAGAGAGAGAGAGAGGGAGAGAGAGAGTGGTCCAGAAGTCAGAAAATGTTTTCAATTAGCTATGAGAGTGTCATACATTTGACATCTGAGAGCCCGTTATTTAATGTTAAAGAAATGCATTAAACACTATCATTGCAGCACTTGAGGTGAAAACATAATTGAAAATATTATTCACTATTCACCTTCTTGGACCGCATTCCACAGAAACCACTCCGACTAATATTCCACCTAGAACCCTCAGCCACATCCAATGACAGGTTACCAGAGAAGACTCCTATCAGATAAATTTAAGTCATCAGAAATCACTAGTGAAAAGCATGAAAATTGGCAAGAAGTGGTGCTATAATGGAAGAGGTGAAGTTAAACAGCGTCGGATTCACAAGCTCTGATTTGCAGGAGTTCCATTGGTAGGCATGCAGCATTTTTAACAGAAAGCATTAGTTTTCATAAAGTGGCATGAATGTACATGATGCAAGACCAAAAACAACAAAAAATTTCAACTGCATAAGATAGCTGTTTACAATTAAAACCAAGTTATCAAATAGCTAGAAGCTTCATGATCTAGTAGAATAACTCCAGACTGATCTGTTGTTACAAATAAAATATGTAATGTGTAAGGCAATGAAATAATCACAGACAGAAGAAATCTGAAAGCAGCAATTGCATTTGAAGTACAGTTAATAAGAGATTTAAAATTCACGCAGAGTGTGATCTTCCTAAAGAAAGAAAACAGCAAGAAACAACATTCAGAATGAAATGAAGGCAAATCCCAGGTTGAGGAGCTTTAGTCTATTAGTTATTTATGAACTGCATAGATAAAATCCTATATTATTTCTTCCCTGCAGGCAAAATGGTACATCAAACAATAAAAAAATAACTTCCTGCTTACTTGGTTATCTTTAAAATTAGCGGGGAAAAAATGCATAGTTCAACACAGGATAATAGTTGGCGTGATTTATGACACCCTTGCAGGTCACATCGAAATAAGAACAGTTGCCCTAAAAAAATTCCTAAATTAACCAAAGCTAATTTGGAAAATGAAGTTATTCTTTCAAGCTGTATGAATAAGAACTGTCCCTGGACATGAAAATTAACAGAAACCCAATATAAGTTTTGGGTCCATAAAAAATGAACACTACGAAGGAGTACACTTGTCAAGCTACATTCGACACATGAAGGGCTTGAGATCCCCATTGTAGAAGAGGATGAGCCTTCTATGTGATGTTGCCAAAGGTTGGGAATTCCAAATCTAAATTTCTTTGTTAGTGATTGATTTCAAGGACCACACACTACTTTCCATTTGACATTTTCACCCACTGTTGCAACAGAGTTTTAAGCTGAATATTTAATGAATACTGAAGTTGAAATAGCAAAGTAATAAACATATGGGTTGGAGGGACATGGAATCCATCACTTTTGCGAAAATCATAATGTATTGTGTGAAGAAATAGCAGGAATAGGCTGATACCTTTTAGTCCATTTCCCTCATCCATGATCTCCAACGAAGCTGAGGACAAACCTGAATAAATAAAGAACTACAATTTTGATCAGTAAAATTGTGATCAGTCTATAGTGATTTACCACATGGCCAAGACTTTCCCAATCATAATCATTCAAAAGTATGGTACTAATGGAGGGATTCAAGAAATATTCACCCATATACTTCCTTATATACTAGACAATACCATATTTTCCTAGTGGAATTGTCTTTTAAAGACATGGAAACAGCAGTAATTTCTAGTAATTGAGCTCACTTAACCAATAAATGGATGATGAAAGCATACTATATATATATATAAAAATAAAAAATAAAAAATGAGAATAAAATTAATTGTTTTTTACCTCCGTACTCAGAATCAGAGTAAAGATGCCACTTCTTTACCTCTTCCCTGGAATTGAAATTAAAAATGAGCCTCTCCGTTGGAGGCATCAAGTCTTCCACATTCCATGTGAGAGCTATAAACATGAAAAATTCTGTATGTTGTGATCATAACTACAACTTTGCAGTATAGCATAAAGAAGCCATTATCATGCAAAGGAAAAAAGAAAAATCAAAGTAAGTACCTTTCTTGGTAGCATCCAAAGAAGCTTGCCAGAGTGATCTAAACCTAGACATCCTTAACAACAATTACTTGGACCTCAAATTTCCTTCCTGCACAAACAGAATTAACATCTTAGAGAATCCATTTATTTTTGTACAAGGACCAACAAAAACCCATTAAACAGAACCCACACAACAGCATCATAACCGGAAAGGAACAAAATTACATCAAATGTGTAGCCACGATCTCAAATATTTGATATCAATAAAGCTCAAAACTTTCACTTGCAGCAAATGGTTATTTACTCATCTTTTTTTGAAAAAAAAGGTCATTTTCTTTTTACAATATCTCTTATTAACTTATCTAATTTCCCTACTTTTATTTTATTTTCCAATGAAAAAAAAAATGATGAACGAAAGCATCTATATTGACATTGTACTAGTCTTTGACAACATCTTTTTTTGATGGAGCATTACAAACTTATCAAAGATCACATACTTGCTCATAATAAACTTGTGTGACTCTGAATTTGTACATTGCAATCTATATCCTTTCACTTGAGATGCATACAATAGAATATGAATTTTCTAAAAATCTTTTGGAAAATTTCACATGGTATTGGCATTATAATGCCTTTTGAAAACATTTTTCTCACTTTCAAAACAGCTTTTAATTTTCATGAAATATATATTTTATTTTATAATACAGTTTGATTAAAACTGTGTTACATAAATAGCCAATTAAACCACAACTAGATATGGCAATTCCTTTTAGTTTAACTTTAAATACCAAAATTCACAATACTTAAACAAAGTCACTGTCACATACTATACTGGGTAACAAGGCCAGATGATGTAACTATAAAAAAGGGGGCTAATTCTAACTTATTCTGACATGTGATTGACTAATAAGTTGGAGCAAAGAATTGACATGTGACTATGACTGATGAGATGGAGAATTGACATGGGGGCTATGGCTAAACATACAGATTTCATATCAGTATTTTAATTTTGATTATCTCCCTGAGCATTTTCAGCAGGAACATGCGAATATATAAACTGAAAACCATTAAGTCCTTAAGGAATGACAGAACCACATTTGGGTCTTTGGATACAGCATAGAGATTAAAACTATTTTATCCAAAATCACAATATCAAATAATCTTCTATGCAAGAGAATGTATTTTACCTTAAGAAAGTCCCAATCACCCTCTTAAGTCCTTGCACACAACTAGCAGCTGGGAACAAAACTTTCACCTTCAAAACAAAATGGACGCAAGACCTTTAAAATTCTTCTTAGTGGCCTACAAGTTGATATAACCAACTATCTGAAAGGAAAGTTAAGGTCTATGTCCACTGGATAAATTTCTTGACTGCATTGGTTACTTTTTTCTTCTTCAGATTATAGAGAATTATACTATAAATATGTTGTTTTGAGCATATTTACAGAGAGAAAGTTCAAACTTCAAAGCAGCATCTGATGGTAATCATCCTTGTTTTCTACGATGGACACAAAAAGAAACCTAACTGCAACAGTTTCAATCCTCACCTAGTATAGGATAAAACCATCATTCAAAAGAACTAATCGAACAAGTGCTTAACTATGCCAAAAACTGAAATACTCACAGGTATTATACCTCACCAGTCAGCTGGTTCTTCAAATTTCTACATTGCAGCACACAATTACTCAATCATTAATAAAACAATCATCATTCGATGAAAGATGGAGTTCATGAATGTCAGAAGAAAATCTACCTTATCAATACGAAATTGACTTCACCCAAGTTATTGTTAAGCTAGCACGTCAATTTTAAACTTGAACCCGAGACATAACAAAAATACGAACCTTTTGTTTTCTATAAGAAATTGAAAAATAATAAAAACCCAGTTCAAGAAATAACAAACCAATTGGAGTGGGGTAGCGCCTGAAGCGTCGCGTGGATTCACACGTCGGTGAAAATGGGACTTGGACAGCCGGGTTGAGGGCTTCTAAATCTCGTATACTGGTCGGTAATGCAAGATCGGATCTCGGGAACGTGGCTAGCTTGCCGGCGTCAGTTAACGCTGTCGTTGCTGTTGCCGGTTGCGCTACTGACTGCTCACTATTTGCTGCAGGTTTCGTTTTTATTTTTTTGTGGTATGTATACTGTATAGCAATTTATTTCGATGGATAAATGGGCAGGTATTTTTTTTATTCGATAAACATTGTATAGGGTATGAATATTGATAAATCTGATTTAAAATATACTAATTTTAATATATGAGTATATTTGTAAAATATTTAGATTTTTTTAGTATATTATGGTATATTTTTTAATATTAATATAACACTCATAAATTCAATTAAGCTGTTCCATCTTGTAATTTATTAACCTGATTTTATATCTAGCTCAAATTTTTAATTAAACTATACGAGAGAACCCAAAATGAATCAATCAATTTAATAAATCCAAAAATAATGAGGACTATCAATAAAAACATAACATAAATTTAATAACATATTAGGTTTGATAGTCAATACTTCAAATTGGATAATAAACTTCAATGGGATTAATAACTTAATTTTTTTAAATTATTGTTAATTTAACTATATAATAACAAAAATAAATTATCAGCTATTAAAAAAAACCATATAAAAAACAAATTAAACTCCTTTAGTCAAGTAAAATAATTTGACACAAGCCTTAATTTTCTATGGTATAAACTAGTATAAATGATGTGTTTTTCTCTTCAACGTCGAAATCCTGCAGCTCCTCTCTTAATTAGACAGTGCATCCGTTTCATCATGTACGTCTTCCGTTTTCATGCATCGGACACTGATTGTCTGCTTTTCGGAGTAAAAATGTTTTAGAAAAATACCAATTCATCGAAATGATCTCAAGAAAATAATAAAAAAAAATTAAACAAAAACAAATATTTTATTTATTTTCAAAAAATCTTTCGAAATATATAAACAAACAGGGCATCATCCAAAGTTGCAAACATCCCTTAAACTCCAAAAGCTTGAAAACATGTGGGGCTAAAGAAGGTTGGGGACTTGCAGTGGCCTCCTAATCAATATCTAACTCTTGTGAAAATCCCCGTGCTCGCTCTATTCTCAGAAGAAACGAAATTGCATAATTCAAAGGTATAACATTTGGTGAAAATCACTAAAAACCTAATTGCGCACGAGATTCTTAACACATGCGAGACAACATGAAAAAAATATCATCAATCATTGATCCCACAAATCAAAATGTGGATGAAATTTCACAAATCCTTGAAACAGATAGATACGTACATGATGTCGTTGATCTGAAACCTCTCACCTCCGTGCAATTCTTTGGCCTGCTCCAAGTAACAAGGCCTTCCCGATTGCACCAGAGTGAAGAAAACAAACCATTGTTACCGTACCGCCTATAACTATCCATTTCCAATCAATGCTGCGATCATCCTGTCTTTGGATATCTACAGATTGACTTTTATCCTCTTCATCAACAACTGGTTCTGACGAATCCATGCCTTCATCAAAAGATATTTTTGTGGTAATTCTAGCCATTAGCACGCTTCTGGACAGTGAAGCCTCTGATTTCCTTGCATTCTGGTACGCTCTCATACCAGAATGCAGCTTCTTGACAGCTCCCCACATCCCATGACGAACCCCCAACTTCGCCACGTCTTTGGGGATCCCCATGTCCTCGTAATGTAAAAGGGTAACCTCACATGCAGACATCTGTCCATCTCCTCTACGAGATTCCACTTTATTCATGCATCAAAGACAAGAAAAAACTGAGCCATTGATTTTTCAAGAAAAAGCCTGAAATTGTGGGGGGGAAAGATTGTGTAACCAACAACAATACTTACCAGCCCTAATCACCCAACTTGAGAAATAAAGGTCAACACGTCTTGGCTTGTCACGCTTGTGCAGGCCTGGATAAGGCACCCCCTGCGATATTGTAGATTTGAATGTCAACTACGATTGTGATAGTAACAACCGATGCTGGATATAGTAATACTACATTAAGTCATTAACAAAGAAGAAAAGTTTCAGCTCCAGGTTAAAAAGGGATATATCAATCTATCTGCCAATACACCACCATGTACAGTAATGATTGAATTGACAGAGGCAGCAAAGAACACATCAAGGTTTCATATATCATCAGGAAGTCCTCTATGCTACCAAGCACCTTTATTTCATCATTCAATTAACCATGAAATTGCAATCAAACTCTTCCTCCCTAATAAACAGACAGAGGCCGATTCTTGAAAGGTATAAAAAAAGAAACAAACGAGGACAAAGGCAAATAACAATTATCAGATATCTCCGTTGGTACCTTGGTCACACAATAATATGCCTTCCTAGCTTCCCATATTCTTCGACCAATGATATATTCTCGATCACTGCAGAAAAATGGGAACTGCATATTGGAAAAGCAAACCTCTTCTCATTCAATGAATGTTCAAAATAGAAAAGTGGAAATAGAATATCAATAGATAGAACTTTGTGCATAATTTATACAACAGACCTTTTTTATCCAGTGCACAATCATTCTACCAGTACGAGGACATTCTTCAAGTATTTTAAAGTAAGCAAGCATCGGATCCCATTTAGGTCGAAATTCATCATCCCAGAAGAAATCTCTAACCAACTCTGGAGTTGCATCCTCAAAGACAGTTCTGCTTCGGTAAACAGTGGGACCTTCCTGATAGAAAAAGTCACCACCAGGTGCTAATGTGTTACTCTCAGAATCATTATCTAGCATTGCTATTTGCTACATAATTTGATGAGAATCAAGGCCAAAAAGGAAAAGTGTCAAACAGACTAATGGGTTACACAAATGTATTAGAAAATGCATGCTAGGCGCACACAGCACAAGGCATTTTGGCCAAACAACCAGCCATGTGAATACATGACAAATGTAATAACATATAGACACCTCAAGACCAAATCCGGAAATGCCAAGGGAACTAAGTTGAAAAACTTTCTGCAAAATTCATAAGCTCCATAATGAGCAATTCCAGCATACGACAATGATACCTAAAAAATATGTAGTTGCAGTATGGTGGTTGAATAAAAACTGCAAAATTATTTCTCACACAGTTTCAGCAGTGAAACACAGTTTGAATCTACCTGAGGCTCACGTCGCCAAGCTTGGTATCTCATGTTCGAGGTTGACCTTTCCATCATACATTGCCACTCCTTCCGTCCATCTTTCCCCTCCAGAAGATGCAATAGGTGTTCTAAGTCTTTCTCTGTCACAATGTCCTCCCTGTCCTCCAACTCACCAGCAGAGCTGCATGAAAGTAGCATACCACAAACCAAGTCATCTACGTGAACCAGCAGACACCATTTCCAAAAAAACAATTTAACGATAGCAAAGGTATCTATGCTCAAACAGGTATGAGCTAAAAATCAATTATGACCCTACAATAATCCAATCAAACCATTCATATATTGTGTGTGCGCGCGCGCGCTTGAGAGAGAGAGAGTGAGTCTGTCAACACTACAGAAGATACTGTTTCAACAAAAGAGTTTGAGATCATCTCTAGATAATAGCTATAATTATCATATATCATAAGCGAGGCTTTGTTATTTTTCTCCCCTTCTTTTTTTGAGATGAAGGCACAACTCACATGTATCACAAGATCCTGAGTTTAAAATGGCAAACAGAAAGACTATTTTTGTTTTTTGAGATAAAGCTGCAATTATCGTATATCATAATATCGAGAGAGGCCAGAAAGAATTCCAAACATCCATTATCTGAAAGAGTGATAAACTCCACTAAAAAAATGGATATTTTCACTCACGTCGAATGTTTGGATCACCTTCTTGTACATTGCAACCTGCATGTTATTGCTTTTCAATTAAAGCACAGTCATTCTCATGAAATATTTCACGGTGGATGATACACACTACATGTTACCTATGGCAGGGATACAGATTTTTTCTTCAAGCACACAACCCCTGTGTTTTTCTTCTGATATACATGGCACTTCACTAGAGCCTATAAAATCTATTTGTAACCATGCAAGGAATAAAGGACAGTACCCCATAAAAACATTTAAGCAACCAAACAACATTGACATTACAACTGCTGTTTAATTATTCCCCATGCTTATAAAATGAAACACCGCTAGTTAGTACTGAAAACTTCAAAAATCAAAACACAGAAGTGACATATGTCTTCAAATCAGTGACTTGAAATCAGTTAATATCACCTGGACTTCGTATTTCATACCCCTAAAACTGGTTTTTCAAACAAGGCATGAATACATCTAGCATATAGGTGTAATTACAGTAAGAAATGTACAAAGTTTCAAGTCACTGGATATGAATATATCTAGCATATAGGTGTGATTACAGCTAAGTAATGTACAAAGTTCCAAGTCACGGGATATTGGATGCTACCGAATTTCTGGACTATAAACTGAACTTAGACATTCAATTGACTCATGGTATGCTGGGTCAGATCTTTGAAAATAAAAAAACTAGTCATTGCTAATAGTAGAGAAATATTAAAACCACGTGGATGTTGGCCTTATCAACTTGATAGATTAAAAGACAACTCAAAAAATCTTTAAAAATTTAGTTTGATTCATAAAGAATTGAGACATCTGTTTTATAAATAATATTAAAACAATAACATATTGAATCAATTTGGATCAACTCAAGTTAACCAGTCAAATTTGCGACCAGAATCACGGGACAATGATAACCCCATATAAAGCAAATCAAAACAAAACAAAACAAATTATGAAGATTAATTTCTTATCAAGCAAATATTAAAGAATAAAATTAAAAAATAACAAAAAAAATCTAACCTGAGTTAACCCGCTAATGAGATTGGAATAACCTCATAGAAAATAAAATAAAAAATAATTTGAGTTAACTACGATTAATTTGCTAAACCCGTGATTAAGATCATAAGACTGTTATAACATCATAAAAAACAAATCAAAACAAATTATAAAACTCAATTTTCAATAAATTTATTGTTGAAGGTTGAAAATGAAAAACAAATCAATTTAAAAATAGGATACAATAAAATGACCCGAGCCACAAAACATGTGACTCGAGTTATAGGACTTCGATAACCTCATAGAAAACATACCAAAATAAATCATAAAACCTATAAAAAATTGAGTCATGAGATCAAGATAACCTTATAAAAAATAAAAAAATAAAAAACCATGTAATCTAATTCTCAATCAACTCAATATTGCAGGATAAAATTGAAAAAAAAAAACTATCAATTCAAAAAGCAAAAAAATTCAAGCCAGCCCGTCAAACCAATGACATGGGTTATGGATCAAACTACTAATGTATAAGCAAACCACAATAAATTATGAAGTCTAATTTCTAATAAACTAAATATTTATGTATGAATGTTTTAGAAAAAATATAAATTTAGAAGAAAAAAGCTATTGAAATAAATAGTATTTTATTATTTCATACACAGCAAAAACATAATAATCATCTATGATATTACCCCTTGAAGAAATGGTTACAAATGATACATGTTTAACACCCGTTTATAGCACCAACCTTGTTCCACCCCATCACACTACATTTCCCCTATCAAATTTAAAGCAGTAGCTACAAGCAGTCATATTCCTTAAAGCTTGCTACGCAACTACACAACTGTAATAGGTAGGCCTCAATGATCTCAAACTAGCACATCCCATCGTTGTATGCAGCTTGCTAATCAATATGCATTATTGCTAATGTACCTTAACTTTCCAGGATTTTATAGCAGCCCACAAGTAGGGTTTCCAAATAAACACCAGTTAATTTCATTTCAAAAGTCAATCTTGCAATTAATCAGAAATGACCACTACAAAAATATTATTTTTTTAAGAAAAAACTAAAGCAAGAAAAGAAGTAGAAGACGAAAAGCCACTAACCTAACAGAACCATCTCGTATCTCCCCCGAATTCGCTCCCGAAGATGAAGCCGGAGCGGCGAGTACTGATTTTCTATCTTTACCCTTGAAATTGGACCAAATGGTGCGGCAAACAGAGAGAGCAGATAGAGCCGTAAAAGCGAGCCAGAGACGCCGAGCTCCGAATCCAGGAGGCGCGGTCCAAAGGAACCTAAACTTGCCCCTCAAGCCAAGAAAGACCAAGCCGGTCCACCTAGGCCGCCAAGACCAGCCAATAACGAGGCCGATCATAACGGCTAGCCATATCGGTACTGCACAAAGCAAAATGTCGACGAATGTTTCAATTATTGAAGGTTTCTTTAAGAACTCCATTAGATCGAAGAATGTCCCGTCCATTGCGACAAAATAGAGTTTTTTTATTTATTCTTCTATGAGATTGAGAGGGTTGACGATCTACATGGATGAGTTCGATGTTTGTCGATTTTGGATATCTTCTCTGCTTTTAGCTTCTGTCTCTGGTAGATCCAGGGCCAGATATTTTGTTAGCTACGTGGGGAGAGAGAAGATATCGAACGAGGGAGGTGGCAGTTGATTTCGTTGTTGGTTTATCCGTCGATGGGCTTTGATTGGGCTTAGAACTGTGGGTTGATGCAAGTTATAAACAGTGATCTTGGATCTGCCCTCTCTTGTTTAATCGACTGGGCTTCCTTGTCCTTTTCTTTCTTATAAGAAAATGTATATACCATCATGTCGGGCTTCCTGTATTTTTATTTTTATTTTTATTTTGTTTTTTTAAAGTTTTTATTTTATTTTGATGTGTTTGTATTAAAAATAAAATTTTAAAAAATAAAAAATAAATCATTTTAATATATTTTAAATAAAAAAACCATTTTAGAAAATAATATCTATTATATTGTCAAACAGCCTATACATATTGAGATTTTCTCACGGGTAAACTAGCTGGGTTTACGGTGAGAAAATTTTCTATATATATTTTTAAATTGTTTTAATGTATTAATATAAAAAATAATTTGAAAAATAATATCTAAAACACTTCCAAGTAAACACTTATAGATTATGAGGTGTTTGACACTGCGTTTCAAAAACGCTTTTAAAAAAATCTAATTTTTTTAAAATCTAATTTTTTTGGTGTTTTTAGATCATTTTTATGTGTTGATATAAAAAATATATTTAAAAAAATAAAAAATATTATTTTAATATATTTGTAAACAAAAAAATATTTTCAAAAACAATCTCAACTACAATCATAATGAGTCATCTCCATACTACACCCATAGTCATAACTTAAAACCCCGCAGAGTCCAAACACGACCTATATCATTAATGGATTTATGATGCATTGATAATATTTTATAGTAAGTAAAAAACATTGAGACATCAAATTTGAGGTCATAATTTTCATGAATATTTTAAATATTACAATGATAAAATAAAATAAAAATATTTTTAATAAAGGAAAAGAAAAATATATGTGGGTTTTTTAACTACGTGGTCGCAGAATTTTGGTGAATCCCATGCCCAACAAAATCTCACTTTAAGTCTTTCTTTCAAACAACTTTTGTTTAAGTGTTTTTCAAATTAGCTGTTGAATGCTTTTTTTACAGATTTTCAAGGCGTCAAAAAAAACAAAAAGCAGTAAAAAGTATCGAATATAGCTTTATCGAGCATCGGGAATACTTTTTTTCTCTTTCCCTTGCCATACACACTCAAGATGTCTCTCATTCTCTTTTGACTCAAATCTATCAGGTTACACAAAAATGATGTCATTTCCTCTGATTCTCTTACGAACAAGATGATGTCATTTACCACACAGTAACGTATGAATCACGGTTTGTTTCATAATCCCATGAAAAGGAAAGCCAGATTAATTTGTATAATGCTCGTTCATTGAAGAACTTGCTCGAAATCCAGTGCTGTCAGCAAACAAATGGAGGACGAGTTTAGCCAGATTGCCAGGCTTAACATCAGAACAACCATGGATCAATCTGTATCCTCATCTTCCTCCACCGATGATGGCCTGTTAATTTTGCAAGATTATTGACCGAGACCCTTTTTTTCCCCATTCTGCATCTTCGTATTGTTACTGGTTGAACAGGAGTTCTCAGATCTTGCAATATATGTAACTGCACAGAGGGTACTGCTGGCTAAACAGAGCGTATGCATTATGAACAAAAGGGCTACTTGCCGGAGACCATAAATTCATTCACACGGCAGGAAGCTGTGCTGTTTCTTCTCACAGACCAGACCCGCATGGAATATGAGCCACGGAGGTGGTGGTTAACGGCGCACGTGTACCGGATTACGGGCTAAGAACAAGATGAGGAGAAGCAGATCCACATGGACTGACCCGAATTGAGGGGCAGGATCTGACCCACTTGGGATTAAAAAGGAAGGGGTGGATTAAAGTATGGAGCTGGGTTATGATGGCAGTCTAAATGTGGAAAAGGAGCAGTTCAAAGCTCGCTTTGATATTGATAGTAGACACTCCTCTCATGCAAAAACTAAAGTGAAAGCTACATCAGGTTTCAATATTCTTTGCAACTCTCTGCAAGCAAAGCCAATTCGCCAAAATCTCGAACCTCAAAAAGATGAAACACAACTTTGTTTATAGTATTTTTTTTTTAAAATCCTCTTTTCAGTCAGATTTTCACACTAAACACCCGATTCTGTTGAAAAAACAAAGAAAGGTAATGCAGGCTAGAGGTGGCATCTGGAACCCAACTCCAAGAAAATACCATTTTCCACACCTGGGATTTTTTCAGAGTGTAGACGTCGTAAAGCTGTCGCAAATTTCTTCTGAGAGATACATTTTTTTTTAATCTTTGTTGACATTATTGTCTTAATTAACTAGCTAGACACTGCAAATTTACAGCAACCCTGCCTACTTTTGGCAAGCTGCATGGTTCAACACAAACTGACACACCATTGCAGTATCAGTAGATCATCTTCCTTGATTAATCTATCATGCTTTAGCCTAGGATTGGTTTCTTCATCGGATCAAGTCCTTTTTGATGCAATCTCCAAGCAAGTTTTCCAATCAATAATGAGAAAATCACAATGGAAGTTATATGTAGTCATCACTAGAAAAGTTGCAGTGTAAAATAAGTAAAATGGCATACCTGTTTGGATATCTTGATTCTAGCGAATCACATCCGATCCCTCAATAAGCATCTTTTTGTTCATGTATGCGCGTGTGTTCCTCCTGATCTTCACCAGGGTTTCTCGTGAGCTGCAAATTCAACGAAAAAGAGACATAAATCGAAATGCAGAACATAATGCAAGAATGCCAGATTTCGCGACAGGAAAAAACTGCAGTGGGCTCAGATACTAAACCATTGATTGAATTTGCGTGATTTTGAGTTGGGGGGAATGAAGCCTGGTCCGAGATCATTCGAAAGATGAATGTGTGCTTAAAGTAGTGAATGATCTCGAATCAGACAGCATCCCCCTCAACTGCGTAGCAATCAAGGAAAGGACGAGACTGTTTGATATTTGGCCATGCATTGTTTTTCACGGGCCCTTATATACGTGAGAACTGAGGATGAGTTAGCTAAAGACTCCATCTTTTTGTGGGTCATATATTGACATGGAATCCCAATTTCTACAGCTGCCCCCCCTTCTAATCATGCTTTTCACACAGTGTTGGAGAAGAAACTCTGGCTTTGTTTGGTTTGAGCGCTCAAATATTCACTTTGCTCGTTGCACGCAAATTGCAATCCTGCACAGCTTTTGACATTTCTGCCGTGTTTTTGCATCACAGCCAAAACCCTTTGTGAATCAGTACAGGGATTTCGAGTGTATATGCTGAAGATTGAGAATTAATAATAAAAACAAGTAGCTTGGTAGAGAAAATTGAGGCTACTCGTCAATGATTGATAATAATAACCGGGCTCCGATATAAGGGATTTAATTGCACAGAATATCAATGAAAAATACCATAATTTGTATTGATAATTGATAAGCTATATATACACATGAGAAGTATCTATACTTGGCAGTATTGTTTGCCAATTAAATGTACAATCAATGTGCAAGATTTGTACAGAAAATGAAGGTAATTGTAACGGCTAGAAATTGCAAAAGAGGAAACAAGGCTTGAGTAATGCTGTTGAATGGTGCTTAGTGAATCTTAAGCTGATTTTGTGTTGATTTCCTCAATACGCCCCCTCAAGATAGGGCTTCCGTCGGTAAGGCCAATCTTGAATCGCAAATTTTCAGTACGTTGTTGTGACAGTGGTTTCGTCAGGAGGTCCGCAAGTTGATCCGTAGTGTGAACATGCTGAACTTGAAGAGTGCCTTTTTGGACCAAGTCACGGACGAAATGGAGGTCAATTTGGATATGCTTCATGCGAGAGTGATCAACCGGATTGTAGCTGAGATGAGTTGCACCAAGATTGTCGCATAACAGAGAAGGAGGAGCCTGAAGAGGGAACCCGAGTTCGGTAAGCAGATTTAGCAGCCATAGTGTTTCCGAGGCAGCATTGGCGAGTGATCTGTATTCAGCTTCGGTGGATGATCGTGCAACAGCTCTTTGTTTTTTGGAGCTCCAGGAGATAGGATTTTGACCAAGGAAGCTGATGTAGGCTGAAGTAGAGGTGCGATCATCGACATTGCCAGCCCAGTCCGCATCTGAATATGTTGTGAGATGCCAGGAGGTGGTCTTCTTGATGTGAATGCCATGGAAGATAGTGTGTTTGAGGTACCTGAGCAATCTCTTGACAGCTGTCCAGTGCGAGTATGTTGGCTTATGCATAAATTGAGACAATTTGTTAACAGCAAATGAAATATCAGGGCGAGTAAGAGAAAGATATTGAAGACTACCAATTACTCGACGAAACTCAGTGCTATCAAAGGCAGCAGTGCCATCAATTAGTTTCAGAGATGAGCTAGTGCTTAGAGGTGTGGAAACATTCTTAGCACCAACCATGTTTGTTTTAGATAGCAGATTTCTAATATATTGATGTTGGGAAAGAAACAAACCTGCTGAAGTGGGGAGAACTTCCACTCCCAAAAAGTAATGAAGTGAACCTAAGTCTTTCAAAAAAAATCTAGAGCTTAACTGCTGGACAATAGAGCATACAAATATTGAATCATTTCCAGTAATCACAAGGTCATCCACATAAACAAGTAAGTAGCAGATAGTATGATCATTACGATAGATAAATAAAGACGAATCTGCTTGGGAAATGAGAAACCCGAGAGTGAGCAGGGCATTCTTGAGAGTGGAATACCAGGCCCTAGGGGCCTGTTTAAGTCCATAGATGGCTTTTCGCAGCCTGCAAACATGGTTTGGTTTAGAGGGATCTTTGAATCCCGGAGGCTGTGTCATGTAGACATCCTCATCAAGTTGTCCATGCAAGAATGCATTTTGGACATCCATTTGCCTTAAGGACCAGCCTTGAATTACAGCTATTGTAAGTATAACCCGAATAGTGGCTGGTTTGACTACAGGGCTGAAGGTTTCAGTGTAATCTAAGCCTGGTCTTTGAAGGAAACCTCGGGCAACTAACCTAGCTTTGAAACGGTCAATTTGGCCATTGGCTTTTCGCTTAACACGAAAGACCCATTTGCAGCTCACAGGGCTGCAATTAACAGGTGGGGGAACTAATTCCCATGTTCCATGTTTCATTAGAGCAGTAAGCTCATCGGACATGGCTGCACGCCATCTCGGCAAGCTTAGGGCTTGACTAACACATGTTGGCTCTAGGCCGTGAGGGAGTGGGTGCTTAGTGACAGAATGCATTTGTTTAGGTTTATGTATGTTATTCATGGATCTGGTGATCATGGGGTGAGTTCTGAGAGTGGGTGATAAGTGTGTGGCTGATGATGAAGATGAAGAACTATGCGGTGAGGAGGGAGATGATACAGTGGCTGCGTGTTGTGACTGTGAGTGAGGGTGAGATTGATGACTAGATGCATGATTTGGTGCAGATGAGCATGAATTTGAATTTAATGGCTCAGATGAATGTTGCAAATTTGAAGAAATTAAAAGAGGAGAGTAGCAGTTACCTGGAGGAGATGGAGGAACGGCGTTAGCAGACGTCGAAAACACTGGTGGAGCTGATGAAGGCAGTGGAACGGGATTAATTTGGGTTTCATGTGGGATTGACGAGTCTGGCGACGAAGAGGGAGATTGAATAGAAATTAGGGATTTTGTTTCATCAAACAAAACGTGCCGAGAGATATAAATCTTTTGGGTTTCGGGCTCTAGACATTTGTATGCATTTTGGGTTAAGGAATACCCAATAAAAATACAAGGAATGGATTTTGGTCCTAATTTATGGGTTGTGTAGGGCCGGGTGAAGGGGTAGCAAATGCACCCAAAAATTTTTAATTTTAAATAATTAGGCTTTTGGCCAAAAAGGGCTTCAAATGGAGATATATTTTGAAGAAGTGGGGTTGGTTGACGATTTATAAGATAAGTGGCGGTATGGAAGGCATAAGGCCAAAATGATAGTGGAAGTTTGGCATCAGTAAGCAGGGTGAGACCTGTTTCAACTAAGTGGCGATGGCGGCGTTCTGACACACCGTTTTGTTGAGGTGTATGGGGAGCAGTGGTATAATGACTGATACCATGAGTTGACAAAAAAGATTTTAAACTGATAAATTCTCCACCATTGTCGGAGTAAAGACTTTTTATGCTTGTTTGAAATCGTTTTTCAACTAGAGTTTTAAACTGAGGAAAAATTGTTTTAACAGAAGATTTTGCTGGAATAGGATAAGACCATATGTATTTGGTGTAGTGGTCTACAAAAATTAGATAATATCTAGAACCGTCTAAACCCAAGCAATGAGCTGGTCCCCATACATCAGTATAAATAATATCAAGCGGTGCATGACTTTTAATACTTGTGGACCGAAATGGAAGTTGATGGGCTTTATTAATTGAGCAAGAAGAACAAAGAGAATTAATTTTTTTTTCTTGTTTTTGAATGGGTAAGGAAAAAGAGTTGACAAGACTACGGACTATTTTGGAGGTTGGATGTCCAAGTCGCTTGTGCCAACCGTCAAGAGAAATTCTTTCATGCACATTTGCAGTAAATTTGGAGGTTGTGCCCACCAGTGAATTCGGAAACTGATATACACCATCCTCACATGCACCTCTTAGCAAAGTCGCCCTCGAAGCTTGGTCCTTCACAAGAAAGTAAGATGGGTGAAGTTCAACAAATACATTATTTTGAGATGTAAAATGATGAACAGAAATTAAATTCTTAGAAATATTAGGGACACAAAGAGTGTCATTAAGAACGAAAGTTCGTAAAGGTGATTCTAAGGTTAAAGATCCAACATGTGAGACGGTCAAACCTGTCCCATCACCTATGACAACTTCGTCAGTGCCATCATATTCAGAATGAATTGATAAGTTCGCCAAGTCACCAGTGATATTGTGCGAGGCAGCTGAGTCAAGAAGCCATTTTTGATCTTGTGCAGTGTTTGTATTTGCACAATTTGCCGTCATTGAATTTTGACGGAGTTGTGAGCAAGTCTTAGCAGTGTGTCCCATTTGGTCACAAAATTGACATTTTGGACTGAACCTTCTCTGAGTGGGCTGTGGGTACTGCCTGTGAGTCTTAAATGGGCCAGTGGGCCTGTTGGCAGTGTAGGCCTGTTCGGGATTAAACTGCAAGGGGCCTGTTTTGTGCATAGGCCCATTTTGCCTATAGATATGGCGCCGAGCAGACCCATTTGGGCTGTAATTAGTTTGTCGGTGGCGATGGCTGTAGTTCGCCGTCGCAAGGAGCTGCTGAGTGGATGAATCCAGACGGCGCAAGTAGTTGTCATGCCCAACAAGGATGTCATGCAACTCCTCAAAAGCCAAGGAAGTTGGCCGTGCTCTTATGGTGGTGGCGATGTCCCTGAAATCAGAACCCAAACCATTTAGTATGTAGAGAGTGAGATCATCATCGGAGATCGGATGATCAATTAAAGCAATTTCATCTGCAAGGGCCTTCACGGCATGCAGATAATCAGGGACAGAGCGATTTTTGCGTTGAATTAAGGTAAGTTCCTCCTTCAATTGCATAGCTCTGGTGCGCGATTTACTGGCATACATATGATGCAGTTTTTCCCAAGCTTCATGGGAAGTCTTGGCAGAGGCGATGAGAGGTGTGATGGTGGTTGATGTTGAGGCCAAGATAGCACTTAGGATAAGCTTGTCTTGACGAACCCAATGGGTTTTGTTGAATTCACTACTGGAAATGCCCACTGATGATGGACACTGTGACACTCCTTGAACATAGTCAAGGAGGTTGTAGCCGATGAGGAGTGCCTCAAATTGAGCTCTCCACTGTGGAAATGTTGATGGCTTTAGTTTCTCATTGATCTGTGTAGAAATGTTCAGTGCGATAAGGGCAATGTCAGGGGAAGACGTGGGTTGAGTGGGTTGAGTGGGTTGAGAAATTGGGTTTGATGCAGATACTTGTTCCGCAATTTGTTCTGTGGGAGAAGACATGGTGTTTGTAGGAAAAAAAAAGATCTTTTTACTCGTGAGAGATAGGCTCTTCTGATACCATATAAGGGATTTAATTGCACAGAATATCAATGAAAAATACCATAATTTGTATTGATAATTGATAAGCTATATATACACATGAGAAGTATCTATACTTGGCAGTATTGTTTGCCAATTAAATGTACAATCAATGTGCAAGATTTGTACAGAAAATGAAGGTAATTGTAACGGCTAGAAATTGCAAAAGAGGAAACAAGGCTTGAGTAATGCTGTTGAATGGTGCTTAGTGAATCTTAAGCTGATTTTGTGTTGATTTCCTCAATATCCGATTACAGGGTTTAGTACAAAATTGAGGTCAAAGCAAGAGCTTTTTGTCAATATCTAGTGTCGGTATCCACGTAATAACAGAAAGCATACCAAAAGCCCCCCCTCCTGCCTCATCTCTCCATATCACATCTAATTTATGCAAAGTATCCAATGGGAGATATAAGGCTTCGAAATGCTCGTTTGTTTATAAAAGAAATCTATTAAAGATTGCAATTATTGATCATTGCTCAAGGAACTATTGGAATCAAAGTTATCAATATTGTTTCAGTTGATACTTCATTTTTTCAATCGGAATAGAATGTTAGTGTCTTGGAACGCCGTTTCGAGGGTACATTGTTTTTTTTATATATATAATTTAAATCCAAAAATAAAATTATTTAGAATTGTGAAATTTAATATAAAAAAAACACAATAAAATGATTTTTCTGAATAAAATTATAAACATGTATAATATTACGAGAATATCATCATCAATCTCGCAAGACAATACATTCTTTGATTGCTCTAAAATTTTAATATAATATTTATAAATATATCAAGAGACTTTTCATAAAATTTAATCTTAATCTAACGGTCGGATTAAGAGATATGATTGATATTGTATGATTATTCATTATTAAAAAAACACTATTTGGCCGAAATGGAACGGACGAAACGAAACCGGTATATTTCAGCTGGTTTTTGATTGAAAAATCCAGAATTTAAGCCGAGATAAAAACGACGTTGTTTTGTCCTATTTTTTTTAAAGGATACAAAACGTTTCGGCAAAGACGAAATGAAATTGACAACTATGTATTCTTATTGGAGACCTAAAAAATGAAATGAAAAAAAAAATGAAAACCCTATAGGAATGGGACTTGTCGATGCATGATGATCTTGGCAAGAGTGTTTAAAGGATATTTCTTTTAGTTTCCTACCAGAGGAAAACAGGGGAAGATAGGAGGCGAGAGAAGCTTCATCAATTTTTGCCATACACAGTCTGATTCCAAGCTTAAACTGAAAGAAATACAGGTTGGCCTGTTAAAGCTTTGGACAGAATCATAAAGAAGAGTGGAGGGGTGGGCATGGGGGAAAAGTAGGGGGGGAAAGAGTGATGCATACTGTTTAACTTGACTACTAACATGTTTGTAAAAGTTAATCAACTACTTGCAATATTTCAAATTCTAACAATCCATCTGTTACTAAAAGATCAATAATCAATCAACTGGCTTGGTAGCTGGTACAGATGGAAAAAAGAATGAGGAAATGACACTAAAGATCTGAAAAAACAATCTGTGGTAAAATCGAACAATTCTGTTTTTCTGATGGACATCCACAGGTAAAATCTGGAAAAAAAAACAAAAAAGTAGTATGAGATTGCAGTACTGCTGCCCAATGCCCTCTTCTCAGTTCTCCTTGCGAACAAATTGGGAAAATACTAGCAATTTACTTCTCAAACCATTATGCTCCAGCGGCCACAAGTCCCAAGGCTTTCGCCGCCATCGCAGCGGAATCTAAACAGTGGGAAAACATGAAGACTAATGATTTTTATGCCCGGGGCTAGCAACATCTCCCATGTCAGAAACCCACTTCCTACATTAGCTTTCAAGAACAACATTTTGCATATAATAAAGTGTTCTTTGGACATCTGTAAAAGGTAACCCCTACCAATTTGCTCAAGTTTGACTGCCTTGCATTCTCCAAGCTCGCTGGTCAGTTGAATCGATTTAAAATCTGTGGTTTCTAATAACAGGTTCGAACAAGTTGAAGCTAGCTTGCAGTGAAAATAACTACTTTTAAAAATATATCATTCCAAGATGCAATATGAAAAAAAAAGAAAAAAGAATTATATTATTAATTAAAAACCATGTAAAAAAAAAAACCCTTTAATTAACTATATTTCCTCCATAATCCGACCCTCTTTTTCTCCAGAAATATTTTATATTGGAAGTTAAACGATTCCTGTATAAGGTATGGGTTTGTCCTAACTTTATAGAGATGGTTTATATGTATGCTAAGTTATCGTTATCAAAGCTACCAGGTAGAAGAGATAATCCTGCAACAAGAGCATTACAGGCAACAGAGAATATCCATTACGAACACAGGTAAACAATAACGTCAACTATAAGAATGGCCAAATTCCAGCATCTACTACAAAAATTTGAAAATCTGGAATCATTCACAGCAGAAACGTATAATCCTGTATTGAACAATGAATGAATAATCTGATGTATCAGACCAACATTATTTGAGCTATCAGATTTGTGAATTCTCATTTATTGAGTAGCCTAGTGTGTGGATGCACAAAAATCAGAAACTCTCCTGAAGAAACAATATCTGGGACAAAAAATTGACAGGTGCACTGGAATTCAAGAGCTGAAAGTAGACCCAATTTTAATGCAAGTCCTTTTGACCAGCATTTGTTTTTTCACCACAAAAAGGTCTCCTTTTGCTGTTTGGTTACCAAAAACACTTAAACACAGGGTGTTTTACGCTCCATGGGCATCTTTTTTCCTTTTGCTTTAAGAGCTTTTCATGATGACGCTTACTATAATAATGCAAAACAAAGATTTACCAAAAGCACAAATTTCCACTCTAACAAAGCACAGCCCAGCATTTGGGGACCCCCTTACTTGCCTTCTTAACTTTACATCCTCTTTGTGCGTGTGTGACAAATCATCCAAGAACACAATCCAACAAACGACCATTAGGTACACACAAATTCCTTATATTCAAACCACTGTAAATTAACATTGCAAGTCTACAATCCCACACTGCATAGTTTTCCAATTTTTCTACGTGATGCGCGATTTCTTTTTTCTTTTTCAATTCTCAGATTAATAGAAAAGTAAAATCAGATAACTGAAGCGCGTAAAATTAGAATCAAATACTGGAAGACCAGCAGCATGTGCCTCAGATTCCCTGTGTTCCAAACAGAAAGTTCAAGACCAAACTGTTCACAGATAAATGGGAATGGTTTATATAGAAATCATAAGTTGCAGAAAATTTACCCTTCATGCATTAAATAAACATTGCAACAAGCCCTTGCAACTTGTAAAGGCGGTGGTATTTCACATTCTTCAGAGCAGTCACCGAAAACAAGAGAAATTGAGTCAATTTGCCTCTTATAAATTAAGATCTCACCACAAAATTAAGACTGGACATCAATGTCCGATTAAAGCATTCAAAAGTCAATTGTCAAATTACAAGGCTTCAAAAAATGTGAATGACATTGCTGCGTTGGAAATACTTGTGCCTTGGTAAACAGCACATAAAAGAGTTCTACAATCCGCTGCCCCACTAGACAGGCCAAGGAAAGCTGCAATTCCAGTTTACTAAATCAACTATACTTCCAGTAAATTCACTGCTTGAAAACAGATAGCTTGAGCAACAAATGCACATTTTAAGAAACCGAGCTGACCTCAAAAGATTTGCATTAGAAGAACGCAAGCTCTATGAGGAAGCGCTTGCAGAGGCAGGCAAGTGGTTTACGACCATTAGGGCAACAACAGCTTGGTGGGTTACCTCATTTTTGTTTATAGGCCTCGTACATCTCGTCCATTCCAACCACAACTAAACTCTTCACCTGATGGAAAATCAAATGATGTATTCGATCACAATGCCCTAAAAGTAGAAGAAATTGCAAGTATTTGAACAGAAATTTAAATTTTACGAATCACTGTGAGTTGATTCTATACCTGACTGTGGGAGTATTCCGCCGCATGAAAGTCTGGTTGCACTTGCCAAGACGTGACGCCTCTAAGGTACGCCTGTGAAGTCTACAGGAAGAGATGACCAACAGTAAAAAATTCAAATTTTGAGCCATGCTTTTACTATAGAGAGTTTGGTTCATTCAAATATATTCTCTAAATTCAAGAGGAAAATCCATTTCCTCAGACCGAAACAAATAAATCCTTAGAAAAAAGATGAACTTGGCGACAGCCCCAGTTCAGGATTAAGCCAAGACAGGTCATGAAATGGTTAAAATCAAGATTGTTTACCTTCCTAATTAGACAACCTTTTTTGATGTACCCAGATATGAAACTAAAAGCAGAGATTAAGAGAAAATGTAAGATTTTCTTAACTCACCTTGATTAGTATTATTCGGTGAGGCTTGATCCCTCAAACTTCCATTATGACAACGTTCAATTTGTTTATGCTAGCATTCTCTCCTCTTCTAATAGCATTGTTGTCAAAATATTGATTATTAAAAGTTTATATTTTTTATTTAAAATTAAGATTTCTTTTAATATATCTATATTATTTTAATGAATGGATGTAAAAACAAAATAAAAAATATTATTTTAATATATTTCTAAAATACTTTAAAATATAATGTTTTAAAATACAACCTCCCCATTTAGACATAAACCTGTGTCCAACAATAATAATAAAGGAAAGATATGGAGGGGGTGGGTAGGGAACCCAAACAAATTAGGGCTGGGAGGCTGTAAAATGTTGGTTGATGAGTACCCTTCCTTCTTCAATTTCCTTCCAACTTTAAGTAACTCTTTTTCAATATTTTCAACGTGTTTTTAAAATAATTTCTGAGGCTAATTACTTTGTAACTATGTTAATTAGTTTTAAAAAATCTTGGACTTTATGATTAGATAATAATGAAATACATATTAAGTTACAAATATTTAATAGTCATATATATTTTATTTACATTTAAACTCTTTATTTTATTTTATTTTAAGAAAAAAGAGCTAGCGGGCTATAAAAAAAAAAAGAATTTCCTTCCCTAAGAGGTTAATTTTTTTGCTATATCTTTTAAACTTTGTATCTCATATTTATTTTTAGAATTATTCTCTGAATAATATAATATTTTTTTAAAAAATAATATTTATTTAAGTATCGAAAAGTATCTAAATATATAAAAAGAACTTCTTACATGTATTTGGCATATTCACCAACCACCTTCTATAAAAATAATGCTCTAAAAATCATCTAGTAGGTGGTAGCTTAGTGATAAAAACTTGAGATTAAAATATTTATTTCTTTTATGGTTTCAGGTTCGAGCCATGTGGTTGCTAATATGAAAATCATTGAAGGCTTATATAGTCATTAATTTCAGGACCTGTAAAATTAATCGAGATGCGATCAAATTGACCCGAATACCCATGTTAATTAAAAAAACACTCTAGATCATTAAAAAAATAAATCTGATTATTCAAAAAATCAGTTTGCCCTCAAGTCCTTTGTATTCATTCGAACATCATCAATAATGAAACACATAACATTGTTAAACTTATTAGAATCGACATATTCCTGGTCACATAAAGCTTTCCCAACCCCAAATCGAAACCGGGAATAAACGGGATTCCATTTGAGAATTTCTTTTAGGATTGAATTGTTATTTAAATAAATAATTATTTTTAAGCATTGCTATTTATAACTTTTATTTGAGTAAAAAACTAATAAATAATTTTAATCGATTTATATAAGGATCAAATATATACACTCACACTGATGGAGGGGGCATGCTTGTGTTAAGAATTTTTGCTTGATTACCGAAACAAACAGCCCAAGTGCTCAATGGGGATCTGCTCTTCATTTGCTACCATGCACGTCGCGGACCCATTTGCTTCCTTGACTTTACATCCTCTCCTCAGGACAATTGCGGATTATTTAAGAAAACATCACTCGCGTCATCATACAAATTCACCCCCGAGCACACAATCTTCTCTAAATGCAATCAAATCACTTTATCTAAACATAAATGCAGTCGAGGGCATTTGAAATTTTGTATCCACCAAGTACTGTTCTTCAGATTTCCTGTTTTTCTATCACCAGTTACAACGCCCACTGTTCTTCTTTTTTCAACAACCCTACTATCAGATTAATATAAAAAAGATTCGATCAAAAAAGGGATAAAAAAACAACTAGAATACCAGTAGCTTGTTTCACATTTTCCTAATCATGTGCTTCAAACAGAAAGAAGGCAAAATAGATTCCCAGCAGTAGAAAGATTGCTCAACAAAAGTGCAAAAATGCAAAGACGTTTACAGGAAAAAGGGAATGATTTACATAGATAGCTTAAGTTACAGAAAATTTACACTTGATACATTACATGAACACTGCAAAATGTCCTCGCAACTTAAAAGGGAACAACATTCATATTCTTCAAGCAGTCGCAGAAAGAGAAATATTGGGACATTTCATCAATTAAGAATTAAGAACTCACCACCATGTTAAGACTTTGAAGGCCAATGCCTGCAAAACTCTGTCCGCTTACCTCAGGTGGAATCAACCCATCTATCCCTCCCCTTTGGTTGGTTTCATCTTCAAATTTGCAAATGATAAGGCCTTTCAGGATACTGTGCTGAGAAACAGGGTTGCCTGTATCTTCTCTGTAAATACCCAGACTTTCGTTATTTCCTTCACTACAAGCGCCTTTCACTCTGTCTGGCTGAGATGAATTCACTCCATTACTGCAGCTCTTCCTTCGGCCCAATTTTGGTGATTTAGCCCGTGTTGGTGGCAGCTGACATTCAGATGAAAGCAGATTATTCAAGTTTTTAATCATAATAAATTTGCTATTCTAGGAAACTGGCTGGCATCCGTGCATAATCTTCTGCCATCAACCTCTTCCAAGTACTTTGATGATTTAAGTAGTTAACATCCCGGTAAAACTGTACTGTAAATCTTTACAACAATGGCAGGAAAGGGGTATGAATCTGTCGGCAGTACCTTTTTTAGTTCAACCTTAGGTGGTGGTCCTTCATGATAGAAACTTGGCATTGGGCTTGCCTTAAACATCAAACTCTTCCTCAGTTGCTTGATGGCTGCCTCCTTCTCTTCCTTGAAATTTATTATTGAATGAAGACCAATCAAGAAATATATCAGGATCATTAGCTTTGACGCAAAATGTCAACAGTTAAGGTTGATGTGTGAGAGAGACTTTAACTGCACTTTGCTACCAAGCTTCTTGAAAATACTTTACCTTGGTCCTTGCCTCACTTTGGGTTTTCTCAGCCTCCAACGCTTGATGTTTTTCTTCTAATTTTGAATAGAACTAAAAGATTTAAACATAATAAAACCTTTGAGTCTTCGCCTACAGGTATGTTTAAACTGAAGAACTTGCCCTGAAAAAAGAAAGGAAGAAAACAGAACTTCAACTCTGAATAAAACAAAGATACACAAGGCAGTACCTCCTTCCGCTTTTCAGCACGTTCATTACATCTAAATACAGGGGCTTCCGCAGGAGTTGGCTTCGACTTAGCTGGCCGTGCAGATGCTGTAGTACTATGCAGAGTCAAGGTATGAAATAGAAAAAATCAAGCTACAGAAGTTTAAAAAATACATAAAAGAATACTGGTTCAAACTTTATCTACTAGAAAGAGGATACGAGGAAGTGACAGAAAAGTTATCTTCCTCATCTGAATGCTTCTTATTATTTGGTTGCAAAGGCTTCCTTGACACAGAAAGTGGCTGCGAGTAAGCAAAGAAAAGTTCCAGGATTAACTGGGAGTATAGTTTTCCATCCACTTGATTAAATTAAAACGATTTACCAATGTATCAACGCTCATCTTCACATGCTGAAACAATATTATTATTATTATAGAATGGACACATGGCTAAATTAACAATGATTAAATATTGATGCCTGGTTGCAGCAGAGACCTGATTCTGTTTTGTCGGGTTTGGACGTAGCACATTGTTTGCCTTGAATGATTTGCTTGCACCACTGATATCAGGTTCACCAGAAAGACGTATTCCCAATGAAGCACGCTTTGCAGTTGCCAGGGCAAATGGCTGCGGAACAGTGTGTTTTGTTCGAGCAGGACCAGCTGGCGCAGGTTTTGATGCATGCTTTGTAGACGATTTTTTCCGAGCAGTATCCTTAGATTTTTGGTTTAGTGCTTTGACCTTTTCCACTTTCAAGCCATCCTCAAAATTCGAGCATACTACAGTCTGGCCTTCCTCGCTTTTCTCAGCATTGGAAAGTTCAGTAACCTCAACTGAGACTTCAGTGGTACATTCCTTCATCTCGTATTCCTCCGCTTCAGTACTCTCCTCTGAACTATGGAGCTCAGGAACCCCATCGATAGGTTCATAGGATTCCAGAACTCCATGATCATCAGGAACAGTTTCATGAGTTGGGTCACGGGAGACACCATTTGCATAAACGATGACACAATTTGGCTCCTTGTCCATGCAGATATCAGTAACTTCTATGCCCATTTCACTGGATCAAGAAAAACAAGAATCAAAATCACATTAATACTCAGTATTTTCATCCATTTCTGTGTCAAAGGAAAAACTTTACCACATCCGACTTTTATTTTAAAAATAGTTGTAAAACCAGTGTTAAATGACCAAAAATCATCTGACATTACACAACTTCATCTCTTTAGCCTTCCCTTTAACAGCCTTAATCCATGGCTTTAACCAGAATGCAAAGTTATGCAAATTATTTAAGAAAAAGAAGCGGCAAACATGCAGAATCATTTTCCAAGACAACAGGAATAACTGAGGCGCATAAATTAAATGAACACCAGAGAATAAGAAGTTAATAAATTGGGTATGCCCCAATCCGTAATCATGACGATAAACCCAGGTACGCAGACTCAACAAAGAATTAGACCCATTTTCCAATTAAGCAATTTTCTTTTTAGCTGAGCAAACTATTCCATTAAAAAAGGGAAATGGTAAATATAACAGCAATAGCACTCTTTTTTGGAGGGTTGGGAAAACAAGGAGGCTTGATAGACAATAAGCATCACATAAATCTCAAAGAAACACAAAAGGTACCCTTATAAAAGCTAGACAACATCTCTTTCACTCTAGGAATAACTACTGTACTTAGAACAATGAAGCTTTAATTTTCTGTCATTTTTCCTAGGTGCATTTTCTCAGCAACCAATCAAACATAGCATCAGATTTATTTTGCAAACCAAAAAGACAAAAAAAAGTAGATTCTTCGGTAACAATCCAAAAAACCAAAACTAAAATCATAGACAGGTCGAAGAGAAGATAAGAACTAAAGGAGAAAGCAAAACGAAACCGAAAAGATCGAAGAAACAAAACGCATTGATGAATTAGAACCTTCATCACATGCATGCAATGTAAGGAAAAACAGAGAGAAACAGATCCAGATTGAGAGATTGAATCAGAAAGTGGAGAATTTCGTAAGTAACTCACGGTTTTGAGCCCGATCTGTTAAGGAAGGACTATGGAAACAACAGCAAGGTTTCTTCTCTGTGTTTTTTTTTGTCTGTTTGTTATTTGTTTTTGTCTCGTGGAGCTGTGTGTTTGTTTCTGTTACTGGTTTGTTTTATACTCTTGTTTTTAAGAGCGTCTCGTCGGTGTTCCCTCTGTCATTACACGCCGTTAACTGCTTCGCAATTTGAATTTTGAAACTGAGTGCGCTGTTAATTCGGTGCCTCTAATTGTACTTTTCATACGTTTCAGGGTCTCAACTTTTATTTTTCTATTTCCGGAATTCTATTCCCAAAATTCATTTAGAGCAATGCCAACAGTAACGAGTTCTTTCATATTTTTTGCTTTATTAGCGGGCAACACTATTGTCCATTAATGCTCGCCCATCATTAGTTTCTTTATTTTATTTTATTTTATTTTTCATTTCCCCCACCATTATCTCAATAGAAAATCCTTTTTCTTTTTCTTTTTCTTTTCCCCCCTCATATTTAGTTACCATCATTGAGCTTGGAACCCTAATTAGACAATTGGTGATAAGCTGGAGGAAGACGAGAATGATATAAAATCTTATTATTATTAACCTATATTTGATCAAGTGGTTTAAACTCTAATCTTGATTAGATTGAATTTTAACATGTTTGTTTTATATTATATTTTCAGTATTTTTTAATCATTTTTATATATTAATATTATTGTTAAAAAAATATTTAAAAATAAATATTTTTTTAATATTAGTATATGAAAATAATTTAAAAATACTGAAAAATATAATATAAAAAAATATTAAAATTTAAACTAAAAATCGTCCTTTTTTTCAAAACCAAGTTCCCTAATTGCTTTCCCCCCTCAAAACCAAGTTTTTTTTTAAATTAAAATATTTTATTTTTATTTTTTACTTTAAATTAAATATTTTTTATGTTTTTAGATCATTTTTATATGATGATATCAAAAATATTTTCTTAAAAATAAAAAATATATATCATTTTAATGTATTTTTAAACGAAAAAACACTGTAAAAAACAACCGCAGTCGTATACTCTCAATTAGGCACTAATTAACCATGTAGAATCTAGTAGGTGATCTAGTGGTAAAAATTTAGGAATAAAAGATTTGTTCTCTCTGTGATTTTAGGTTCGAGTCATGTAGTTGTTAATATGATAGCTACTGGAAGCTTATACGATCGTTAACTCTAGGACAATAAAATTAATCGAGGTGCACGCAAATTGACCCTGACACCCATATTAATAATAATAAAAAACTAGCAATAAAGACACATTTTTTACGTAATTTGGCAAAATCAGCTGGGATGTTTGACGATGGCATAATAATTTTCAAGAAGAGAAGACGTCCCATCCAAATAATTGTCAAAGCCCCATCTTGATATTTCCTGCTTAACCCTTTTGATAAAGCCCCGGCACCCTCTAATTAATTCGACACCCACTTCTCAAATAATCACACATTGTTTATCATGTTTCAGAAATGCTTTGATTTTTTATTTTTTTTGTATTTTAAATTATTATTTTTGGATATTTTAAAATTATTTTTATATATTAATATCAAAAATAATTTAAAAATAATAATTTAAATATATTTTTAAACAAAAACATTTTTAAAAATAAAATCAATCACACTATCAAACATCACACAATGTTTCTAGCAAGAAAGACAGGTAGGTGAGTGACTCTGGTTCTCGCTTCTATCTCTACCTAAATCCTGGAGCTGCTAGCTAGACCTTCACAATCGCCGTCCAGGGAAGCTCAGATTGCCACCCGCAAGCTCGTAACTCTTTTGGCCGGAAACATCACCCATCCATTAGCCGCTAGCTAGACCTTCACGATTGATTTAATATATATCAGCTCTCGAGTCCTTGTGATAAACACATAACAAGCATGGAGAGTTATTTATTTATTAAATTTAAATAACATTCATGGAAATGTAAGCTCGAGTATACAACATTAAAATTATGCTTAAATAGAAATCTACCCTCTGAAAAATAAATTTACTTAATTTTACATTAAATACAATTAACGATCATGGCAAAAACGAACAAAGTGTGCCTGGATCTATTCAATGGCAAATTTACAGGGTTTAAAGTGTTCGATATTGTGTTTTAAAAGTATTTTTTTAATAATTTATTTTAAATTTTAAATTTGACTTATATTAAATTTTTTAATGTTTTTAGATCATTTTCATGCGTTAATGTCAAATATATATTTAAAAAAATATTATTTTGATGTATATATGAACAAAAATCACTTTCAATACATCAAAATAATACATTGAAAGCGTTTTGGTACCTGTTTGAGAGTCTTTGAGGTAGTTTTTAAAAGTGTTTTTTATTCATAAATATATCAAAGTAATGCCTTTTAATTTTTTTAAAATATTTTTAACATTAACTATGAAAATATTCTTAAAACAATAAAAAAATTTAATTTAAAATATAAAATAAAAATAAAACTTTTCTTTTTTTTTCAAAAACAATTATAAAATTCAATGTCAATCACCCCGTAAGCTCGAAGATGTTGAGACGTGCAAGGGCAATTATAGATAGCAACAAAGATTGCAGCAAGGAAGGTGAGGTGGAATTTGTGAGCTGTGAAGAAATAATCTCTAGTATGGAACCCCACATACAATAATAGAAGAATGATGCATCGACATCCATCTCCCTCCATCACGCCTTTAATCTTGAATTCCAAGCGAATGATATGATCATCAAGTGGCTCCCACACATCCCGGAATGGACGTGCCAGCGGCCATGATCGATGACTATCATCACCAACTCAAGAACTCGACCTGCGTTTTAGCCCCTCGAAATTAACAGAACTCTTCGCCGGGGCCAGGTATTGATGATGACAACAGATCAAAGTCTACCTCGCACGCTTACCACATCCTACCGGTGCCATTCTTTGACTCTCTGGGGATCAGCAGTGACAGATAAGTTAAGCAGTCAACGAATCCTGCATCAAGATCAAACACGGACCCATTTTGTTCAATCGACTGGTAAAGTGTCTCGATTAGCATTTAATTTCTTGATCGATCATGTTGATTTGCTGTTAGAATGAACCATGTCAATTCTTATGGCCTGGCATTGAAGGTGGGTGATCTTATTGAGATTTCTTTATCATGTTTATGACTCGTCTTCATCCCTTGTATCCCTTTCTGGAAAAAAAAACAAAAGCAAATGATTGGTATTTGATTGAATTGTTATGATTATTTTCTTCTGGTAAATAATTTTAAAAACTGAAATGATTTTGTGTTGGTGGATGCCCGATTCAACGCTATGAACTGTTAACACCTCTGCTTTATCACCATTGCCATTCAATAAACATAACCACCATCCAATCATGTATAAAGTCTCACTTTTAGATGCATTTTTTTTTAGAAAATCATTAAGAGATAACAACAAATCTTTCTTTGTATTGTTCCTGCAGAAAAAACCATTTGATTGAATCTCAACATGTTTGTTTATACAATAAGAAATTATGTAATTGCAAGATATTCTCCAACCATACCTAATTTTCTAGTACAAATAACAAAAGATAACCATTAGAATAGCAATAGCAAACAAACTAAGATTCTGATGAGATTTTTATTTTGCATCTAGAGTCATTTTTTGTGTAAATACTCAAACTTGACATCCATTTTATGTAAATTTCAGCCTTTTTGTGCAGCAAGTGGTATTGACATTTTTATTGTAACCATCCTTGCAACTGGAGCGAATGTTTCAGAAAAATCCACTCCAAACATCTGAGCATATCCCCTGATAAACAGTCTTGCCTTGTATTTATTCAAAGAACCATCAAAATTCAATTTGGTTTTAAAAATCCATTTGACTCCTATAATTATTTTGTGTTGAGATTTGTCCACCAATTTCCATGTTTGATTTTTTCAATCATTTTTAGCTCCTCTTTCTTGCATCAAGCTATTTATGATCAGTTACAATTTCTTCATAATTTGTAGGTTCAATTGCAGCAACAATGAATCTTTGATAGACATCAACAAGAGTTTTAGTTCCTTTCAAAGTCCCATCATCTATTTCATTCTTCTGATTTTGATCTTCAATCTGTTTTTCATCCTTTCAATTCCACTTTGAAAAACTAAACATCCATGTTGATGATTACTTTGTTTCTATGAAGTAAGTAGATTTTGTAGGCTATTGCAAATAAATATTTTTTTTTCTATTCTACATTCTTATGTTTCTCTATTATATATTAACTAATATCTAAATGCCGTGGGGTTTTTACTGTGCACAGTGCACTGTGCACACAGACACAGTGCACTGTGGATTACAATAGTAGGTTTTTTTTGTTTTTTTTTTCTACTTACGTTTTTTTTCTCTTTTTTCTGCTTTTTTTCGTTTTTTTTTCCTAATTATTCTTTTTCTTCTTTTTTTCCTCCGTTCTTTGCTTCTTTTTTTGCTTTTTTTTTATTTTTTACTTATTATTTTTTTCATTTTTTCTTATTACATATTTTTTTTCTACTTGTATATTTTTTTGGTTTTTTGTTTTTTAATAATCGGGGTGTCCGAGCTCGCTTAAATGCACCACGATTAATCTCCATATCCAAATTTTTTTGATAACCAGGGTGTCCAGGGCAACTTATGCATACCACGACAATCCTCGGACCCACATTTTTTTTTTTCTAAAATGCTTTCCTGCTGATACATTTTTTTTCTTTTTTTATAATTTTTTTATTCACTTATATATTTTTTTTATAACCGGGATCTCCGACCAGCTTAAGCACACCACGACTAATTCTTGGGCCGAATTTTTTTAAAAACAATATGGATTGCTACAGTGCTTTCACGCTTATACTTTTTTTTTGTTTTCTTTCGCTTATACATTTTTTTGTAGTCATGGTCTCTCAGCCAGCTTAAGCTCTTTTTTTCACTTATATATTTTTTTTATAACCACGATCTCCGGGCTAGCTCAAGTGCACCACCACTACTCCTCGGACCAAATCTGTTTTTTGATAATCGGGGTGTCCAGGCCAGCGTGGACACACTATGACTAATCTCCGAACCAATTTATTATTATTTTTTATTTTTTTTCCTTATATATTTTTTGTTCACTAATCTCCGAACCAATAATAATGATAATTTTAGTGATTTTTTTTATAGAAATCTTTTTATTTTATTTTTAAAGATTTTCCTGAAATTTTATTTTATATCGGTGATCATTTTAAAAGTAATATTACTCTATTTTTCCCTTTATTCGTTTTTTTTTGTTTTCTGTTTCTTTATTTGTTCTTTAGATTATATGATTTTTATGATTTTATTATTTATGCAATAATAATGATAATTTTAGTTATTGTTTTTTTATAAAAATCTTTTGCTTTTTTATTTTTTTATTTTTCATGGAAATTTAATTATTTTAATTGTTTTGGCAGTAATGTTAGTAATAATTTTAGCTTTAATAGCAATGATAATGGCAATAACGTCAGGATGAATTTTTAATCTATGTTTTCGTCTATTTGTTGATAGAAAATTAACAACTTATTTTTTTTATTTGATTATTGTATGTATTTTCACAATTTATATTTTATTTTTGTTTAATTTAAATTGAATTATAAAATGAACTAATCTTAATACAGTGAACTTAATAATTCAGATATCCGAGTTTTCTTGCTTTTTTAATGATGATGATAAATTTATGCTGGTTATTTCGTTTGAAACTACTAAACAGATAAATTTATATTGATTTTAAATTCATATATTTTATAAAAAACTTGCACTTAATATGAATTCTGCACAGATTTATTATTTTAACTAAATTTATATTATAATAAAAAATACATATAATTAATATTTTTTACATTGAAAAAAATATTATGCCGCCCGCGACGAAGCGCGGGGGTATTGTCTAGTATATATATAAACCGCGTTGCTCTTTTACTGTTTGAATCCACAGTATTACAAACTTTGTATATATGTTGTCGTGAGTTATTAGTGATATGTTGTTGTAGCCGATTTGGTCCAAGGAGAGCAAAATTATAAGAAAGGGCGCGAGTTCGAATCCCACTCACCGTATGCTTTTATTTTGCCACAAACTAAAAGCTATTAATATGTGTTGTCTTGAACTATAACCGAAATGTGGAGGTAGCAGAAGTGGTCCAAAACGCGCCTGTCTTCCGAGAAGGGCGCCGTTCGAATCCTATTCCCAGCAAATATTTATGTTTCTTGCTTTTTTTTATTATGTTTTTTTTTCTTTTTTCAATTTTTTCCATGAATTTTTTTTTTGGTTATATTTTTTTCTTTTTTTCCCCCACTTATATATATATATATATATATATTTATTTTTTGTTTTTATAATTGGGTTATCTAGGCTAACTTAAATGCATTACGATTAATTCTCAAATTTAATTTTTTTATAATTTTTTTTGTTTTTTTCCTTATTATGTTTTTATTTTTTTTATTTTTTTCATGAAATATTTTTAATTTTGCTTGGAAATGTGATTGATTTTTAAAAAAAATATCTTTTGCTTAGAAATATATTAAAATGATAATTGTTTTTTTAATTATTTTTAACATTAACACATGAAAATAATCTAAAAACAGTGTTTGTTTTCTATCCGTATTTATTTATTTATGCTTTTAGAAAAAAAAATTTATTCATTTTTTGCAGGGGTTTTATTTTTATCAGGTTCTGTTATGAAATTTTAATTTATATTGGTGATAATTTTAAAATTAATATTGCTCTTTCTCTCTCTCTCTTTTTTTTATGTGTGTTTTTTTTTATGTTATCTGTTTTTTAGATAAGATAATTTTATAATTTTATTGTTTGCGCAATAATGATGGTAATTTTAGTGATTATTTTTATTATTTTTTTGTTAAAATGTTTTTATTTTTTGAGGTAATTTAATGATTTTAATTATTTGAGTAGTAATGTTGATAATAATTTTAACTGTTATGGTAATGAAAATGACAATAACATAGAGATGAATTTTCAATTTATGTTTTCATCTTTTATGGATAGAAAATTAACTACTTTCTCATAATTTTTATTTTTATTTTTAAATGTGATTTAAATTGAATTATAAAATGAACTAATCTTAATACTATGAATTCAATAATTCAAATATCTGAATCTTCTTGCTTTTTTAATGAAGATGATAATTTTATGTTGGTTATTTTGTTAAAACCTACTATACAAATAAATTTATATCAATTTAAAATTCATATATTTTATAGAAAACTTGCACTTCAGGGTAATGTTGCACATATTTATTATTTTAACTAAATTTATATTATAATAAAAAAACACATAATTAATATTTTTTACGTTAAAAAAATATGGTGCCGCCCGCGACGAGGCGCGGGGGCATTGACTAGTATATATATATAGGTTGTAATAACTATTTGGCGGATGAAATATAAAAAAAATAAAAATATATATTTTAAGTATATTCTGAATAATTATGATTTGTTAGTATTTGAAATTCTATCTTGTAACAAGTTTATTACCATCTATTTATTCTCAAAGATTCATAATAGTTAATTATTATATATTATTAAATAACTATGAATGAAAAAAAGTTATAGGACAAGAAGTGTTTGTGTATTATTATGTTGTTTCCTTCCATAATAATAATTATTAATTAAAATCTTAATTATAAAAGTAATAATGAGATTACCATGTAAAATAGATGATTCATGAAAAATATTTTGTGTCAGTGATGTATGATATGAAGGGCCTCATATAATAATTTTTATTATTTTTGCTCTCACACGTGTCATTATCTCTATTTTCATCTTTTTTATATAAATCGATACATATATCAATAATTAATTGTTAGTGCCAAGAGAAATGAGAGTTAGGCTTCACACCTATTGCATGAGGATTAATTTCAAAGTTTAAGAGCTTCAAAACGCTTGCGTATTGTATCGATTGATTCATTTTATAAATCTATTATTGTTTTGATCTATTATCTCCCTCTAATATATTTTCTCAATCAATTATATTCTTTGACTAATAAGTTACCAACCACAAGGTAGTGTTGGACGCACGCCAAAATTTGAACTTGAGATTATTTAATACTTAAACAGGAAACAAGCACACACGAACTGCAGATTAAATAATTCAGAAACCCTGAAATCTCATTTTTTAAATTAAAAATTAATTAAACTTGAAAAATCAAATTAAATTGCAAGCAAGCTTCAACAACAACACCATTTCGATGAAACAAAATCTATTAATTTAGTATTTATCATCGACAAATCAACTCTCTAAACAGCTAAGTTTTGTAATAAAATCAGTATTAATATTTAATCAATCAAATATAGAAGGTAATAATAATGTTAAAGATAATCACATTGAAGATAAAAAGAACTGAGTTGAAATACTTTCAAGAATGGAGGACCGACCTAGTATGTTGAAAGTTATTGTTGGCTATTTGTAATTATTCTTTTCAAAATAAAGATTTGATAAGTAAAATTGTATAATTTTATGAGTTGCCTAATATTTATCAATAATTCCTAAACACCTAATTTTTTTATAAAAAAAAAACAAAAAAAAATGTCTACCCTACACGCGTACCATATCTTACACGTTGCAACGACTAGCGTTGTCCACGGTCAACAAATCACATATGATGTTGACGTGTCTTAATTAAATTTTAATTTCTTTTCTTTATTTATAACGTTTTCTGTGTGGACGACCAATTCTTGCTTTTTTACATAAATGTGACTATTAATAATTTTATTTTTCTGCTCGAATGAATGGTACCGGGTCTTCCCTATATCTGTTCGAATGAATGGTTTTGTATTGTAAAATATTTTTTTATTTTAATATATTGATATTAAAAATAATTTTTAACTAAAAAAATAATGGTTGTATCACTTAAACAAGGGGCGATCACTTTGAGTGCTCGGCACCCGCAAACGTGCCAGCTGTGCACTATTACGATATAGAAATTCTTCCCAGTTCCGTTTATATCAAGGTTATCAAGTTGGTGTTTGTTTTTTCAATTGGAATATTTCGGTTTTGAAATATTTAATCCTATTATTTCAAGATTATACTGTTTAATATATATATATATATATATATAATTATATCAAGAGATTCTTTTTAAAATTTCATCTTAATCTAACAGTCAGATTAAAAGATATAATTGATATTGTAAAATTATTCATTATTTAAAAAAAAACATTATTTAGCCAAAACAGAATGGCCGGAACAATTCCGGAACATTTCGGCTGGTATTTGACTGAAAAATCCAAAATGGACCGGAATTTAAACCGAGATAAAACGACACCATTTTGTCTTGTTTTTTTAATGGTACGAAACGTTTAGGCCGAAACGAAATTGACAACCATGGTTTATATACTTGGTGCAAAGTAAAAGCCAACTGCTTGAAGGTGCCCAGCTTAAGACAAGATCAAAACTAAGCGGTTATTTATTCAAAATGTCCTGCTGTCAAGTCCTGTATTATAGAGCGGAGTTCTAGGAGTTTTCAATCTGGAAAACTAAGCGGTTATTTAGCAGGAGTGGCAAAGAATTCATTATTTCAAGGACAGCTTGGCAAGGGTCAATGCTAATACTTTCACCCCATTTCCAATGTTGTGACTGGATGCATATTCTTCAGGTTTATGGCTGTATCCTGCAAAACCAAATGGCTGTATATATTAGCTAGACACCAGAAAGATCGTTGATGGCTCCATACAATCTCCGTGATCATCTACGGCAGCCATCAGCGGGTTTTCTTACAACAGGATATCATTCTGCTTCGATAAATGGATAGTGCGACATGGAAATAGCAGCAGTGGAACTTGAACATGCAAGGAAATAGATTTTGAAGCATGCTACATTAAAAGATGAAGGTTACCAAATGATGAAAAGTAAATTTGAACTTCAATTGCCTGCCAGTATTTTGTGATGCCAAATTAACCATGCAAGACAAAAGGTGTTGAAGTGCTAGCCATAGAGTGAAAGAAACTCATACCTTTGTAACATGGAATGAACAACATGCCCATAGGAGATACCCTACAAGGATATATAAGAGGTATTGAATCTCACAATCAGATGCTAAATCAACAATTAAGGTGTCATATTGTACAACACAACAGAGTTCATAATAGAATAGAATCATATAGACAACAAGTAGAAACTGCAAAAAGAGATTCAAGGCAGAGAGAGGCGTCAGCAGCGCAATATCGTTTTATTTTGGCGTGTCTGTGACGAGGTTCAGGAAAAATAGAAATTGAGTGGCAGAAGGAAATTTCAACTTTAATCATGAAAATCCAACATTTATGTCATTTGCATATATTTTGTGGTGTGTTTACCTAGCCATGAATAGGGAATCATGGTAAGCTCTGCTTATCATCAACTTATGTGTTAGGTTCAACTCTTTCAATGTAGCTTCCATTGCCTCAATCACTGATTTGTCAGAGAGCGCTGGTGGATCCTGATTTACGATTTTGAACTCTGATAGCCTGACCCCACGCTTGCTAGCTATTGTAGTAGCAGATTGATGGATTTTTTCAATTACATCATTTCTCCGCTTTTCATCAATGTCTCGTGTGTCTACCAAAATGTAGAAGAGATACTAATTCAGAAAGATAACCTTACAAAAATTCAATCAGTAGGGTAACAAACATCACAGGAATATCCTGTGAAAAATCAAAAACAAATTTGAGATGCGCCAAAACCAAACATATAACACATTAAACAGCACGACACAACCATTTATAGGATTTACTTTTTGATGAACTATATCCCACCAAGGAATGCTAATTTACTGTAAGAAGCATACCAATTTCTACATGTGATTTGCTTGGGATACTGTTGATTGCTCCAGGATGCAGCTCCAAAATACCTTCAAAAACAAGAAATGAATGGACTGAAAGAAGAGATGATGGCACAACATTTTAGTGCCTGTTTGGGAGTGTGGTTGAGGTTGTTTTTTAAAGTTCTTTTCATTCAGAAATGCATCAAAATGATATTTTTTTAAAAAAATTATTTTTGACATCAGCACATCAAAATGATCTAAAAACACCATTTTTTTTTAATTTAAGGTAAAAATCAAAATAAAAAATTTACAATTTTTTCAAAAGCATTTTCCAAACGCACTCTCAAACACCCCCTAAAAGAGATTTCAATGAGAAGAAAGAAAACATGAAAACAAAACATGACATACCTACTGTACCAACAGTGTCAATGGAACCAGATCCCAATACATGTTTCTCAACATCTAGTGCTAACTCTGCAGCTGCCAGTCCAGCATCATTTCTGCTCCAAATTATTCATGTATATATTAACACTACAATTTTCAGCAACAAGAAAACCATAATAATTACAGCAAATAATTAAGTTCCAATTGGAAAAGGAATTGAAATTGGATGGATGAGAATAAGTTAACAGCAACATAAAGAACCTGCACCAGATTCGCTGTTATTTACCTACCAGTTATCTACACATCTGGAGGGACTTAACCTATTTTGGAGAAATTTCCAAGATTGGGAAAAATTCAAATGAGAGATAGATTTAGTCAAGCTATGCAAAGAAAATTAAAATCAGAAGTAATACAAGGAAAACGCTCAAAATAGAGGTTATAAAGATCATTGGAAAACCAAAACCAGATGGGTAAAAACACACATAGACCCGCAGTTTTATGCAACTAACTCCAAGATTGGCAATTCTTCAATGAGATGTGTGCATCACCTGGAGAAAAAACATGTCAAAATATAAGCAAGGATCACCTGTTCGGCATCAAGACAGCTCCAGCATGGCCCCCATTGCCTTCAAAGTCTACTTTTAAGCTTGCAGGGGCTGCAATTGCAGTTACTATACCAATAGATAGACCTGCATCGACATTTAAAGCAGATTAATAAGAGCTTCAATTTGTGGCCCTGAAAGGATAAAATAGAAGAGAAAAGTAGCCTACCTTCTGCCTCTAGAATGGGTCCCTGCTCGATATGTAGCTCCAAAAAAGCAGAGTAACTTCCTTCCTTTAAGAAAACACTGGATATGTCATCTTGTTCTTTCGCATAACCAGCAGATCGAGCAGCCTCCAAAAAGGATATATTTTGGGCATCAACAGTAGTCTTCAGAGCTTCTGCAAGAGCTTCACTCCCTGCCAATAAGCGGCTGCATATTAAAAATAGAAACATGAGGTACCTTGTACATGTGACTAGTATGAGATGCTAAAATATTCCTAGAATGGAAAAGATAAATAGACAAAAACTGGAGCAGAAATGTAGCCAGCATGCTCATTTAGCGACTGGTGTAAAGATAATCATATGCTGGTCCTAACCTTCCCAAGCAGCCAATCCCAAAGCGTGTTGGCTCTTCCGAGGTGAACAAGACAACCTCCAGTGATCTTTTAGGTTTGAACCCAGACCTGTAATAGTTCCATTCAGCATAATGTTGACACAAATTAATTGCTATCTGCTGTACATTGTTTGAAAAGATCATATGATCATTGGAAAGCATCATATGTATTTTATTTAAGAAAACCAAGAAGATTAACTTAAAAAATCAGGATGGAAAAGCAGATTATTGCAATGTTTTCATTTGGAAATAAAATTGCTAAAATGCAAGGTGACCATTCATGTAAATTGGTTGTTGTTTAAAATGAAGTAGAATAGTGCATAAAAACTGAGCGTAATCTTCTACATTTGCAGCAATGCATTGGGAACTACAATTGTTCTTGATCCACCCACAAAAATATCCAAGGAAAAGCAATTAAGTCTTTCAGTTTTTATAACAAATACCCTTATCACATCAGCCAGAAAATGCTTACCTTTTAAGCACATTTATGGCTTCTATTGCACCTAGAACACCAACAACTCCATCATATTTCCCAGAATATGGAATAGCATCGATATGAGAACCGGTCGCAACTGGAGCAAGGTCTGGCTCATAACCATCCCTGCAGAAGACACAACACAAGTAAAATTACAGAAATATGAAACCCCCAAAAAATATAGATGAGGCATTTTGATATGTGCTTAGAATCGAACATTTCAATCCAAAGATGACGAACAGAAAAATCAAATTAACAATCATTTTGAAGCACGACCAACCAGCCTTGTTGAGCAACAAAGTAGGAGTTATTATCGAGTTTACACAAAGGCAAGCTTGATTATATCTTTGAAAATTGTGTGAGAAATGATTACAGAAAACAAAATTAATAGATGACAAAATAAACTCACCAGCGACCAAAAATGTTACCCACGGCATCCTCTCTAACAGACAATCCAGAGAGTCCCATCAAGTTTTTGACGTACCTGGAGTAAAATATTTGCAAGAACAACTGGTATAAAACCAAATATCTATGATTGTACTTGTATTGTTGTCGTATAAGATACGAAACACAGCATACTGTAATTTGCAAATTCCCATGCCCCAATCAATTTTCCATGAAAGCAAACGTTTTCTTTATGATAACGAAGAATCAAGCTACAGAGAGTGAATACCAATAATAAAGCACACCTAAAGGAACGATCACGGTCACCCAAGATGACAATATCTCCGGTGGAGATGAAGAGAAATTTATAATAGAGTTACCTGCGTGCCAAAACATCCTTTTCAGTGTACAAAATCCTAGTAACAGATGGGGCAGGTGTATCCGAGAAAGTAGAAAGCTCATCAATCTAACAGCCAAAGAAAAAATAACAACAACATCAACTTACAAAAGAGAAACATGACCTCTGTCGGAAGGACTTGACCAATAAAGAAACACGGAATAAAAATACAGATACTTTGTTAAAAACCCAGCAAAAGAAAATCAAAACACAGCGATATTGGTCTACAAAAAAAGTTAAAGAAAAAATATTTCGAATTAGTTGGTACCTGGTTTTCGAGAGCTGTGGAGTCAACTGAAAGAAAAGAAAGCAGTGTGTTTGGAGCAGCGAATGAGTAATCATTTGGTGCGTGAATGGGGTATCCAGAGAAGTCCTCCATAGTTTTGTCTGTTGGGTCTTCATTATTTATTGCAAGGATTCCAGAGACTGATAATTGAAACAGCAGGAGAAGAAAGAATCTCAGAGACATCATTTCTGGGCTGGGAAGCTTTGGGTGGGCACTGACTACTGAGACACTTGATAGATGTTTTCAAGTTTATCGTGACAGGACGTCAGTTCGTGCTAATCCGACACTCCCAGTTCTGGCACTTTTGTCGTTTTGATATATATATATATATATATATATATTATTAATCTTGGTTTGAGTAGGAATCTTGTTGCTGATTTTCTCTCTTTATTCACAGGGATCTGGATTTATATATATTATAGAGAACAAAAATAATGCTGGGGTTGCTGTTCAGTGGATGTTTGGTGTGGTGTTAGATTAATTTTTAAAAGTATTTTTTTTAAATAAATTAAAATAATAATTTGTTTTATAAAACAATAACCAAGGATCTCATATAAAAAATCAGGATCAGACTTCATAATTTTATAGATTTTAATGTAATTTTATTATTATTTTTGTATTTATTCATTGGCTTTTGTTGACCTATTTTAATTAGTTTTAAAATTTAATAATCTAAATAAAGTATCAAGAAAGTACTATATATAGGTTATAAGTGATATAAAAATCTTATTATATATTTTTTAAGATTTTATGTGATGTATAAACAAGAAAATGGGATTGATGTGTATTTTCTAGTCTAATTTTAATTATAAATTATAGAAAGAATGAATTTAATGTTAGAATTGACAAATTTACAAAATAAATAAATTTGTGTGTATATAATATATGGAATAAAAGAGTTTGGGCTTGATTCAATGCTACCCGAATTTCAAAGCCCGGGTTCGGGTTTGATTCAATGCTACCCGAATTAGTGAATCCATTTCCACAATCCCAGTGATTGCGAGGACAAAGTCCACCCTGTCCTCTCCACAGGGAAATAAAACACCACGACCGAACCCTCTGACACTTTATCAACTTCCCCGAGAAGCCGAACCAAAAAATGGAGTCGACAATGGCCAGGCATACATGCCTGAAGCTGGAAATCCCGGAACCAATTTTTATAAAAGGCACTTGGTTTCCCTGTCACTTCCATCTCTCCATCACCGACGGCCTTGATTCTTGGGTCTGCGACGGTAAATAAAACCCCACAATTTCCTCTCGTAGCCCGTATCGTTTTCATTCTCAAACCAGAATTTTAATCTTCTATTTGACAGCAACGGAAGAGGAGGTGAGAGATAGAGCAGCACAATGGGACCAACCTGTGTCTACCTACATTCAACTGGCCGAGAAACATTTAGGTTTCCAAATTCCCAGTTCTGTCTACAAGTTTACTGACGCTGGAGATGGGAATAAACGAGTTAGTACTACCTTTCCCTTTTCCCTTTTTCATTATATATAGTAAAAAAATGAGTGAATTTTCGTAAGAACTAAAAAATTGTGGTCGGTTGTAGTTGTCGTGGACGTTTGAGAAAGAAGGGACAAAGCTAGAATGGCGATGGAAATGCCAGTCCCCGCCTGATAGTAAGAAGACTACCACATCAATCTTGGATTTTCTTATGGATGCTAACATCAGACTAAGTGTAAGTTCTTTTTTTCTTTTGATTTTTTCCTGAAATGCGTTGATATTGTTATGGGATTTTCGTTCCGCTGTGTAAATGCTGTTCTTTATGACAATGCAGTATCGTTTCTTGCTCGTATGCATTACTTTTCATGTTTTATCCTGGCATTCCTCTGTGATTTGAAACTTCATAGCACATCTAATTAAGGGTCAAAACCTCTGTGATATTATTTACTTTTATCATGTTATATTTTTCATGCAAAAATAAGAGGAGAATTCAATTATTGGAAAGGTCAGTTGATGAACGGTGAGGTTTTACTCGCTATTATCCTTTCTAGATATACACTGTCTTGAGTTATTGAGATTTTGTGTTTGCTTGGTTCTAATCGTGAAATGAGGTTGTTTCAGGATTTTCATAAAATATTTGTGCTGTTTCGTAATGGGACTGACTAGGGTTGCTGTTGTAGATGGGAAAGAATAGGGAAGTTAAAACATCCTATGAAACAGAGAATAATTTAGCCATGGATGTATTGGATAGAGGAAATGAAACTGAAAGTAAAGCAGTTAAGGCTGTGTGGAATAGACGGAGTACACATATATTTTGTGATATTTGTATCCAAGCTGTTCAGATGGGCTTGCGACCTGGGACTCATTTTTCTAAACAAGGATGGAGATATGTTATTGGACAATTTGAGAAAGAGAGTGGACAGAGTTTTACCAAGAAGCAGTTGAAAAACAAGTGGGATGGGATAAAGAAGGACTGGAAGATTTGGAAAGCTTTGCTAGGTCAAGAAAACAAACTTGGTTGGGATCCCAATAAACAAACAGTTGCTGCCTCTGACGATTGGTGGGATGAAAAGATCAAGGTTAGTTTCAAGATTAAATCTTAGGGACTATGTGGCTTTGGTTTTTCCTCTCATAAATTGATTCACACATTGATTTTTTTTCCATATCTTTATAGGCTGTGCCAGCAGTTGAAAAATTCCGAAATTCAGGTATTGAGCCTGATCTTTGTTCAAAATATGATTTCATGTTCACTGGATCAAGTGCTTGGCCCACCGCTTCAGCTGTTTTTATAGACGAGGAGGAAAGTGATGGCAATCTCATGCAACCTAATGTTAATATTGGACCAGCTGAGCATGTGGAAGGGAGTGGTGATTTAGGGGATGAGCCTACTTCTGTGGAGAGTTTGGACGAGATGTTGACTGGTGCATATATAGACCGGGACTCCCTCCAGCTCGAGGAGCAGAGAAATGACAAGAAACAAAAGAGAGTTGATGAATCTGGCACACAATCAGTCAAGAAAGGAAAGAATCAATCAGGAGGCACAGTGAAGTTATCCCGCAAACTTGACAGGTTGATGGCTACTGTTGAGAGTGGGGGTAGTGTCACTTCTAGGAGGAGAGATGCTCAAGGATGTAGCATTATAGAGGTCATGGATGAATTGCATTGTATGCCAGACATTGTGAAAGGCAGTGGCCTTCATGTATTTGCTTCAGAGTTTTTCCTATTAAGGACTAGAAGAGAGATGTGGTTTGCAATGAGAGAACCAAAAGCCAAAATAAACTGGCTAAAGACTATGTATGATAAGTCTGTAGCAAATCAGTAGGTTGGCTCAAGGTTTTTCTGCCTTTTCATGCTTATTTCTGACTTTGCCAGTTGTTTGAGTTGCTTTGCAGGTTCTACATTTTTTTCTGGTATTATGAACAATTTCATCATGTTTGGTTGTATTGACCAGGGCTGTCTGTTTATGATAATTAGGCGTGTTTGTAGACACATTTATTTCATGATGTTTATTTTGACAAAATATCAATATCATTGTGTTTAGTTACTCACGTTTTACCAAAGTGTTTTTTTTTAAGAGTAAAACTACACTTGGAATCATGTAGCCACTAACCTGTCACATCATGTCATTAAATGAAACATCCCATCCTTCACAGGTTGGCACATGAGCTGGTAAGATAGTTTGTTAAGAGATTTAGTATTTTCAATATTTTATTCTTTGAACATTTGCTGTGTAAAAAGTGGCAAATTCATTATGTTTATGTTTTCTGATGATGAATAAGGATGAGATTATGCTGACTCTTATTATGAATATTATGAAGAGTTGATATAATACGTTGATGATGATGACTTTTATTAAAAAAATGAGGATGCCAGTGATGCTAACTACAATGATGAAGAGGAAACATTTGAAAGGCTCAATCACTTGAGTTTACTTCTGTATAGGAAGAAGTTGTCACAAAGACTCAGTCGTTTGAACGGCTGAAAGGAGAAGCTGAGAAGTGTTTGGCACAAAGTGAGAAATTTAACAGCGAGAAGATGGAATTTGAAGCTGCTGTATATGCAAAGGTGTGTTACTATGTGCCTTTAAACTCACTGAAAAGTATCATAACATTACTACTTTCTTGATTTAAGTTCATTGTATTAATGTTGCTTGATTCTGCTAATAAAGTTTGAAGCAGAACTGAAGTGATTGGCTATACTCTCTTGGTGCATGGATTTAGCTGAGGATGGTTTTAGTCTGTTAGAGTTTTGTGTTCTATTAAAGATATACAGTGTCGTACAGTTTGTGTCGTAGTTGAAACATTGTTGCTGAGGCTTGATTGTTGAATAATGTTGTCATCATGAAATGCCAATTAAAATTTTCATAGAAGATAGTCTCAGGTCTGGTTAACACAGTTGGATATTAAGTTTGAACTCCATGAACCCTTGTTTATCTATGTGATTTTGAAATTTGCATGTCAATTGTCCAAAACCATTCACTCATTTGATACTGGATATACCTTTTGATGGGAGAGTTGTTTTAGGAAAACCGGGAGTGAGAAAGTCACCTCCAGATCTGCACTTTATTTCTGTAATGGTTTGGAAGAGTGGACCAATATGATGGAGCCTATTCCCATAAACATTGGTCAATGAGACCATAACTCAGTAGAGGAAATCTAAATGGTAACGGCACTAAAGTCCAGAGAGTCCATTGTTATATTTTTTTTTGGTTAAAAGCATGATTATTTAAATGCAGTTTACTAGAAATTATGTTTTTGTTTTACCTAGTATGTAATGCACGGTATGGTATCTGTCACCCCTTCACCGAGGATTTCCTCTTGCATCCTTTATGACATGTTAGAGCTAATTTGGCTTTTCTTGGCTTCTAGTTTCTTGGGGTGTTAAATTCAAAGAAACGGAAACTTAGAGAACTTCGAGATCAGCTCTCAAAGAAGGAAATTTCTGGAGAATCGGCACAGGAAGCGGAAGATTCTGACCAAACTGAGAGTTTTGATGGAGGCAGTGATGATGAGAAAAGTGAGGAAAAACCTCGGGAGAAACTTGCAGGCACTTCTAAGGATCCACCACCTCGTAGGGGTCATGTCAGGAAGAAGATAACGCACAAGTAGCTTTCCATTGGCAAAGTGTGGTCTTGGCACAAAGGCAATGCACTTCCTCCATGCCTCTCTGTAAGAAATTGCATCTCATCCCTGCTGATACTTTAGAAGTTGTTTTTATTTGTAAGAAATTAAAACATGTCACTGAACTTGCATCTGTTTTCTTTTACTGATTTACTTCAAATTAAATAGAACATTAGATCCTTTGAGAGAATACTGAAATATGGAAATTGATAATCGTGGAGGGGGAAAAAAATGCTGGGCCTCTGGTGGGTTTGAGCTAAAGACAAGGCTGAATTTGAAGACTTCATTTTTTTAATTTTACATGCATCATCTCTGTTTTACATGCTTATTGAATCTGCTCATTTTGCCATCTAAGGGTTTATTTGAGATTAATTTAGAGTGGAGTTATAATCGTATGGTCTAGAATAACAACTTCGTCAATTCTTACACATGGGATATGAAGGATGGCATGATAATCCGTATTAAATTACTGTAAATTAGATTTCCTCAATTCTTTTTAATAATTTTGCATTTTCAACGTTGTTATCTTAGTGAAAAGGTCTTGACTAAGATTCAATTAACAGTGGAATCACATGTAACTTAATTTATTGATTAATTAAGCCTATGCATATATAGTTCATGAATGTTTAATTACAAGAAGGAACATTATAGATACTCTCAAATTAAAGGTATATATATATTTATTGCTATTAAATTTCAGGACAGTAGACGGAGAAATACAATTTTATCTCGCAACACATGCATGGAGATTAGAGCCTCCTTATTTGAATCTCTATTCGAGACAGCCAATGATGCAACAGTATTAAACAATCATAAACAAGAAAATATAGGAGTTTTTTTTATGTATCTTAACCAATCCTAGGGACTCTATAGACAACGTTGTTCTTATCAACCCAAACCCAAACCCTATCACACCGGAAGTCTTGGATGACTGCTGATCCTTCCGGCACAATTTTAGCTTTAACAAGATGGTTTTCTCTCTCGATCCATGCAGCGGCGACCTTCCCCTCTGCTCCAAGAAGCTCCGGCCATGAACTCTTCCCTGCATGTACACAAATTCTGCGTTACAACTCACAACAAACTATGCACTTGAAATTTTCGATATTTCCTTTTACGGGAAGAAAATATTCATTACCTTCGCAATATGTAGATGCCATTTTTTTTTTATTTCGCTCGCTGTTCTGTGCTGTTTCTTTGTTATGATATAATTCTGTTCGAATTGAGGTGGGAATTTATAGCCTACCATAACTAGCAGCCATTGGCTGGGATGATTGACTTTCAAGCCGCCGGCCAAAATACTAAGTTGGGCAGCTAATTGTTTTGGCAGAGATAAGGCTAAAGGATGCATGTTTTCGTATGAACTCAGCTAGTTTCCGACCCTTGAAAATTCTTCTTATTATCCGAAGAGGAGATGGCTCCAAATATGATCGAAAGATCTTGTCCTCCAAATCCAAAACCTTAGGTGAAAATCTGGACGAGAAAAGTATTACCAACATGTTTGACCCTCGGTACGTCCCATGATCTAAGATACGTGCTTGGATTTGTGATCATGGCAACTGTCTTCATACATGGTATCAGTGGGAAAGCAGGCTGCTATTTGTTACAGTTTGAAAAGATGAGGATCAACTGGATAATATATATAACTTCCACGTGTGACGTAGCGTGAATAGCAGCCTAACCTATATATCTCTTGCATGTCATGATGTGATTATTGAAGAGACTACAGGGATCATTTATCTATGAGAATCCTATTCAATTTTGTCATAATGTCGGCAGCAATTTGGTCTTAATTTCATGTGCTGCGATGGATTTGTCCACCAGTATATATATATATATGATCTAGACATCCAATCTAGTTCTGGAAAAAAATCACCAAGTAAAGATTAGATTAATGAACCATGCTATCCTTATTAAAAGCAATCAATTAATCAGGTCATTTTATTTGGTGGTTATCTTATAATAGAATCTTGACTATTATCAAAAAATATAAAAATTAATCAGGTTCCTTTACCAATTTTGGAATCTAATGACTTGTGATGATGTCCTATAAAGTTCAAATAGTTTAGGAGCAAAATTTATGTGTTGGATAATTGATTAATCTTTTTATTCTAATAATATGATATATAAATCTAAAGAGAGTATTTATAACCCTTAAGTTTTGTCCTTTATGGAGACAAGGGTTATAGTGTAATTTTACTCCAAGAGTATCAATGATTAATACATACCCTTTATATAAATATTAATAAGGGAGAATAATCTAATAAATACATTAATAAATATTCCTTACACAAGCATTAATGATGAAAAATATATTTGATTTATGCATTAATAAAAGATAAATATTCTTACATAAATATTAATGCGATGGAAATTTAATAGGTTATTGAGATGATTTTTATACGCTATCTCTTACACAACATTAATGTTAATAGAATTATGATATGTTTTTAGAGGATTTTTATATATCTAAAGATCCAAGTAGAGTAAAATCCAAAATTTTAGTATCTAATTCTCTTGAGAAAAACAATTAAAAATAAGCATTAATTAATTTTAAGCCAAAACAAATAATTATTATTAATTAAAAATGACAAGATTTTTGAAGAAATATACACATCAATATTTATTAATTATAACTTTTATTCAATTATTATGATTTGTTTTAAACAAATCTTATTATTGTTAAAATCCTTGACAAAAAACCTAATAATAGCCAGCACGTCCCATGATCAAACATACGTGCATGAATTTCTGATCATGGCAACTGCATTGCGTGATATTAGTGGGAAGGCTATTAAAATATTAAAAATACCCATGAGAAATCAGGAATACTTAGAATGAATTTATTTGTGATTTCGTGTCACAATTTACCATTATTTTTTAATTTGAATATTAATGCGTCTAGATTTCAATAATTACAAACCTATTATTTTTAGATTCGAGAAAACATCATTCTTTTTAGATATTTTTTATGGGTCCGAGTTAATTAATTAAAACTCTAATTATTCTAGACTCTCACAAGGTGATTATGTCCTGACTCAAAATTGAGAATTGTAAGACAGATTTCAATTTTTTTGTCATCATACTACTGACTAAATTGTCATCAATGAACAAAGAAAACTTATGTAAGCTTTTACACAGAAAAAATAGATTTGAACTCATTTTGTTGTTGGCTTGTAATGAATAATTTAAAATAGAAAAAAATCTTGCATTGATAATGGTTTTTATGATATTCTTAGATGAATAAATTAAAATAAATGTAGTTGTCTCATTTAAAATATAACTTTTGTATTGATGAAAGATGATATATATTTTCGACCACTGCTTGATTTCTTCAAAAAAGAATATCAATTACCTTTACATATAGATGCCATTTCTGTTAGGAAATTAGACTTCAATATTTTCTATACTTGGTAACATACTTGGTAACAGATTATCATTGTATATTTACTTTCCTATTGTAGGTAAGGTTCCTGATTTGTAATTTCTTGTTCCTAACTTATAGGAGCAATTAGAGTCCTTACAGGATTAGTCAGAATCGTTCTTGTATATATACATGAACTAATGTCAGTAAGGTTTATGCTTCTATGATATATCACAATTTCATATTTACATGCTATTAGAGCTTAACTAAAAGATCCTAATCTATAGCTACATTCTAATCTCTCGCGTAGCCTTTTTTTTTCTTTTCTCGGCCATCATGACCAGTAATGAGGTCCCTCCAACATCTTCAGCCACTGGTAAAGAAATTGCCATTTCCAGCACTTCTACGGAAGCTTCAAGAATGGTTATTTCAAACCCCTATTATCTCAACCATTCAGATCATCCTGGTTTGGTTTTAATTTCCAAACCATTATATGGAGATAATTATTCTACTTGGAAGAGGGCTATGACTCTACCCTTAAATTCCAAAAATAAACTAGGTTTTGTCAATGGCTCCATCACAACCCCCTCAACAGAAATTGATCCAGAAAGTCACGTAGCTTGGTCTCGATGCAACGATATGGTTCACTACTGGATTGTCGACACTCTTAATCCAGAAATTTCTGATAGTGTCATCTATTACTCTGCTGCTCATGAGGTTTAGGAAGATCTTTGTGAGCGATTTTCCCAAAGCAATTTCTCTGTTCAATTAACATGAAAAAGTTCAAACTTTTGTCTAATTATCTTCACAAGCCATTGGCAAAAACATGTAATTATTTACTCGTTTGAGCTAGTTCAAGCTAAATTCGATCCCTTGCAAACAACTAATTTCTACTGAAATTATGTTTATTCCCTCTATAGTTTCATGTTTCATAATATCTTTTCAGAATAAAAACCTAGCTAGAGAACAGGATGGAATTATCCATTCCCTCGAGAGGAACTTCGACAACAAGCTTTGAGTTCCCTACGTTTATCTGTCAATAAGTGGGGGGTTCATTATTCTAAGTACGCTCTACTTCATCCACAGACAGGCGACAGATATGCTTTTGCGTTGATATCATGCAGTTTGTACATGTCAAGAATCCAATCATCGTCATTCTAATTTGGGCCGATAACTTCGGGTAGAATTTGAAGAAACTAAAATGGCGTACGCAATTGGCATGATCTTGAATATTTCAGTCACGTGGCTTTGATCGTGTGGCTGGGGGTCAAGTATATTAAAGATGAGCTCTGACATTAGTTTTTCATCGAGAATATTCAGCTCAGGGTTTCGTAATAGAGTACAAGTAGGCATATGTGAATGCGAGTATGATCGAACATGCATCCAATAAATCTTTCTAGAATAGACACTGGTCAAATAAGAAGATTTTCAAACAGATCAAGGTTGCGTGAATGCCAAACTAGATATATATACATCTTCATACGCAAACACATGCTACAGTCAACAATGAACAGCCAATAGCTACCACATGCCACACTATAAATAACCATCTCGATTTCAACAAAATTATATCTCGATCGAATACAAGGAAACATTACAAAAAAGTGTAAAGAGAGGGAAAAAATGTCATCTGATACTACATGCCAAGGTACGTGATGAACATTTTTTGTGCTGAAAGTATAGTGCATGCAGCTTAATATGATATGTGCTTGTTTGTGAAACAGTGAATTCGTGTACATGCAGGTAAGAGTTCATGGCCAGAGCTTCTTGGAGCAAAGGGGAAGGTCGCTGCTGCAAAGATTGAGAAAGAAAACCCACTTGTGGATGCACAAATTGTGCCAAAAGGATCATCAGTCATCCTAGACTTTCGTTGCGATAGGGTTTGGGTTTGGGTTGATGAAAGGGGCATTGTTTTTCAAGTCCCTCGAATCGGTTAGGATGCGAAAATACTGATACTGATGCTTCTAAGGAAATAAGGAGGCTTAATCTCCATGCATGTATACTAGATATTAATTCCCGTACGTCCATGTACTTCCACAGAACTTGCTAGCTAATAATTAAGTCGTCCTACTATATCATCAATAAACTTATACAATGCGATTCTAATCTCTCTCTCTCTCTATCTATCTATCTATCTATCTATCTATCTATGTGAAGTTCCACTTTTTGTTTTTCTGATTCCAGTATATATGCAGTTCCTTTCTGCAGTTAAGGATTATTTGTGATATATGTGAAGGTTTGGATTTAGAGTCAGATTAATTTCTTAATTCGCACAGCTGTATTGCTACGAGAAAAGTCTTGTTTTGGGGCTCCCTGGTCTTGATGTTTTTTTGAATTATTGTATGTTTGGTTGCTGCAGATCCGTATTCTGTTTCCTTCGCCTTTCTTCCTTCGGCGCTATAATGATAATCGAAAAGTACTTGGCTTAAATTGAAGCACCCATTTGCTAATATCAAACAAATCATCCTTTAAGGATTTGAAAAAAGAAAATCCACTTCGCCTGAGCTTGTTATAATTATATAAAGCTTATGCATGTTAGATCATCATCCTTTCTTTGATCCTTGTGTTCATATATAAATCTCTTTAATATATTGAGCTGCGTATAAAATAATTGCTGAAAAGATTAAACACGAACAAAATTAATGATGAATCAGAACATGCAATAATTTTATAATGATCTACAATGACTTCTTTCACCGTAATATTTTCTCAAGGGAAGTGTTGAGTACACCTTTAAAAAGTGTTATTATGAAAATAATAAGTTTATAATTCAAGGTAGCATTGACTATTGTTAAAGAATAATAAAAATTATATTATGCTGTTTCACCTAACAATTTAAATTTTTAGATGAGGTGGTTCATTAACAAATATAATAGGAATTCAATTGAGAAAGTTTCTTGATCGATAGAGCCTAGTTGAGCTATGGTAATATGGTTGAGGGACTAATTTACCACTTTCCCATTAAAAAAGGGACCAGTGTAATCATCCTCCACTTGAAAATGCCTTCATTTGACTGAAATTTTGGATTAAAGAATGTCAGTACTACCTTTTCAAATATATCCAGTGGTGCTCGGTTTGCATCCAATTATCAATCTTATTTTTTGGGTTGACTTGACTGCGCAGACCTGAAATTATATATGTATATTGTTAGAAATTATCTTTTGTGCCCCTCATGATACATCTGTTAGAGTGTATATTATGGAATACTAAAAATATATTCTGGAATATAGTATAGGATATTTGACACATGTATATAAAGCTATTACTAGCACACGGTGTGTGTGTGTGCAAAAACATTACAACAAATTATATTCAAAATTTCCTTCTCTCTCTGAACTCTCTCTCTCTTCTTCTCTGCACAATTTCTTCACTCTTTTACTAATCTCAACATGGTATCAGAGCTATTTTGCTAGCGCATGAATTGATCCAATCTTCCGCAATCTGATCCTTCAATGGATCATTCAAAAAAATAAAAAAAAATGAAGCAACAGAGCAGCAGCAGAGCAAGCACCATCATGTATCGTGAAGAGGAGTGCACACACACAGAACTTCTTGTTCCTGTAAGTTTACCTCAATACAGTCTTCTGCTTCTGCGAATTTGATGTTTTCTTTGAAGCTCAATCAGCTCTTTGACCAGCGTGTCCTTGAGTTGGAGAACCTCTGTTCTTTAAAATATAGATTTGTGTTGCTGCTATATCATCTTCTTTTTCTGCTCCTCCTCTCTCCACCGTCTCCAATCCTTAAATCAAACATTTAGTGTTCAAAGAGTCTGCTGAAAGCCACACACACAAAAAAAAATCATACTCTAGTCAGCTGAAGATGAAGATGATCATCCATGCCGCTTCTGCTCCTCATTTACAATATCTCTCATGATCTGAGTCCATATCCAAAGCAGAGAGACACGATGGCTGCGACAAAGACAGAGCCCAAGGGAGGATAGATCCCGGCGGCAGGTGAATCTTCATTATATGCCAAGTAAGGCAGTAAAAAAAAAAAAACCTTTATTTGTTCCAGATCCAGCAACAAGCAATGAGAATTAGAAAGAGACGACATGTTTCCGTTGAGTCTCGTCACAAAGAGAGCAATAATGAGTAGATGCAGCAGAGAGTATCAGAGGAGGAAATAGCTGCTGTTACTATCGTTGTTACTGATATTTTGTTATGAATTTCTGTTTCTGGAACTCGAAGAAGAAGATCCATGGAGAGGATTAATTTGAGTTTGTAGCAGTTGCCTCTCTGCTCCTCTGCTCGAGACTCGCTGTTGAATTTGAAGCAATTATTACTATTGGCTGCAGCGTTGCTGAGAGAAGAATAAGCTGTGAAACCTAGATGTTATGATTTTTGTAGTGTCGTTTGTATTGTCCTGTTGTGCTGCCGTTTTGATCAGTTGTTATAAAAATAAAATGAAAAAAAAAGAAAGAAAGAAAAAGAAGAAGAAAAAAGAAAGAAAGAAAATATATATATATATATATATATATATATATCATTGAGAATTACAAAATGAATTCTTACACAGATTAAGAAATTCATCGGCAAATGAAAAACTTCAGAAAAACTGAAGTAGCCAAATAAAATTTCAATCAAGAAATAGACAAATGAAATGTCTTTTCTCTCTCTTCTATCTTCTTTGCCATTTGAGCATTTTTCTTTTTCTTCTCAATCGCATTCAAACTCATTTTTTCTTTTACAAAGTGATTTCTGTCAAAAAGGGTTCAGTACTCATGTGTTTTGTTTTCATTGTTGCAATCTCATGCTTGGTTTGTCAAAGCAAGAGATTGAGGGGGGATATTAGAGTGTATATTCTGGAATACTAAAAATATATTCTAGAATGTAGTATAGGATATTTGACACATGTATATAAAGTTGTTACTAGCACACGGTGTGTGTGTGCAGAAACATTACAACAGATTATATTCAAAATTTCCTTCTCTCTCTGAACTCTCTCTCTTTTCTTCTCTGCATAATTTCTTCACTCTTTTACTAATCTCAACAACATCCATGTTCTTGATCATGCAAATTCAAAATAATAAAAGTTTTACAACAAAAACCTTCTGATCTATGCCTACCAGCAGTCGTAGATAAGGTACACGAGCTATTATTTATAGGTAGATCAGGGACTTCACTCATTAATTTATTTTCCAATTTTCTCTTTCCATCAAGGAGATAATTAGCCATGATCAATCAATTGATCCCCATGATCAAACCCGATGACCTTATCTCCATGATCATGGGTTTGCATGATCAAGAACATAGGTGTGTCATGAGGAGCACAAAAGGTAATTTCCAACATATATATATATATATATATATATATATATATATATATATATATATATATATATATATATATATGGGCATGAAGATTACCTGCTGTGAAAAAAGAAGGAAAGCAAACCATGCATGCTAAATATCGATAGACTTTCCAAATTAGTAGTGTAATGAGTTTCGGAAGTTGTGAGTTAATCCCCTTACAGAAACCATGTAAGATCTCTACAAGTGATCAGTCTCGTGACGTAGACTTGAACTGTTTATAATATAATCGATTATTATAGAAAATAAATAAATAACTCATTTTTAGTCTCCATGTACGATGTGCCGTAACCATTATTTTGAAGCCGAAGGATTTGGCTTGGTTTGAAACTTTAGTTCCCACATTGATTTTTAAAGAATAAACCTTTTCTTTTGTAGCCGTTCATGGTGATAGATATTAATTTATAATGAAGTTCTATGGAAACAAAAACAGGTCCAGTGTTATTCCCCAAAAAACATTAAAATATATAGAAAGGTCCATACACACACATTTATATATGATATTGAAAATGGAATATATATATATATATATATATATATATATATATATATATAAGAAGGGAAAATAGAATTATTCACATATAACTTTATTAAGGGTGGTGTATATTAATTTATAATTAAGTTCCATGGAAATAAATATAGAAATACAGCTAGCTTTCATCAAGACTTCAATACACTCATGGAGATTGGATCCTTACTCCTTATTTCATGTTTTCGTTTATGGTTGTAATTAACCAATTACAGGGACTATATAAACAATGCCATATTTATCAACCCAAACCCAAACCCTGTCGCAACGAAAATTCTCGATGACTTCTGATCCTTCAGGCACAATTATAGCTTTAACAAGAGGGTTTTCTCTCTCGATCGTTGCGGCAGCGCTCTTCCCGTCTGCTCCAAGCAGCTCTGGCCATGAACTCTTACCTGCATGTACACAAGTTAATCACAGCAAAGCATGAACATGATATATATTTTCGATCACTGCTTGATTTCAGCGGAAAAGAATATCCATTACCTTTACATATAGATGCCATTTTGCTTTCCTCTTCACCCTTCAGTATATGTTTAATTCCTTGTTCTGATTTTGTTTTGTTGAAAATTTGAAATAGAGGTGGGCATATTTATAGCGTAGCATTCATAATTTGTGGCCACTGGTTGGTAATCATTGACTTTAATTCTAGCAGCCAGGGATAAACTAACAATCAAGCTCGAAAGTTGATTGCTGTGGCAGAGATATTAAGGATGCATGCCCGCCCTTTATTTGTTTTGAAAGATTCTGACGAGAACACTCCGGCCCCTCATACTAATATTTATGTTTTGAAAGATTCTGAGCTCCATCTATCTCCAAAACCAAACGTGAGGAAATCCTGGCGAAAAACAATACCAGTGATATATTTGATATTGTAGATTTTTTATTGTCAAAAATCTGAAAAGCGATTGCATAATTATAAAACTAACCCTACAATTTCTCCGTTCAATTAACGTGAAAATGTTCGAACTTTTGTCTAAAATATCTTCACAAGCCATTGGCAAAAACATGTAATTATTTACTCGTTTGAGCTAGTTCAAGCTAAATTCGATCCCTTGCAAACAACTAATTTCTACTGAAATTATGTTTATTCCCTATAGCTTCATGTTTCATAATATCTTTTCAGAATAAAAACCTAGCTAGAGAACATGATGGAATTATCCATTCCCTCGAGAGGAACTTCGACAACAAGCTTTGAGTTTCCTACGTTTCTCTGTCAATAAGTGGGGGGTTCATCATTCTAATTTGGCCGATAGCTTCGGATAGAATTTGAAGAAACTAAAATGGCGTACGCAATTGGCATGATCTTGAATATTTCAGTCACGTGGCTTTGATCGTGTGGCTGGGGGTCAAGTATGTTAAAGATGAGCTCTGATATTAGTTTTTCATCGAGAATATTCAGCTTAGGGTTTCGTAATAGAGTACAAGTAGGCATATGTGAATGCGAGTATGATCGAACATGCATCCAATAAATCTTTCTAGAATAGACACTGGTCAAATAAGAAGATTTTCAAACAGATCAAGGTTGCGTGAATGCCAAACTAGATATATATACATCTTCATACGCAAACACATGCTACAGTCAACAATGAACAGCCAATAGCTACCACATGCCACACTATAAATAACCATCTCGATTTCAACAAAATTATATCTCGATCGAATACAAGGAAACATTACAAAAAAGTGTAAAGAGAGGGAAAAAATGTCATCTGATACTACATGCCAAGGTACGTGTTGAACATTTTTTGTGCTGAAAATATAGCTAGTGCAGCTTAATATGATAGGTGCTTGGTTGTGAAACAATTAATGAATTCGTGTGCATGCAGGTAAGAGTTCATGGCCAGAGCTTCTTGGAGCAAAGGGGAAGGTCGCTGCTGCGACGATTGAGAAAGAAAACCCACTTGTGGATGCACAAATTGTGCCAAAAGGATCATCAGTCACCGAAGACTTTCGTTGCGATAGGGTTTGGGTTTGGGTTGATGAAAGGGGCATTGTTTTTCAAGTCCCTCGAATTGGTTAGGATGCCTAAATACTGATGATTCTAAAGGAAATAAGGAGACTTAATCTCCATGCATGTATTGGTTACTAGATATTAATTCCCGTACGTCCATGTACTTCCACAGAACTTACTAATAATTGAGTCCTACTATATCATCAATAAAGTTATACAATGTGATTCTAATCTCTCTATCTATCTATATGGAGTTCCCTTCTGCAGTTAAGAATTATTTGTGATATCTGTGAAGGTTTGGATTTAGATCCACATTCATTTTTTAATTCGCACAACTAGGAGATAAGTCTTGATGTTTTTTTTCTTCCAATTATTGTATGTTTGGTTGCTGCAGATCTGTATTCTGTTTCCTTCGCCTTTCTTCCTTCGGCGCTATAATGATAATCGAAAAGTACTTGGCTTAAATTGAAGCACCCATTTGCTAATATCAAACAAATCATCCTTTAAGGATTTGAAAAAAGAAAATCCACTTCGCCTGAGCTTGTTATAATTATATAAAGCTTATGCATGTTAGATCATCATCCTTTCTTTGATCCTTGTGTTCATATATAAATCTCTTTAATATATTGAGCTGCGTGTGAAATAATTGATGGAAAGATTAAACACGAACAAAATTAATGATGAATTAGAACATGCAATAATTTTTTAATAATCTACAATAACTTCTTTCACCGTACGTAATGTCTCAGGGGAATTATTAAGTACACCTTTAAAAAGTGTTATTATGAAAACTGATAAGTTTATAATTCAAGGTAGCATTGAATATGATAGGGATCCAATTGAGAAAGTTTCTTGATCGAGAACCCAATTGAGCATTGGTAATGTGGTTGAGGGACTAATTTACCACTTTTCCATTAAAAAAGAGACCTGTGTAATCACCGTCCACTCGAAAAATGCCTTCAGTTGGCTGAAGTTTTGGGTTCAAGAATGCCAGTACTATCTTTTCAAATATATCCAGTGGTGCTCGGTTTGCATCCAATTATCAGTCTTATCTTTTGGGTTGACTTTACTGAGCAGACCATATCATGAAGATTACCTGCTGCGAAAAAAGAAGAAAAGAAACCATGCATGCTAGATATGGATAGACTTTCCAAATTAATTAGTAGTGTAAAAGCAACTCCAACGCTACAACTATTAGCATAGCCATATCTAAAAATTTGTCCTTTTAACCTTTTATTTCGTTTTATAGCACTTCAACGGAAGAGATATATCAACAGGCAAAATGGTTTTTCCGTGGTTGATGTGCTATTTGTAACTGCTTGACGATAAAAGCCATAATGTAAAATATTACCGTTAAAACACTGTTCAACGTAATTAATCAACCTGAATATGTTGCTTCATCAAATCAAAGCCGAACAAGAACCAGTTTTTTCTTCAAGGATTTGTAGATCTGAGTGTCAAGAAGAAGAAGAAGAACTTGGATCTAAGAGTCAAGATCCGAACAAGAATCCATTGCTTCTGTTGAAAATGAAGGATCAAAGTCAACCAAAGTCAACTGATTCCAAGTCTGCTGAAATGAAGAACTGGAGCTGCGAAGATCATCAAGATTTTTTTTATTATTGTTTTCTATCATGTTTTAATTGAAGAAGTTTATGTTTTAGTTAAGTAAGATCAAATTATATTTGATCATATCTTGTTGCTTTATTTTCGCAGATTTATTTTCCTGTTTTAATTAGAAGAGATTGTAATAGTCTTGAATTTCTATTCTTGTATTTTTGATCTTCTTCTATAAATAAAATTTAAGGGATGGCAGTAACCGGTGTGCTATTCTGCCCCTTGTTATACACTTATTATTGCATTGAATTGTGTTTTGAATTCTTGCATATTTTTCTGGAAAATTCTGGGTAAAATTCTCGGTTCTCAGCACTGATTTGAATAGTGCTTGGTTTTTGTTCGTTAGATGCAAATTCCTGAGGGTGATTTGAACAGTAACTGTTCTTCACCAAAATTTGTTTTTCCAAATTTTCAACATTTGGTATCAGAGCGATTCTGATCTTAGAAGGGTTGTGAGAAACACGAGAGAATTGTGAGAATTTTTCAAAGTTATTAACTTTGAAAGGGAAGGTGAGTGAAATACGAGAGTGAAGAAATTAATCAAAAAAATTCTCTGATTTTTCTTTGATTAATGAATAATTGACTTCGAAATTGTCAATTAACATTATTTCCCTTTACGATCAAGGTTCTTTATCTTCATTATGCTCTGCATAACTGAGCAGCAACAAGAAGATTTTTTTTGTTCTCATGGATTCTGGAAATTTTTCAAAAGCACCTCTCTTCACAGGCACCAACTATGGCGTATGGGCAGTAAAGATGGGAACTTATCTCAGGGCTCTTGACTTATGGGAAGTTGTTGAGCATAACAGGGATCCAAATCCCTTGAACAATAATCCCACCGTGAATCAAATCAAGTTTCACAATGAAGAGAAGGCAAAGAAATTCAAGGCTCTTTCCTGCATCCATAATGCAGTGAGTGAAGATATTTTCACAAGAATAATGGCTTGTGAAAGTGCTAAAGAGGCATGGGATAAACTGAAAGCTGAATTTCAAGGTGATGAGAAGTCAAGAAAAATGCAAGTATTGCACTTAAAAAGGCAGTTTGAAGGGCTGAAAATGAGAGAGACTGAATCAATTAAAGAATTTTCATCCAACATTTCCAAACTAGTCAATCAAATGAGACTGTTGGGTGAAGATGTTCAAGAATCAAGAGTTGTAGAAAAAGTCCTTGTGAGTTTGCCTGAAAAATTTGAGAACAAAATCTGTTCTCTTGAGGATTCAAAGGACTGCACTCAGTTAAGCCTTCAAGAGCTAATTAATGCTCTTCAGGCAGTGGAGCAGAGGCAAGCTTTCAGACAAGAAAGCTCAAGTGAAGAAGCTTTTGTTGCAGGTTTCAAGGGAAAATTTCGGAGTCAAAATTTCCTTAAGGAGAACTATGGAAGCAGAAGAGAAGTTGGCAATTTCAACAAAACAAAAACTGGCAACAAAACCAGAATCATCCCAACAGCTTCAACACAAAAGGGAAGGAGAAAAAGGAACAATTTTCTACTTGTAAGTATTGCAACAAAACTAATCACCTTGAGTCATGGTGTTGGCTCAAAAACACTCAATGCAGGAGGTGTAAACAGTATGGACATCTTCAGAAATTTTGCAAAACAAACATAGGGACTGGAGCTGCAAAACAGGCCTATGTTGCAAAGGAAGCTGAAGTTGAAACTGAGCACTTGTTCATGGCCACGATAGAACAAGGCTGCAACCAAGTAGAGGTAAATGTTTCAAACTGGCTTGTTGATAGTGGTTGTGCAAACCATATGACTGCTGACATTAAGATGTTTAATACTTTGGATTCGAATTATGAGTCTAGAGTAAAAGTAGCTAATGGTCAATATGTGAGTGTTGAAGGGAGAGGAGATGTGGACATTGTAACAATGGCAGGCAAAAGAACTTTTGATAAAGTACTTTATGTGCCTGAAATTAAACAAAACCTTGTGAGTGTTGGCCAATTACTTGAAGAAGGCTACTCATTATCCTTCATTGATAACATATGCACCATAAGGGATGTCAAAGGGGTGATTTTGTTTGCTGCTGAAATGAATAATAGGAGTTTTAATCTTGGTGTGAAGAATGAGCATGTGAATTTGAGCATAACTGAAAATTCAAAATCAATGTTGTGGCACAAAAGATTAGGGCATTTTAACTATGCCACATTGAAGAAAATGGCAGATCAAGAGATGGTTTTTGGTTTACCTGAAATTCAAGAGCAAAAGTCAGTATGTGAGGCTTGCCAATTGGGTAAACAAACAAGGATTGCTTTTAATGAGAATTCTTTTAGAGCCACTTGTAAATTGCAGCTGGTTTTTACTGATGTGTGTGGTCCTATGAGGACTGAATCTTTAAATGGTGCTAAGTATTTCTTGCTCTTCATTGATGACTAAAGTAGATACTGCTGGGTTTATTTTCTCAAAACAAAAGGGGAAGTGTTTGATGTGTTTGTGAAATTTAAGGCTGCAACCGAGAGAGAAGTTGGGACCAAGCTGAGGGCTTTAAGGTCTGATAATGGGGGTGAATTCACCTCTCATAAACTTGATGAATTGTTAGAAAAAGAAGGGATCAAACACCAACTCACTATACCATACACACCCCAACAAAATGGTGTGTGTGAGAGGAGAAATAGAACTTTGATGGAGATGGCTAGATGTCTTTTATTTGAGAAGAAAATGCCACTTAAATTTTGGGCAGAAGCTGTAAGTACAACTTCTTACCTTCTGAATAGAATGGTTACTAAAGTGTTGGGAGAAAAAACACCTTATGAGCTGTGGCATGGTTACAAACCCAACATAGAACACTTGAGAGTGTTTGGAAGTCCCTGTTTTTACCTACTGCCTGAGGTGAATAGAGGGAAGCTTGATCAAAAAGCTGAGTTGGGGATTTTGTTAGGTTATAGCACTAAATCGAGTGGTTATAAAGTGTTTGATTTAAAATCTAACAAAGCTGTGATTGCAAGGAATGTAAGAGTTGATGAAGACAAAATCTGGAATTGGGAAGGTGAACTAGCCGAGAAGACAAATGATGATGAATTCCAACCAGAAATTGTCCAACCTGTTTCTAATGATGAAGATGAATCTGTAAGAGGAACCATGCTACTAAGTGAGGTCTATAGCAGGTGTAATGTAGCAGAAGCTGAACCTTATGATGTTCAAGAAGCTATGAACTCACACACATGGATGGCAGCTATGAAGGAGGAGCTGTTGATGATTGAGAAGAATGAGACATGGACACTTGTGGACAGACCAGTTGACAGGAAAGTAATTGGGGTAAAGTGGATCTTCAAAACCAAAATTAATGCAGATGGCAGCATCAACAAACACAAAGCAAGGCTTGTGGTTAAAGGGTATTCTCAAGAACCAGGTATAGATTTTCATGACACATTTGCTCTTGTGTCTCGGCTTGATACTGTCAAATTGTTGCTTATGATTGCTGCACAAATTGGATGGTATGTGTGGAAAATGGATGTCAAGTCAACCTTCTTAAATGGCACACTTGATGAAGAAATATATGTTGAGCAACCTGAAGGTTTTGAAGTCAACATCACAGCCAACAAGGTCTACCTTCTCAAAAAGGCCTTGTATGGTTTGAAAGAAGCTCCTAGAGCTTGGTATAGCCACCTAGATGAATTCTTGCTGAGTTTGGGTTTTGAAAAGAGCCTAAATGAAGCTACTTTGTATGTGAAAAAGGTTGGCAAGGATATATTGATTGTGTCAGTTTATGTTGATGATCTACTGATCACTGGAAATCATGAGCAGCTGGTTGGTGAATTCAAGCTGAAAATGAAGAACAAATTCGAGATGAATGCTGGGCTTGCTATCCTATTTTCTGGGGATGGAAATCACTCAATCAAAATCAGGGTGCTTTGTGTGTTAAAGGAACTTCACAATGAAGTTATTGAATAAATTTGCAATGGATAATTGCAAACCTGTCAGCACTCCCATGGTGGCTGGACAGAAATTGATGAAAGATGATGATGAACACAAGGCTGATGGAAGAATTTATAGAAGTTTGATTGGAAGCTTGCTATACTTAACTGCCACAAGACCAGGCATTGTGTTTACAGTGAACTACCTTTCTAGGTTTATGCAAAATCCAAGCCAAACACATTATGTTGCTGCCAAGAGAGTGTTAAGGTATCTTAAGGGAACACTGGATTATGGCTTGATGTTTGATAAGCTTGAAACTGTGAAATTGATAGGTTTTTGTGACAGTGACTGGGCTGGAAGTGATGAAGAAATGGTGAGTACTTCTGGCTATTGTTTTTCTATGGGAAGAAGCATCTTTAGTTGGAATTCAAAGAAGCAAAGTGTGGTTGCACACTCTACCGCAGAAGCTGAATATATTGCAGCTTATGCAGCTGCAAATCAGCTTGTTTGGCTAAGAAAAATCTTGGGAGATTTGAACCTAAATCAACTTGAACCTACTGAATTGTTTTGTGACAATATGTCAGCAATTGCTATATCCAAGAATTCAGTGTTTCATGATCGAACCAAGCACATGAAGATCAAGTTCCATGCAATTCGGCAATTTCAGCAAGAAGGTGAACTTGAGATGAAATATTGCACCTCAAAGGAACAATTGGCTGATTTATTTACAAAATCCTTAGCCAAAGAAAGGTTTGAAGAATTGAGAGAAATGATTGGCATGAGCAGATTGGAATCAAGGGGGAGTGTTGAAAATGAAGGATCAAAGTCAACCAAAGTCAACTAATTCCAAGTCTGCTGAAATGAAGAACTGGAGCTGCGAAGATCATCAAGATTTTTTTTATTATTGTTTTCTATCATGTTTTAATTAAAGAAGTTTATGTTTTAGTTAAGTAAGATCAAATTATATTTGATCATATCTTGTTGCTTTATTTTCACAGATTTATTTTCCTGTTTTAATTAGAAGAGATTGTAATAGTCTTGAATTTCTATTCTTGTATTTTTGATCTTCTTCTATAAATAAAATTTAAGGGATGGCAGTAACCGGTGTGCTATTCTGCCCCTTGTTATACACTTATTATTGCATTGAATTGTGTTTTGAATTCTTGCATATTTTTCTGGAAAATTCTGGGTAAAATTCTCGGTTCTCAGCACTGATTTGAACAGTGCTTGCTTTTTGTTCGTTAGGTGCAAATTCCTGAGGGTGATTTGAACAGTAACTGTTCTTCACCAAAATTTGTTTTTCCAAATTTTCAACAGCTTCCATACCAGAATGTCAAATAAATTTTGGTTGCTAAACCCATTTTTGTTTCTTTTTCCAACTTGTAGTCGAACCCAAACATATGAAATCATCAAAAAGCACAATATGTATGGAAACAAACTGTGACTTACCGGGCAAGTTTGCGAAGAGGACTCAGCAGCATAGAGACACCAAATGGGCTTTGTTGAGGAACAAAAGCAGTTTTTGGGTGTCTGAAACAGAAGATGTAGTTTGCTTGCCATAACAAGGAGAATTTGTGGTGGTTTCTTCTTTGAAAGACATGGGGAAGGAGAGGAAGGTGAGGAGTACTGGTGGAATTGGAGAGGGGATTTAATTGCGTTTGATTATTTGGGTTCATGTCCAAGCCTTCCTTTTTATATATATATATATATATATAAAAGACTTAATAATATTTATAGTAGTAATTATAATAGTTAAGATAATGAATAATGTCATTGGTTGATTAATTATCTACTGGTTTATTCTGGTTTGTTATTTTAAATTTTTTTTATTTAAATATAATTAAAAATTATAATTATATTGTTGAAGGGTTTTTTAAAAGAAATTGTTTAATTATATAACTTTATTCTATTAATTGTATAATTAATTGCATAATTAAATTATATACAAAATAATTGCACTATATTTTAAAATAATATAAAAAATGGCTCTCCAAAATGACTTTTACCATTGGAATACATATCAACAAAAAAAACCACATATACACTATTCAAAAAGCTATTTTAGAGATTTGGCTCTCCAAAATAGCTTTTGCCATTGGAGTTTCTCTAATGAGTTTTGAAAGTAGTGAGTTAATGCCCTTACAGAAACTACGTAATCTCTACAAGTGATCAGTCTCGTGACATACACTTGAATAATTTTCCTTTCATCATATGAAATAGGGAGCACAAAATAAAATTTGCTTCCTTTCTCCATTATTTTTTAACTCGAATATTAATGCATCAATACAGATTTCAACGTACCGTAAATGGATTTTTTTTGTTTAGTTTAATATTTTTTATTTTTTATTCTTTAATTTAGTTTTGATCCCTTGATTTTTTTGGTCCTTCTGAGATGGTTCTTAATTGTTTGTTTATATCTATACATCTCTGCTCTTATATTAGATTTTTAATTTTTATTTGTATTAAATGCAGTTTGCGTTAAAAAACATAGTAAGTTTAGTTTTGGTGTTGTAAAATTAGAGTGAAACTCTCTTATGCATGTATACAAAGGTTATTTTGTATTTGTATATTATAAAAAACATGTGCAATATCCTTAATAGCCCTGGATTTAACTGTTAATTTTTATCTCATTAGAGGATATTATGGTTATTTATTGTACACAAAATCATTAAAAATCTAAAATATCCCCGGACCCATGGCTAAAATCATTGTTCATTGAGGGGTAAAATAATAATTTCACCATTACAATCCATAGTAATCTGTGTCTAAATGCACAGTGAATTTTACTGTGCAAAACTCTCATCTCCTTTAGCTTTTTAGTTAATATATATATTATTTTAATAAAGAACAATTTAAAAAACATTATAAATAATGTTTTTAGACATGACTCATGCAGAATACAATTGACAAATTTCTAATATGTGCGTATTTTTTTAAACATAATAGCTGATATGTATAAATATATAAGTGGGAAAACATTGTAGCAATCCACAGTGTTTTGTGAGAAGAGCTACAATGTTATGTAACAATAACAATTTTAGACATGACTCGTGCAGAATGCAGAATGCAATTCACAAATTTCTAATATGTGCACATTTTGTTAAACATAATAGTTGCTACGTATAAATGTATAGGTGGGAAGGGACTTGTTCCCTTCCTCTGCACCCAAGTTCAGTCCTCTTTGTGCATGTCTGTCACTCTCGCATTGCCTTACTTGTCCACTGGGCTTCCAGGGTGTTCAGTGGATCCGGGATTAGTCATGGTGCACATAAACTAACTTGGACACTCTAGTTATATAAAAAAAAAGTAGGTCCAGGGATTAGTCATGGTACGCTTAAGCTGACCCGGACACCCTGATTATTAAAAAAAAAATATTAGTGGGGAACAAACAGGAAAAAAATGTACAAGCGAGAAAGCACTGTAGCAATCCATATTATTTTGTGAGGAGAGTTACAATGCTTTCCCCATACCATTTCAAAAAAAAAATGAGTCTAATGATTAGTTGTAGTGCACATAAATTGGCCTGGACACCCCGATTATCAATAACAAAAATAAAAAAATGTATAAATGGAAAAACAAAGTGGGTCCAGGAATTAGTCGTGGTGTGAGTAAGCCGGTCTAGACACCCCGATTATCAACAAAAAATATAAGTGAAAAAAAATAGTAAAAAAAAATATAAAAGCAGGAAAACACTGTAGCAATATGGGTACAGATAATTCACAAAAAGAATAATCTTGCACTGATAATGGTTTTTATGATATTCTTTGATGAATAAATTAAAATAGATGTAGTTCATCTCATTTAAAATATAACTTTTGTATTATAGAAAATAAATAAATAACTCATTTTTCAGTCTCCATGTACGATGTGCTGCAACCATCCTTTTGAGCCGAAGGATTTGGCTTGGTTTGAAACTCTAGTTCCCATATTGATTTTTAAAGAATAAACCTTTTTTTTTGTAGCCGTTCATGGTGATAGATATTGGCAAGAAATAATTGATTGATTTGGCTCGAGAAATATGAAGGAAGGAGTAAAAGGAGAGAATCTTCGTCATTTATCACAGCCGGCAAACAAGATTAATATTCAACACAGATTGTCTTAACTTGAGAGTTCATATTTCATATGTGAGGAGAAGAGAAGAGAAGAGTAGCGAAGTTATTCCCAAAAAAATTAAAAATATATAGAAAGGTCCATACACACGCATTTATATATAATATATAAGAAGGAATTACTAACATATAACTTTATTAAGGGCAGTGTATATTAAATTATAATTAAGTTTCAGGAAAATAAATATAGAAATACAGCTTTCATCAAGACTGCAACACACTCACGCAACACACTCATGGAGATTGGATCCTCGCTCCTTATTTCATGTTTTGTTTCTAGTTCTAATTAACCAATCACAGGGACCATATAAACAATGCCATATTTATCAACCCAAACCCAAACCCTGTCGCACCGAAAATTCTCGATGATTCCTGATCCTTCCGGCACAATTATAGCTTTAACAAGAGGGTTTTCTCTCTCGATCGTTGCGGCGGCGCTCTTCCCATCTGCTCCAAGCAGCTCTGGCCATGAACTCTTACCTGCATGTACACAAGTTAATCACAGCAAAGCATGAATATGATATATATTTTCAATCACTGCAGCTTGATTTCAGGGAAAAAGAATATCCATTACCTTTACATATAGATGCCATTTTGCTTTCCTCTTCACCCTTCAGTATATGTTTCCTTGTTCTGATTTTGTTTTGTTGAAATAGAGGTGGGCATATTTATAGCGTAGCATTCATAATTGGTGGCCACTGGTTGGTAATCATTGACTTTTATTCTAGCAGCCAGCCGATAAACTACTAATTAATAAAGCTCCAAAGTTGATTGCTATGGCAGACATAAGGATAAAAAGGATGCATGCACGTTTTCGTATGAACACATATATAGCTAGTTGCCCGCCCTTTATTTGTTTCAAAAAGTCTTCTTATGGAGTATTGACGAGAACACTCCCCTCCCCTCCCTTCTCATACTAATATTTATGTTTGAAAGATTTGTGCTCCATCTATCTCCAAAACCTTACGTAGAAATTCTGGGCGAAAAACAATACCATTTATATATATTTTGATATCTGATTTGGGCCGACAACTTCGGATAGAATTTGAAGAAACTAAAATGGCGTACACAGTTGGCATCATCTTGAACATTTCAGTCACGTGGCTTTGATCGTGTGGCTGGGGGTCAAGTATATTAAAGATGATCTCTGATATTAGTTTTTCATCGAGAATTAATATTCAGCTTAATTTGGGTTTGGTAATTATAGAGTACAAGCAGGCATATGTGAATACGAGTATGATCTAACATGCATCCAATAAATCTTTCAAGCATATACACTGGTCAAATAAGAAGATTTTCAAACAAATCAAGGTGGCGTGAATGCCAAACTAGATATACATCTTCATACGCAAACAATGAACAACCAATAGCAACCGCATGCCACACTATAAATAACCATATCGATTTCAACAAAATTATATCTCGATCGAATACAAGGAAACATTACAAAAAAGTGTAAAGAGAGGGAAAAAATGTCATCTGATAATACATGCCAAGGTACGTGTGATATGAACATTTTTTGTGCTGAAAATATAGCTAGTGCAGCTTAATATGATATGTGCTTGGTTGTGAAACAATGAATTCGTGTACATGCAGGTAAGAGTTCATGGCCAGAGCTTCTTGGAGCAGAGGGGAAGGTCGCTGCTGCGACGATTGAGAAAGAAAACCCACTTGTGGAAGCACGAATTGTGCCAAAAGGATCAGCAGTCCTCCATAACTTTCGTTGCGATAGGGTTTGGGTTTGGGTTGATGAAAGGGGCATTGTTTTTCAAGTCCCTCGAATTGGTTAGGATGCAAAAGTACTGCTGCTTCTACGTAAATAAGGAGGCTTAATCTCCATGCATGTATTGGTTACTAGATATTAATTCCCGTACTTCCATGTAATTCCACCGAACTTACTAATAATTGAGTCCTACTATATCATCAATAAAGTTATACAATGCGTTCCACCTTTTGTTTTTCTGGTTTGAGTATATATGGAGTTCCTTTCTGTACTTAGGAATTATTTGTGATATATGTGATGGTTCGAATTTAGAGTCAGATTCGTGCTTTAATTCGTACAACTAGATTGCTAGGAGATAAGTCTTGTTTTGGGGCGGCCTGGTCTGGATGTTTTTTTCAAAAAAAATTATGTTTGGTTGCTGCATGCAGATCTGTACTCTGTTTCTTCGTCTCTGATCTTTGGCGCTATAATGATAATCTTGCTTTAAGAAGAAACGAATCTTGGCTTAAATTGAAGCACCCATTTGCTAATTTACTCTCTCTCTCTCTCTCTCTTTTAAATAATATTCCATAATTATATATATATATATAATAATAATACTTAATTATATATATATATATATAATAATGATAATACTTAAGGATTTGAAAAAAGAAAATCCACTTCACCTGAGCTTGTTATTATATCAAGCTTATGCATGTTAGATCATTATCCTTTCTTTCGATCCTTGTGTTCATGATAAATCTCTTTAATATATTGAGTTGCGTATGAAATAATTGCTGGAAAGATTAAACACGAACAAAATTAATGATGAATCAGAACATGCAATAATTTTTTAATAATCTACAATAACCTCTTTCACCGTAATATTTTCTCAAGGGAAGTGTTGAGTAATTGAATAATTATCAATCTTTTGGGTTGACTTGACTGAGCAGACTTGGAAATATATATATATATATCAAAAAAGGCCATGAAGATTACCTGCTGCGAAAAAAGAAGAAAAGCAAATCATGCATGCTAGATATGGATAGACATTCCAAATTAGTAGTTTAATGAATTTTCATAATTAAGTAGGAGTTAATGCCCTTACAAAAACCACGTAAGATGTCTACAAGTGATCAGTCTCGTGACGTAGACTTGAATAATTTTCCTTTCAAAATATGAAATAGGGAGCACGAACTAAAATTTGCTTCCTTTTATGGTGACAAAATCAAAACTTTATTTCATTGCAACTGTGTGATCTGGTGTCGTTTAGCCCTGCCGATTTTAGGATTCTTTCGGCCTAAATGAAATGAAGCAAAAGGAAAAAAAGTAGTATTATCTGGTAAACAATTTTGCTTATGTTTGTGCTGTTGTAATGATAATGAGGGATAGCAGAGGTATTGAAGATGATTATGCTGTCAGAAACTAAATATGATGATCAGCTCCATGCAAAGGAGGCTGTTAGCACAATGGACCTTACGAAATATGTTGGTATTGTTTTGTTTTTTCATCCCTTCTTGTCAGTGCTATAATTTTCAGTAGGTGGTCATTAATGGACTTTTAGAAAGAGAAGATTGGAATGCTGCGATAAATCTTGGAATGGTTCCTGCAGATTTGTTAATCTTGTTTCTTTCTTGAAACATAATACCTGTTTGCTATGAACTCTCTTAAATCATAGCTAGGTTCATCAGTGATTGTTTTGTATATAGAAACTATTTCTTATTATATGTAGCTGGTTGATAATCACAATCTTTCATTGCAGTTAAAGAAAAAAAACCATGATTTTAGATCGTCAAAAGAGTGGCGGAGCAATGTTGTTTTTCATTTTTCTTTTTTGCCTTCTAGTTGCTGGACAAAACTGAGAATGGAAGCATTGTTTTCACAAGATGCATCATGGGATTGGCCATAGCGATCGATCGAGGCTCCATGCAAGCTTGCCCACAGCTTACATAAAACAAGAACATTATTGTTTTCTCGTGTCACATCTGATCCATCCAATCCATGGGCTGTTACCATTTGTTTTTTTTTTTTAGAAAAACAATTAAAAATAAGAATTAATAAATTATAAGCAAAAAAAATAATTAATTAAAAATGAAAATATTTTTAAAGAAAAATACACCAATATTTATGAATTATAACTTTTATTGAATTATTATGATTTGTTTTGAAAAAATCTTATTATTGTTAAAATCCTTGACAAAAAACCTAATGACAAATTTATTATAACATACGTGCTTGAATTTCTGATCAGGCAACTGTATTGCGTGATATTAATGGGAAACGAAAGCTAATAAAATATTAAAAATGCTCATGAGAAATCACGAATACTTGAATGAATTTATTTGTGATTTCGTGCCACAATTTACCATTATTTTTTAATTCGAATATTTTTTAAACATTAACATAAGCTTGTTGCGTGTGTTTTTATGATTACAAATATTAAGTAGTAAAAAATTTAATGTAGATTCTTTTTTGAAAAAATAAAAACTGGATGGTACTAGCCAACAAGGTGAAGGCTAGGGAAGAAAAAAAGAGTCTACTAGGATATCATAATCAAACCAGAAATTCTGTATCGTTGTCCTGATTAGCTTCTTTTTTTTTAATTTGAGAAAACATTTTTTTTAGATGTTTTTTGTTGACTTGGATTAAACGAATAAAACTTCAACTGTTTTAAAGTCTTACAAAGTGAGCATGTCTTTATCCAAACTTGAAACCTGCAAAATAGATTTCAAACTTTTTATTACCATGTCACACCTTTTGAAACTGCTTAACTAGATTGTAATCAATGAACAAAACTTATCTAAGATTTTACACACAGAAAAAATAGCATTGAACTCATTTTGTTGTTGGCTTGTTAGGAATAATTTGTTTTTTAATAGCAAGCTGTCAAATTGAGACTTGATTTTTTCCTTAGTTTTTATATCGTTTATCTATATGGGTACAAATAATTCAAAAAAAAAAATCCTGCATTGATAATGGTTTTTATGATAATATATGATATTCTTAGTTGAATAAATTAAAATAGATGTAGTTTGTCTCCTTTAAAATATAACTTTTGTATTGATTAAAGATAATTGTTTACAATATAATCAATTATTATAGAAAATAAATAAATAACTCATTTTTTATATCTTATTTGGTACCATGTTTCAAAAGAGCTTTTAAAAACAATTTTATTTTATTTTTTTATTTTAAATTAAAAAATTTATTATTTTTAAATCATTATGTGTTAATATCAAAAATAATTAATGATTTAGCTCGAGAGATATGATAGAGATGAAGGAAGGAGTGAAAAGAGAGAATAGAATCTTCATTTATCACAGCCGACAAACAAGATTAATATTCAACACAGATTGTCTTAACTTGAGAGTGCAAATTTCATATGTGAGGAGAAGGGAAGAGTAGCGAAGTTATTCCCAATATATATATATATATATATAGAACGGTCCATACACATACATTTATATATAATATTGAAAATGGAATATTAAGAAGGAAAATTAGAATTAATCACATATAACTTTATTAAGGGGGGTGTATATTAATTTATAATTAACTTGTATGGAAATAAATATAGAAATACAGCTTTCATCAAGACTGCAATACACTCATGGAGGTTGGATCCTTGCTCCTTATTTCATGTTTTGTTTGTGGTTCTAATTAACCAATTACAGGGACAATATAAACAATGCCATATATATCAACCCAAACCCAAACCCTGTCGCACCGAAAATTCTCGATGACTTCTGATCCTTCTGGCACAATTATAGCTTTAACAAGAGGGTTTTCTCTCTCGATCATTGCGGCGGCGCTCTTCCCCTCTGCTCCAAGCAGCTCTGGCCATGAACTCTTACCTGCATGTACACAGGTTAATCACAGCAAAGCATGAACATGATATATATTTTCAATCACTGCAGCTTGATTTCAGGGAAAAAGAATATCCATTACCTTTACATATAGATGCCATTTTGCTTTCCTCTTCACCCTTCAGTATATGTTTCCTTGTTCTGATTTTGTTTTGTTGAAATAGAGGTGGGCATATTTATAGCGTAGCATTCATAATTGGTGGCCACTGGTTGGTAATCATTGACTTTTATTCTAGCAGCCAGTGATAAACTAACAATCAACAGTGAATAATAATGAATTATCTCCGTCAATATTTTGGATATTAACTCTTTTAGGATTTATTTATCCAAATAACAACAGTAAGTAATAACGAATTATCCCAACCAATATTTTGGATATTAACCTTTTTTAGGATTTATTTATCCAAATACCAACAGTGAATAATAACGAATTATTCCCATCAAATATTTTGGATATTAACCTTTTTAGGATTTATTTATCCAAATACCAACAGTGAATAATATGAATCACCAAAAATTTTTTTTGATATTTTTGGAATATTGAGCAATATACTTTGGATTTTACAAACATGTTGTAAAATCCAAAAAATACAAGAAATGATTTTTCTTTGTGAAATTCATGCTAAAACATATTTTTTCTTCAAACTCTGAGATAATATATATTTTTTGAGAAACAAAATTCAAAATATGTTAGTGCATTGGCCGTATGCACGAAAACAACTTTAAACTTTTAATTTTTGTGCAATTACATCCATGTTAAAATTTTGAGAGCGACCTTGACTTTGGGCGCCTTTTTTATTCTAGTCTTTGGTTTCTAACTTGCATGATTTAACCCCTGATTGACCATTAGACTCCCAATTCATTCAATTTGGCCCCTGATTTCGCATAATTGGGCTTGAAAAATTCAAAACAGTCCCCTAAAATTCCAATCTTCTCAAAACGAAATTGTATTAACTTCACTTGATTTCTCATTGACTAAGCCCTTAATAAAATTAATTTGACCAATTTAAAGTACAATTAAGTCCTTGCAATTAATTAAACCCTTCAACTGGAATCTAAATTAATTCTCAAACATAATTAAACTTTTAATTGGCTAACAATTAAATTGAATCGGCCCATAAAAATATAATTATATCTTTCGACTTAATTTCTATGCAGATTTATCCGATTATAAATTATGGTAGCCTTAAATCTGCATTTTTTCTCAATTCTGGGCACAAAAGAGATACGATCGGGCTTTTGAAAATGCCCAAAATTTTTACCTTAATTTTTCTACCGACCCCGATCTTTTTTTTTATTTTTATTATTTTTGGATAGAGCTGAGGAATGAAACATAATTGGGTTATGACAATAGAGGTGGGCATATTTATATCATTAACTTTTATTCTAGCAGCCAGCCGGTAAACTAATAATCAAGCTCGAAAGTTGATTACTATGGCAGAGATATTAAGGATAGAAAGGATGCATGCACGTTTTCGTATGAACATATAGCTAGTTGCCCGCCCTTTATTTGTTTAAAAAAGTCTTCTTATGGAGTGTTTGACGAGAACACTCTGGCCCCTCATACTAATATTTATGTTTGAAAGTTTCTGAGCTCCATCTATCTCCAAAACCAAACGTGAGGAAATCCTGGCGAAAAACAATGTCGTAACCCAATTTTGGGTCATTCCCCAAAACTACCCGAAAATAACAAAAAATAAAATAAAAGGGGTCTGGTGTCAGCAGGAAAATCGAGGTAAATTTTGGATATTTTTGAGAGCTCGATAGTACCTTTTTTTCGTGCCCAAAATGAAGGAAATCGCAGATTCAATGCTAAAATAATTTGTTATCGGATAAATCTGCGTAGAAAATTAAGTCAAAAGATATAATTATATTTTTATGGGTCAATTTGATTTAATCGTTGCCTAATTTAAAAGTGTAATTATGTTTGAGAATTAATTTGGATCCAATCGAAAGATTTAATTAAGTGCAAGGGCTTGATTATATTTTAAATTGGCCAAATTAATTTTATTAAGGGCTTAGTCAATAAGAAATCAAGTTCTTGAATTTAATTTGGGCTCAATTGAGAAAATCAAAATTTTTGGAGACCCAATTGAATTTTTTTCAACCCAATAGCGCAAGTTAGGGTTCAAATTAAAAACAATTGAAAGTTTAATGATCAATTGAAGGTCAAATTGCATAAATAAGAAATAAGGGACCAAAAGGAAAGAGGCGCGCAAAGTTAAGGCTAATGTTGAAATTCAGTCAGGGGTACAATTGCACAAAATCATAAATATAAATCTGATTGGGGACGCAATAAGAGCAAATACAAATAGAAGGACCAAACTGCATATTCACCCTTAAAGCAACCCCTCCTTCGCGTGCACCGACTGACATACCTACAGCCGCCGCCGACAAGCCACCTGCGCTCGCCGCCGACAGCCACCTGCCTGAAGACACCGGCAAGCCGAAAGCAGCCCACCATTGTGTAACGGTAACCCCTGCAAATGGCTATAAAAACCGACAAGCAGAGGTGCAAAAAGGGGAGGAAAAAACGAAAAGAAAATTGGAGAAAACAAGGAAAATTTCACGTGAATTTTAAATCTTCTATTCCCTCTCATCTGTTCTCCTTCACTCTCCCTCTCTGCCTCCATTTTTTTTCCTCTCTCTCTAAAAACATAATAACAGACCCGAAGCTCTCTCTCTCTCCCTCTCGGCCAGCCAACCTCCATCACCATCGACCACCCACATCCCCCCTCAACACCACCTAGGCATCACCTTCGTCTCCTCCACCAACCCCATCAGCTCATCCACCTTCTCTGGCGAAGAAAACAGAGCAGCCCCGACGCTTCCGATCCCATTTCTGGCCACCACAGGCCACTATTCCCGACGCCACCACGACCAAAAGAAACACCTCGACGTACTCTACCCAAAGGTGTTAACAAGTAAGTCATTCGTCACATTCAAAAATTTGTCATTGTTACTATTCATCTTCCCAGTTTCTGCATGCGGGGAGTGAATTAATTCACTCCCCGCAGGGTCGGGTCGGGCCGGGTTTGGCACCCGGCCTGACCATTATCAAAGCAAGAGATTGAGGGGGGATGTTAGAGTATGTATTCTAGAATATGTGTAGTCTAGAATATATTAGACTAACAGAATTATAATCTAGAATATAATATTAGGCACTTTAATATGTGTATAAATAGTACTACACACGGAGAGTGTGCATTGGATGGGATTACTGTTGAAACAGAAAAGTTAATTCAAAGTTTTATTTTTCCTCTATTTTCGTTACTCTCTCTCTCTGTTCTTCATACTCTGCAGCCTGCGTCTTCATCTTCTTCATTTATCTTCACATTTATCAACATCAGTTTATGATTCCATCATCCAGCTCATCTAGGCTCGAAGCCCAGCCCATGTTTCCCTGGGCTGGCAGTCCAGCCCGAGTTGGGTTGGGCTGGCAGCCCAAACCCGTATTTCCCTGGGCCGGTAGTCCAGCCCAAAATGGGCTGGGCTAACAGCCCAGACCCAGGTTCTTCTGGGCTGGCAGCCCAGACCTCAAACTGGTGGGCTGGCAGTCCAGCCCACCAGTAAATAAATAAAATAATATAAAAATATATAAAAAATATATATTTTTTTAGGAAAATATTTAGAACAAAAAATGTGTTGTTTTTTTGCATACGACCAATACACTAGCATATTTTAAAAATTTCTTTCTTTCAAAAAAAATATATTATCTTGGAGTTTTGAAGAAAATGTATTTTAGCATGGATTTCACAAAGTAAAATTATTTTCTTGCATTTTTGGATTTTACAACATATTTGTAAAATCCAAAGGGTATTGGTCAATATTCCAAAAATATTAAAATCTTATTTTTTTGATTTATTATTCATCATCGATGTTTAGATAAATAAATCCTAAGGGGTCAATATCCAAAATATTCGATGGGGATAATATGTTGTTATTCACTGTCGGTATTTGGATGAATAAATCCTAAGGGGTCAACATTCAAAATATTCGGCGGGGATAATATGCTGTTATTCACTATCGATATTTGGATAAATAAATCTTAAGGGGTTAATATCCAAAACATTCGGCGGGGATAATACACCATAATCATTTAACCAATATATTTCTGAAAAATCAATAACATAGCAATCATAAGACAAACAAAAACATCAAGCAGCTTACCTTAGGTAGGGCGTACTAGGGGTGCTAAAACCTTCTCTTTACGCAACCAGTCCCTTACCCTAGAATCTCTGAAAGACCAGTTTTAGGTTCCTAGTAACCATAATACTAGGTGGCGACTCTCTTTTTCACGAAAATAAAGATAATAACCTCGACATGAATTACCCCCGGCACCCGGGGAGGGTCGTCACGAGTCCGTGCTCTCGCGATGGGGTGCGACAAACAATACCAGTGATATATTTGATATTGTAGATTTTTTATTGTCAAAAATCTGAAAAGCGATTGCATAATTATAAAACTAACCCTACAATTTCTCCGTTCAATTAACGTGAAAATGTTCGAACTTTTGTCTAAAATATCTTCACAAGCCATTGGCAAAAACATGTAATTATTTACTCGTTTGAGCTAGTTCAAGCTAAATTCGATCCCTTGCAAACAACTAATTTCTACTGAAATTATGTTTATTCCCTATAGCTTCATGTTTCATAATATCTTTTCAGAATAAAAACCTAGCTAGAGAACATGATGGAATTATCCATTCCCTCGAGAGGAACTTCGACAACAAGCTTTGAGTTTCCTACGTTTCTCTGTCAATAAGTGGGGGGTTCATCATTCTAATTTGGCCGATAACTTCGGATAGAATTTGAAGAAACTAAAATGGCGTACGCAATTGGCATGATCTTGAATATTTCAGTCACGTGGCGTTGATCGTGTGGCTGGGGGTCAAGTATATTAAAGATGAGCTCTGATATTAGTTTTTCATCGAGAATATTCAGCTCAGGGTTTCGTAATAGAGTACAAGTAGGCATATGTGAATGCGAGTATGATCGAACATGCATCCAATAAATCTTAATTTCAAGCATATACACTGGTCAAATAAGAAGATTTTCAAACAGATCAAGGTTGCGTGAATGCCAAACTAGATATATATACATCTTCATACGCAAACACATGCTACAGTCAACAATGAACAGCCAATAGCTACCACATGCCACACTATAAATAACCATCTCGATTTCAACAAAATTATATCTCGATCGAATACAAGGAAACATTACAAAAAAGTGTAAAGAGAGGGAAAAAATGTCATCTGATACTACATGCCAAGGTACGTGATGAACATTTTTTGTGCTGAAAATATAGTGCATGCAGCTTAATATGATATGTGCTGGGTTGTGAAAAAATTAATGAATTCGTGTGCATGCAGGTAAGAGTTCATGGCCAGAGCTTCTTGGAGCAAAGGGGAAGGTCGCTGCTGCGACGATTGAGAAAGAAAACCCACTTGTGGATGCACAAATTGTGCCAAAAGGATCAATCGTCATCCAAGACTTTCGTTGCGATAGGGTTTGGGTTTGGGTTGATGAAAGGGGCATTGTTTTTCAAGTCCCTCGAATCGGTTAGGATGCGAAAATACTGATGCTTCTAAGGAAATAAGGAGGCTTAATCTCCATGCATGTATACTAGATATTAATTCCCGTACGTCCATGTACTTCCACAGAACTTGCTAGCTAATAATTAAGTCGTCCTACTATATCATCAATAAACTTATACAATCCTCTCTATCTATCTATCTATCTATCTATCTATCTATCTATCTATCTATCTATCTATGTGAAGTTCCACTTTTTGTTTTTCTGGTTCCAGTATATATGCAGTTCCTTTCTGCAGTTAAGGATTATTTGTGATATATGTGAAGGTTTGGATTTAGAGTCAGATTAATTTCTTAATTCGCACAGCTGTATTGCTAGGAGATAAGTCTTGTTTTGGGGCTCCCTGGTCTTGATGTTTTTTTGAATTATTGTATGTTTGGTTGCTGCAGATCCGTATTCTGTTTCCTTCGCCTTTCTTCCTTCGGCGCTATAATGATAATCGAAAAGTACTTGGCTTAAATTGAAGCACCCATTTGCTAATATCAATCATCATCCTTTAAGGATTTGAAAAAAGAAAATCCACTTCGCCTGAGCTTGTTATAATTATATAAAGCTTATGCATGTTAGATCATCATCCTTTCTTTGATCCTTGTGTTCATATATAAATCTCTTTAATATATTGAGCTGCGTATAAAATAATTGCTGAAAAGATTAAACACGAACAAAATTAATGATGAATCAGAACATGCAATAATTTTATAATGATCTACAATGACTTCTTTCACCGTAATATTTTCTCAAGGGAAGTGTTGAGTACACCTTTAAAAAGTGTTATTATGAAAATAATAAGTTTATAATTCAAGGTAGCATTGAATATTGTTAAAGAATAATAAAAATTATATTATGATGTTTCACCTAACAATTTAAATTTTTAGATGAGGTGGTTCATTAACAAATATAATAGGAATTCAATTGAGAAAGTTTCTTGATCGATAGAGCCTAGTTGAGCTATGGTAATATGGTTGAGGGACTAATTTACCACTTTCCCATTAAAAAAGGGACCAGTGTAATCATCCTCCACTTGAAAATGCCTTCATTTGACTGAAATTTTGGATTAAAGAATGTCAGTACTACCTTTTCAAATATATCCAGTGGTGCTCGGTTTGCATCCAATTATCAATCTTATTTTTTGGGTTGACTTGACTGCGCAGACCTAAAATTATATATGTATATTGTTAGAAATTATCTTTTGTGCCCCTCATGATACATCTGTTAGAGTGTATATTCTGGAATACTAAAAATATATTCTGGAATATAGTATAGGATATTTGACACATGTATATAAAGCTGTTACTAGCACACGGTGTGTGTGTGTGCAAAAACATTACAACAGATTATATTCAAAATTTCCTTCTCTCTCTGAACTCTCTCTCTCTTCTTCTCTCCACAATTTCTTCACTCTTTTACTAATCTCAACATGGTATCAGAGCTATTTTGCTAGCGCATGAATTGATCCAATCTTCCGCAATCTGATCCTTCAATGGATCATTCAAAAAAATAAAAAAAATGAAGCAACAGAGCAGCAGCAGAGCAAGCACCATCATGTATCGTGAAGAGGAGTGCACACACACAGAACTTCTTGTTCCTGTAAGTTTACCTCAATACAGTCTTCTGCTTCTGCGAATTTGATGTTTTCTTTGAAGCTCAATCAGCTCTTTGACCAGCGTGTCCTTGAGTTGGAGAACCTCTGTTCTTTAAAATATAGATTTGCGTTGCTGCTATATCATCTTCTTTTTCTGCTCCTCCTCTCTCCATCGTCTCCAATCCTTAAATCAAACATTTAGTGTTCAAAGAGTCTGCCGAAAGCCACACACAAAAAAAAAAATCATACTCTAGTCAGCTGAAGATGAAGATGATCATCCATGCCGCTTCTGCTCCTCATTTACAATATCTCTCATGATCTGAGTCCATATCCAAAGCAGAGAGACACGATGGCTGCGACAAAGACAGAGCCCAAGGAAGGATAGATCCCGGCGGCAGGTGAATCTTCATTATATGCCAAGTAAGGCAGTCAAAAAAAAAAACCTTTCTTTGTTCCAGATCCAGCAACAAGCAATGAGAATTAGAAAGAGACGACATGTTTCCGTTGAGTCTCGTCGCAAAGAGAGCAATAATGAGTAGATGCAGCAGAGAGTATCAGAGGAGGAAATAGTTGCTGTTACTATCGTTGTTACTGATATTTTGTTATGAATTTCTATTTCTGGAACTCGAAGAAGAAGATCCATGGAGAGGATTAATTTGAGTTTGTAGCAGTTGCCTCTCTGCTCCTCTGCTCGAGACTCGCTGTTGAATTTGAAGCAATTATTACTATTGGCTGCAGCGTTGCTGAGAGAAGAATAAGTTGTGAAACCTAGATGTTATGATTTTTGTAGTGCCGTTTGTATTGTCCTGTTGTTTGTTGTGCTGCCGTTTTGATCAGTTGTTATAAAAATAAAATGAAAAAAAAAAAGAAAGAAAGAAAAAGAAGAAGAAAAAAGAAAGAAAGCAAATATATATATATATATATATCATTGAGAATTACAAAATGAATTCTTACACAGATTAAGAAATTCATCGGCAAATGAAAAACTTCAGAAAAACTGAAGTAGCCAAATAAAATTTCAATCAAGAAATAGACAAATGAAATGTCTTTTCTCTCTCTTCTATCTTCTTTGCCATTTGAGCATTTTTCTTTTTCTTCTCAATCGCATTCAAACTCATCTTTTCTTTTACAAAGTGATTTCTGTCAAAAAGGGTTCAGTACTCATGTGTTTTGTTTTCATTGTTGCAATCTCATGCTTGGTTTGTCAAAGCAAAAGATTGAGGGGGGATATTAGAGTGTATATTCTGGAATACTAAAAATATATTCTAGAATGTAGTATAGGATATTTGACACATGTATATAAAGCTGTTACTAGCACACGGTGTGTGTGTGCAGAAACATTACAACAGATTATATTCAAAATTTCCTTCTCTCTCTGAACTCCCTCTCTTTTCTTCTCTGCATAATTTCTTCACTCTTTTACTAATCTCAACAACATCCATCTTCTTGATCATGCAAATTCAAAATAATAAAAGTTTTACAACAAAAACCTTCTGATCTATGCCTACCAGCAGTCGTAAATAAGGTACACGAGCTATTATTTATAGGTAGATCAGGGACCTCACTCATTAATTTATTTTTCAATTTTCTCTTTCCATCAAGGAGATAATTAGCCATGATCAATCAATTGATCCCCATGATCAAACCCGATGACCTTATCTCCATGATCATGGGTTTGCATGATCAAGAACATAGGTGTGTCATGAGGAACACAAAAGGTAATTTCCAACATATATATATATATATGGGCATGAAGATTACCTTCTGTGAAAAAAGAAGGAAAGCAAACCATGCATGCTAAATATCGATAGACTTTCCAAATTAGTAGTGTAATGAGTTTCGGAAGTTGTGAGTTAATCCCCTTACAGAAACCATGTAAGATCTCTACAAGTGATCAGTCTCGTGACGTAGACTTGAATTGTTTATAATATAATCGATTATTATAGAAAATAAATAAATAACTCATTTTTAGTCTCCATGTACGATGTGCCGTAACCATTATTTTGAAGCCGAAGGATTTGGCTTGGTTTGAAACTTTAGTTCCCACATTGATTTTTAAAGAATAAACCTTTTCTTTTGTAGCCGTTCATGGTGATAGATATTAATTTATAATGAAGTTCTATGGAAACAAAAACAGGTCCAGTGTTATTCCCCAAAAAAATTAAAATATATAAAAAGGTCCATACACACACATTTATATATGATATTGAAAATGGAATATATATATATATATATATATATATAAGAAGGGAAAATAGAATTATTCACATATAACTTTATTAAGGGTGGTGTATATTAATTTATAATTAAGTTCCATGGAAATAAATATAGAAATACAGCTAGCTTTCATCAAGACTTCAATACACTCATGGAGATTGGATCCTTACTCCTTATTTCATGTTTTCGTTTATGGTTGTAATTAACCAATTACAGGGACTATATAAACAATGCCATATTTATCAACCCAAACCCAAACCCTGTCGCAACGAAAATTCTCGATGACTTCTGATCCTTCAGGCACAATTATAGCTTTAACAAGAGGGTTTTCTCTCTCGATCGTTGCGGCAGCGCTCTTCCCGTCTGCTCCAAGCAGCTCTGGCCATGAACTCTTACCTGCATGTACACAAGTTAATCACAGCAAAGCATGAACATGATATATATTTTCGATCACTGCTTGATTTCAGCGGAAAAGAATATCCATTACCTTTACATATAGATGCCATTTTGCTTTCCTCTTCACCCTTCAGTATATGTTTAATTCCTTGTTCTGATTTTGTTTTGTTGAAAATTTGAAATAGAGGTGGGCATATTTATAGCGTAGCATTCATAATTTGTGGCCACTGGTTGGTAATCATTGACTTTAATTCTAGCAGCCAGGGATAAACTAACAATCAAGCTCGAAAGTTGATTGCTGTGGCAGAGATATTAAGGATGCATGCCCGCCCTTTATTTGTTTTGAAAGATTCTGACGAGAACACTCCGGCCCCTCATACTAATATTTATGTTTTGAAAGATTCTGAGCTCCATCTATCTCCAAAACCAAACGTGAGGAAATCCTGGCGAAAAACAATACCAGTGATATATTTGATATTGTAGATTTTTTATTGTCAAAAATCTGAAAAGCGATTGCATAATTATAAAACTAACCCTACAATTTCTCCGTTCAATTAACGTGAAAATGTTCGAACTTTTGTCTAAAATATCTTCACAAGCCATTGGCAAAAACATGTAATTATTTACTCGTTTGAGCTAATTCATGCTAAATTCGTTCTCTTGCAAACAGCTAATTTCTAGTGAAATTATGTTTATTCCCTATAGCTTCATGTTTCATAATATCTTTTCAGAATAAAAACCTAGCTAGAGAACATGATGGAATTATTCATTCCCTCGAGAGGAACTTCGACAAAAAGCTTTGAGTTTCCTACGTTTTTCTGTCAATAAGTGGGGGGTTCATCATTCTAATTTGGCCGATAGCTTCGGATAGAATTTGAAGAAACTAAAATGGCGTACGCAATTGGCATGATCTTGAATATTTCAGTCACGTGGCTTTGATCGTGTGGCTGGGGGTCAAGTATGTTAAAGATGAGCTCTGATATTAGTTTTTCATCGAGAATATTCAGCTTAGGGTTTCGTAATAGAGTACAAGTAGGCATATGTGAATGCGAGTATGATCGAACATGCATCCAATAAATCTTTCTAGAATAGACACTGGTCAAATAAGAAGATTTTCAAACAGATCAAGGTTGCGTGAATGCCAAACTAGATATACATACATGTTCATACGCAAACACATGCTACAGTCAACAATGAACAACCAATAGCTACCACATGCCACACTATAAATAACCATCTCGATTTCAACAAAATTATATCTCGATCGAATACAAGGAAACATTACAAAAAAGTGTAAAGAGAGGGAAAAAATGTCATCTGATACTACATGCCAAGGTACGTGATGAACATTTTTTGTGCTGAAAATATAGCTAGTGCAGCTTAATATGATAGGTGCTTGGTTGTGAAAAAATTAATGAATTCGTGTGCATGCAGGTAAGAGTTCATGGCCAGAGCTTCTTGGAGCAAAGGGGAAGGTCGCTGCTGCGACGATTGAGAAAGAAAACCCACTTGTGGATGCACAAATTGTGCCAAAAGGATCAATCGTCATCCAAGACTTTCGTTGCGATAGGGTTTGGGTTTGGGTTGATGAAAGGGGCATTGTTTTTCAAGTCCCTCGAATCGGTTAGGATGCGAAAATACTGATGCTTCTAAGGAAATAAGGAGACTTAATCTCCATGCATGTATTGGTTACTAGATATTAATTCCCGTACGTCCATGTACTTCCACAGAACTTACTAATAATTAAGTCCTACTATATCATCAATAAACTTATACAATGTGATTCTAATCGCTCTATCTATCTATATGGAGTTCCCTTCTGCAGTTAAGAATTATTTGTGATATCTGTGAAGGTTTGGATTTAGATCCAGATTCATTTTTTAATTCGCACAACTAGGAGATAAGTCTTGATGTTTTTTTTTTTCAATTATTTTGTATGTTTGGTTGCTGCAGATCTGTATTCTGTTTCCTTCGCCTTTCTTCCTTCGGCGCTATAATGATAATCGAAAAGTACTTGGCTTAAATTGAAGCACCCATTTGCTAAATCAATCATCATCCTTTAAGGATTTGAAAAAAGAAAATCCACTTCGCATGAGCCTGTTAATTATTATTTCAAGCTAGCTTATGCATGTTAGATCATCATCCTTTCTTTGATCCTTGTGTTCATATATAAATCTCTTTAATATATTGAGCTGCGTATGAAATAATTGCTGAAAAGATTAAACACGAACAAAATTAATGATGAATTAGAACATGCAATAATTTTTTAATAATCTACAATAACTTCTTTCACCGTACGTAATGTCTCAGGGGAATTATTAAGTACACCTTTAAAAAGTGTTATTATGAAAACTGATAAGTTTATAATTCAAGGTAGCATTGAATTTGATAGGTATCCAATTGAGAAAGTTTCTTGATCGAGAACCCAATTGAGCATTGGTAATATGGTTGAGGGACTAATTTACCACTTTTCCATTAAAAAAGAGACCTGTGTGATCACCCTCCACTCGAAAAATGCCTTCAGTTGGCTGAAGTTTTGGGTTCAAGAATGCCAGTACTACGTACCTTTTCAAATATATCCAGTGATGCTCGGTTTGCATCCAATTATCAGTCTTATCTTTTGGGTTGACTTTACTGAGCAGACCATATCATGAAGATTACCTGCTGCGAAAAAAGAAGAAAAGAAACCATGCATGCTAGATATGGATAGACTTTCCAAATTAGTAGTGTAAAAGCAACTCCAACGCTACAACTATTAGCATAGCCATATCTAAAAATTTATCCTTTTAATTTTTTATTTCGTTTTATAGCACTCCAACGGAAGAGATATATCAACAGGCAAAATGGCTTTTCCGTGGTTGATGTGCTATTTGTAGCTGCTTGACGATAAAAGTCATAATGTAAAATATTACCGTTGAAACACTGTTCAACGTAATTAATCAACCTGAATATGTTGCTTCATCAAATCAAAGCCGAACAAGAACCAGTTTTTTCTTCAAGGATTTTTAGATCTGAGTGTCAAGAAGAAGAAGAAGAAGAACTTGGATCTAAGAGTCAAGATCCGAACAAGAATCCATTGCTTCCATACCAGAATGTCAAATAAATTTTGGCTGCTGAACCCATTTTTGTTTCTTTTTCCAACTTGTAGTCGAACCCAAACATATGAAATCATCAAAAAGCACAATATGTATGGAAACAAACTGTGACTTACCGGGCAAGTTTGCGAAGAGGACTCAGCAGCATAGAGACACCAAATGGGCTTTGTTGAGGAACAAAAGCAGTTTTTGGGTGTCTGAAACAGAAGATGTAGTTTGCTTGCCATAACAAGGAGAATTTGTGGTGGTTTCTTCTTTGAAAGACATGGGGAGGGAGAGGAAGGTGAGGAGTACTGGTGGAATTGGAGAGGGGATTTAATTGCGTTTGATTATTTAGGTTCATGTCCAAGCCTTCCTTCTTTTATATATATATATATATAAGACTTAATAATATTTATAGTAGTAATTATAATAGTTAAGATAATGAATAATGTCATTGGTTGATTAATTATCTACTGGTTTATTCTGGTTTGTTATTTTAACTTTATTTTTTTTATTTAAATATAATTAAAAATTATAATTATATTGTTGAAGGGTTTTTTAAAAGAAATTGTTTAATTATATAACTTTATTCTATTAATTGTATAATTAATTGCATAATTAAATTATATATAAAATAATTGCACTATATTTTAAAATAATATAAAAAATAGCTCTCCAAAATGACTTTTACCATTGAAATACACATCAACAAAAAAAACCATATATACACTATTCAAAAAGCTATTTTAGAGATTTGGCTCTCCAAAATAGTTTTTGTCATTGGAGTTGCTCTATGAGTTTTGAAAGTAGTGAGTTAATGCCCTTACAGAAACTATGTAAGATCTCTACAAGTGATCAGTCTCGTGACATACACTTGAATAATTTTCCTTTCAGCATATGAAATAGGGAGCACAAAATAAAATTTGCTTCCTTTCTCCATTATTTTTTAACTTAATATTAATGCGTAGTACAGATTTCAACGTACCGTAAATGGTTTTTTTTGTCTAGTTTAATATTATTTATTTTTTTATTCTTTAATTTAGTTTTGATCCCTTGATTTTTTTGGTCCTTCTGATATAGTTCTTAATTGTTTGTTTATATCTATACACCTTTGCTCTTATATTAGATTTTTAATTTTTATTTGTATTAAATGCAGTTTGCGTTAAAAAACATAGTAAGTTTAGTTTTGGTGTTGTAAAATTAGAGTGAAACTCTCTTATGCATGTATACAAAGATTATTTTGTATTTGTATATTATAAAAAACATGTGCAATATCCTTAATAGCTCCGGATTTAACTGTTAATTTTTATCTCATTAGAGGATATTATGGTTATTTATTGTACACAAAAACATTAAAAATCTAAAATATCCCCGGATCCATGGCTAAAATCATTGTTCACTAAGAGGTAAAATAATAATTTCACCATTACAATCCACAGTAATCTGTGTCTAAATGCACGGTGAATTTTACTGTACAAAACTCTCATCTCCTTTAGCTTTTTAGTTAATATATATATTATTTTAATAAAGAACAATTTAAAAAACATTATAAATAATGTTTTTAGACATGACTCATGTAGAATACAATTGACAAATTTCTAATATGTGCGTATTTTTTTAAACATAATAGCTGCTATGTATAAATATATAAGTGGGAAAGCATTGTAGTAATCCACAGTGTTTTGTGAGAAGAGCTACAATGTTATGTAACAATAACAATTTTAGACATGACTCGTGCAAAATGCAGAATGCAATTCACAAATTTCTAATAAGTGCACATTTTGTTAAACATAATAGTTGCTACGTATAAATGTATAGGTGGGAAAGGACTTGTTCCCTTCCTCAGCACCCAAGTTCAATCCTTTTGTGCATGTCTGTCACTCTCGCATTGCCTTACCTGTCCACTGGGCTTCCAGGGTGTTCAGTGGCTCCGGGATTAGTCGTGGTGCACATAAACTAACTTGGACACTCTGGTTATAAAAAAAAAGTAGGTCCAGGGATTAGTCATGGTGTGCTTAAGCTGACCCGGACACCCCGATTATAAAAAAAAGTATTAGTGGGGAACAAACAGGAAAAAAAATGTACAAGCGAGAAAGCACTGTAGCAATCCATATTATTTTGTGAGGAGAGCTACAGTGCTTTCCCCACACCATTTCAAAAAAAAAATGAGTCTAATGATTAATTGTAGTGCACATAAATTGGCCTGGACACCCCGATTATCAATAAAAAAAATAAAAAAATGTATAAATAGAAAAACAAAGTGGGTCCGGGAATTAGTCGTGGTGTGAGTAAGCCGGTCTAGACACCCCGATTATCAACAAAAAATATAAGTGGGAAAAAATAGTAAAAAAAAAATGTAAAAGCAGGAAAACACTGTAGCAATATAGTGTTATGCGAGGAGAGCTAGAGTGCTTTCCGCACAACATTATATATATAATAATTACAACCTTAACTCATAAGCTTTTTGTATGTGTTTTTATGATTACAAATATTAAGTAGTAAAAACATTTAATGTAGATTCTTTTTTGAAAAAATAAAAAATGAATTATTTAAAGGTTCTAGCCAGCAAGGTGATGTCTAGGGAAGGGGAAAAAAAGTATATATGGATATCACAATAAAAACCCATTCTCTTTATATATTTTTTGCATGACTAGATTAAAGAGTAGAACTCTGATTGTCTCAGGTTCTTACAAGATGAACATATTCTGCCTCGAATTTAAGATCTGCAAGACAAATGTCAAGTTATTTGTCACCACGCCACCAACAAAGTGATGGCTAGGGAAGAAAAAAAGTCTACTTGAATATCAAAATCAAACTAGAAATTTTGTGTCGTTGTCAAGAGCTGCTTAGCTAGTTTTTTTTTTAATTCGAGGAAACCCTATCTCTTTAGATGTTCTTGGCAGATCTGAGTTAAATGAGTAGAACTCTGGTTGTTCTAGGTTCTTACAAGATGAGCACGTTTCAATTCGAAGTTGAGACCTGTAAGACAGATCTCAAGTTTTTTTTATCACCATGTCATGTCTCTTTGGGACTGCTTAACTTGATTGTCATCAATGAATTAAGAAAATTTATAAAAGCTTTTACACAGAAAAAATAGCATTGAACTCATTTTGTTGTTGGCCTGTAATGAATAATTTATTTTTTAATATCAAGCTGTCAAATTGAGACTTTATTTTTTCCTTAGTTCTTATATCGTTTACTATATGGGTACAGATAATTCACAAAAAGAATAATATTGCATTGATAATGGTTTTTATGATATTCTTTGATGAATAAATTAAAATAGATGTAGTTCATCTCATTTAAAATATAACTTTTGTATTGATTAAAGATAATTGTTTATAATATAATCAATTATTATAGAAAATAAATAAATAACTCATTTTTCAGTCTCCATGTACGATGTGCTGCAACCATCCTTTTGAAGCCGAAGGATTTGGCTTGGTTTGAAACTCTAGTTCCCACATTGATTTTTAAAGAATAAGCCTTTTCTTTTGTAGCCGTTCATGGTGATAGATATTGGTAAGAAATAATTGATTGATTTGGCTCGAGAAATATGAAGGAAGGAGCCGAAAAACAAGATTAATATTCAACACTTAACTTGAGAGTGCAAATTTCATATTTGAGGAGAAGAGAAGGAAAATTAGAATTAATCGCATATAACTTTATTAAGGGCGGTGTATATTGAATTATAATTAAGTTGTATGGAAATAAATATAGAAATACGGCTGTCATCAAGACTGCAATACACTCATGGAGGTTGGATCCTAGCAGCCAGGGATAAACTAACAATCAAGCTCGAAAGTTGATTGCTGTGGCAGTGATATTAAGGATGCATGCACGTTTTCGTATGAACATGCAGCTAGTTGCCCGCCCTTTATTTGTTTAAAAAAGTCTTCTTATGGAGTGTTTGACGAGAACACTCCGGCCCCTCATACTAATATTTATGTTTGAAAGTTTCTGAGCTCCATCTATCTCCAAAACCAAACGTGAGGAAATCCTGGCGAAAAACAATACCAGTGATATATTTGATATTGTAGATTTTTTATTGTCAAAAATCTGAAAACCGATTGCATAATTATAAAACTAACCCTACAATTTCTCTGTGCAATTAACGTGAAAATGTTCGAACTTTTGTCTACAATATCTTCACAAGCCATTGGCAAAAACATGTAATTATTTACTCGTTTGAGCTAATTCAAGCTAAATTCGATCCCTTGCAAACACCTAATTTCTATATAGCTTCATGTTGCATAATATCTTTTCAGAATAAAAACCTAGCTAGAGAACATGATGGAATTATCCATTCCCTCGAGAGGAACTTCGACAACAAGCTTTGAGTTTCCTACGTTTATCTGTCAATAAGTGGGGGGTTCATTATTCTAAGTACGCTCTACTTCATCCACAGACAGGCGACAGATATGCTTTTGCATTGATATCAAGCAGTTTGTACATGTCAAGAATCCAATCATCGTCATTCTAATTTGGGCCGATAACTTCGGATAGAATTTGAAGAAACTAAAATGGCGTACGCAATTGGCATGATCTTGAATATTTCAGTCACGTGGCTTTGATCGTGTGGCTGGGGGTCTTAAAGATGATCTGATATTAGTTTTTCATCGAGAATATTCAGCTTAGGGTTTGGTAATAGAGTACAAGTAGGCATATGTGAATGCGAGTATGATCGAACATGCATCCAATAAATCTTAATTTCAAGCATATACACTGGTCAAATAAGAAGATTTTCAAACAGATCAAGGTTGCGTGAATGCCAAACTAGATATATATACATCTTCATACGCAAACACATGCTACAGTCAACAATGAACAGCCAATAGCTACCACATGCCACACTATAAATAACCATCTCGATTTCAACAAAATTATATCTCGATCGAATACAAGGAAACATTACGAAAAACTGTAAAGAGAGGGAAAAAATGTCATCTGATACTACATGCCAAGGTACGTGATGAACATTTTTTGTGCTGAAAATATAGCTAGTGCAGCTTAATATGATAGGTGCTTGGTTGTGAAACAATTAATGAATTCGTGTGCATGCAGGTAAGAGTTCATGGCCAGAGCTTCTTGGAGCAAAGGGGAAGGTCGCTGCTGCGACGATTGAGAAAGAAAACCCACTTGTGGATGCACAAATTGTGCCAAAAGGATCATCAGTCACCGAAGACTTTCGTTGCGATAGGGTTTGGGTTTGGGTTGATGAAAGGGGCATTGTTTTTCAAGTCCCTCGAATTGGTTAGGATGCCTAAATACTGATGATTCTAAAGGAAATAAGGAGACTTAATCTCCATGCATGTATTGGTTACTAGATATTAATTCCCGTACGTCCATGTACTTCCACAGAACTTACTAATAATTGAGTCCTACTATATCATCAATAAAGTTATACAATGTGATTCTAATCTCTCTATCTATCTATATGGAGTTCCCTTCTGCAGTTAAGAATTATTTGTGATATCTGTGAAGGTTTGGATTTAGATCCAGATTCATTTTTTAATTCGCACAACTAGGAGATAAGTCTTGATGTGTTTTTTTTCTTCAATTATTGTATGTTTGGTTGCTGCAGATCCGTATTCTGTTTCCTTCGCCTTTCTTCCTTCGGCGCTATAATGATAATCGAAAAGTACTTGGCTTAAATTGAAGCACCCATTTGCTAATATCAATCATCATCCTTTAAGGATTTGAAAAGGGAAAATCCACTTCACCTGAGCCTGTTAATTATTATATCAAGCTAGCTTATGCATGTTAGATCATCATCCTTTCTTTGATCCTTGTATTCGTGATAAATCTCTTTAATATATTGAGTTGCGTGTGAAATAATTGCTGGAAAGATTAAACGTGAACAAAATTAATGATGAATTAGAACACGCAATATTTTTTTATATTAACACATGAAAATAATCTAAAATTATCAATTTTTTAAATTTAAAATAAAAAATAAAAAAAAATTATTTTGTAAAAAAACTCTATTGAAACGCAGTGCGAAACCCTTGAAATATTTCAACACGTTAAAATTATAAGATACCTTCGTTGTTTCAACATAATGTTTTCAGGGTTTTTTTTTCACTGTAAGAATGTTTCAATATTAATAGTATAATAGATTCATTTTTTTAATATAAAAATCCTCAATTTTAATGGGCCTCGGGCTAACCTGGCTGGGATTGGACCTATTGATTTTTTCTGCCTATATATTATCAACTTTTCTCTAAAAAACAAATCGCCAACGATCTCCATCTTTCGTCTACAAAAAACAAAAACAAAGAGTCAAAATAGCACGGCCCGTGCCCAAAGTTAATGGTCCGGGAGAAAAACCCGGATCGATGCTAGTTTAGGCCGAGCATGCGACTGAAATCCCTGACCAGGCCCGTATATTTTAATTTGGGCCTTTTCTGGCCAGTCTAGTAGTGCGGCCCATGAACAGGCTTACTCTGTGTGAACCAAAACTTGGGAAAATTAAAAAATAGAGTTCCTCCGTGGAAGTGTTGTTGTGGGCTCCTCAGCAGAGCAAAAAGCACATTGTTGAGGTGTGAGAAACTCAACAGCTTGTTTACCAAAATAGCTCAAAAATTATTCATGAATAATTCTTACAATACTATTTTAATAAATTTATTTAAAAATATTTTTATTCAACTATTGAAAAAACAAAATTAAATTACGAAAATAGCTCAGCAATGTGTTTCTCTCAATTGGGAGTGTGAGAAATCATATCTCATGATGATTTGTAGTTTTCATCTCTAGTTTTATATGTGTGTGTTTCATAAAATATATATTCTGTTATTTTCATTTTTTATATATTAATATTAACAATTAATATTATACGCTGTTTTTTTTAATAAAAGTTGTTTGTTTGTATTAATATATATTCTGTTATTTTTATATAGTTTTTTCATATTTATATTTTTGAGATAGGTGCATGAAAATAATTGATTCATAACTCTTTTTAAAATAAAAAATAAAAAAAAACTGTTTTCATTAAAAAAAGTAAAATAAGGAAATATAATCTTGATTAAAAAAAAATCTTTTTAATTCAAATCATTATAATTTCTAGAAATATGTTTCTTTTTAATTTCCATTAGTTTTTACTCAATAAATCATACTGCCAATTAAAGAAATATATGTTATTGTAAAAAAAAATACGTGAATAAGAAAGATGATCTTGACTAAAAAAATATAATTTTTATTTTTTATATAAATATATCTTTAAATCATTATATAATTAAATAAAATTAAATCTTAAAAAATGTTCCAGCGGTGGATTCTATAGCCAGTGAATGTGATATGACTAAAGACGCGGCTTCCCAAGTTGGCTCCCGAGGTTTGGAGGCGTGTTTTGACCATTTTGGAGTCGCTAAGGCTAATCTGCGGGGTCAAAGTCAATCACCGTTTAGCACGGGCCACATGCACAAGGTCCAAGATGACCCATTTTCCAGTTCTTGGACCCGGACCCGGACCCGGACTCATCTCGTGGATCTCATGGCATGAATTCAGTGCTTATTACAGCTGTTTTCTTTTAACGATCGAGGGCATCGCATTCTCAATATTTATAATCACATTAATATAGCAATTTCTCGATAAATAAATTAAGCCCGGAGATCATGACTTTCAACAAGGGTTGTTGCTTGCATTTTCCACAGAAGATAATTTAATTTATTGGGACCAGATTGAAAAGCACAGAATTGCCAACATTTGTAAAGTTGATGGATAAAATTACCACTTATGGTTGATGAAGACGACATAAGTGGAATTGGTACGTGCTCTCCTTTGTCACCATCCTTTATCTTTATTTTTATTCAACGAGAAACCCTATTATTTAGGTGTTTTTTTACGAGAAACCTTAAATGAATAGAACTCTAGTTATCCTAAGTTCTGACTAAGTCTGACTCAAATTTAAAATCTATAAAATAGATCTCAAGTTCTTTACCAACACGATACGTCACTTGAAAACATTATTCTTTATATTTAATGGATAGTGTAACAATCTTTATCAGCACTAATTACAAGAATAAAAATAACAAATCATGATGATTTCTATCGGCATCTTCATGGCTTTGTTAGTTGACAAGTCTAATCATACTTCCAATTTCTTAATCGACTTGTTGGTCTACAAGTCTAACCGTGCTATCAAATCTTATGGAAACTGAGAATTACTTTTCTCACACATTTTTAAACTGTTTTCATGGATTGGAAAAACCGTGCCGTTCAAGGCTCCGTGTGATTTAGATTTTAGAATTTGGACCATATTATATACTTCAACCCATGGTCATGCATTTTCCGCCCATCTTAATTATCCAATTGATGGAGCAAGCAAAAGTCCGGTGTACCTCGTACGCAAGACATAGATATGTCTCCTCTCTCTCTCTCTCTCTCTCTCTCTCTCTCTCTCTCTCTCTCTCTCTCTCTCTGTCTGTATGTGTGTATGTATGTATGTATGTATGTATGTATGTATGTATGTATGTATGTAAGAAAAACAAAATGGCCCTTAACAAAAAAAGTAGTGTCACAATTTTTTTCACGAAATTGTTCACCATTTCGTTCGCATTAAGCACAATACAATTTTGTGCAGCCACGAGGCCCGTGCATGGAGAGCAATGGCTGAAAAAACATTTTCCACATCTTGAGTCCCTACAACGGGGCCCGGTGCCACCATCTGCAGGCTCCCCTTGCTCGCACAACCCAGGCGGAAGTGGCCACTGCACGTTGAATGAAATGAACTTCGCTGGCCGTTCCAATCATCAACCTCCCTTTCCCAGCTCAGTTATTGATCATTCCAAGGCCTCTAATTAGTCCATGATCATGATAAGAGTGCAACCACAGCACAAAGGGTTAACTACGCATGCCCTAAGCAAGCAGAATGTACCTAGCTAGATTATTAATCCTATTTTTTGTTCTTTTCATATTCTAACTTCTCCTTCTCTATTATTTTTTCCATGCATATATATATATATATATTTCGAATATATCAATAACAATACGTAAGAATCGATCAGAGTTCTTCTTCTTCCTTTTTTTTTCTGTTTTTAGTGAATTAGTCCTGTTAATCTTCAATAAATGGCCATTTTATATATATATACCTAGCGGTTGGTATTGGTATGGCAAGAATAATCGATCGATCTTTCTTTTTCTGGTTAATATTCAACATGGATATTTATACTAAAATCCCAGATGAAAATTATATATATAAGGAGGACGACTTCATGTTGTTGGATTTATTAATATACATTCTACACGCACACGTCTTATAACATTATCATATAATATTCTACTGGACGAACACTTGTAAAGTCGGATTAATTATACAAGCGTCAGTGATTAATCCCAGAAGTATTTCTTGTAGGGGCCACGTATATAAAATATGTATATAACTCTAGCATTTTAATTTTTTTTGCTGGCCGAGCCCTCACTTGGCCCTGTCCCCGGCCCTCGCTGTTCTTGATCAAATCTTTAGTTACCTGACGGGGGGGCAAGGTGGGTTGCTATGACCAGAGATATTTTTGTCTGCTGGTTCTTAGGGGTCAGCGTAAGCAAAAAGATAGCTATCATCCTGTAATGGATGCTGGTCGGTAAAGCGACTCCCAGCCCCGGATTACACCACTTCAAATATTCTAATATTTGAAACTAATAGGCACCGGCTTGGTTTACCGAATTAACTAAGCTAGTCAAAAACATACGGCTGTTTTTGAAAACCTAATTTCATTATAAGTCTTCGATGTTTATTATATTAATAATTATAAAATTCAAATCTAAAAAAACTACAGGTACATAAATCCTTTAATGTCAAGATATCGGATATGGTTTCTGGTGACGAAGGGAAAGAGTCGTTGCGTGTATTCACATAGCAAAGATGGAAGAAAAAGATAGTTTTTTTCACCGAGTTGGCTGTGAAGGAGAGAGTGCATACCTTGGCGTTGAAAAATATTTATATATCATTGAAAACAAGTGTCTGCATCCATAAAAACTATAGAATGATTCATTTGTTTATTACCTTGGCTCTGATACCTTGTTATTGTTCTGGGTCTTGAGGATTATGTACTTTGATAATAATAATAATAATAATAATAATAATAATTAATTTTTATATTAGAAAATAATATAAATCATAGCCTGGAATTTACTTAAAATTTAAGTTTTTAGGTAAGATAGTTTTTTGATATTGTATCAAAGCTTTGTTGACCGAAAACTCACGAGTTTGAATCTTATCATCCTTATTTTATTTGATAAAAAATATGCATAAGATAATATAATTTTATGCAAGTTTTAAGTTCAAATGGCTTTCACTTGAAGGATGATATTAAAGAATAATACAAATTATATCTTGAGACCTCGCCTCATAATTTAAGTTTTTAGGTAAAATAATTTTTTGATATTTTATATAACATATGACACTTTATATAACATATGAGCAAAGGGACATGAAAAATAGGAAGCAAGTTGTCACTATCTGAAACAAGTAAAAAATAAAAAAATAAATAGCTAACATTGAATATATGTAGTTAAAAATTTAAATAAGTATGAAAGTGAGAATTATTATTTTATTTACGAGACAGTAGGAAATTGTTATTCAGTTTATTTTTATTTTTCCATATCATTTTGATTTGTCGATGTCATTTTTTAAAAAATATATATTATTTTAATATATCAATAAACAAAAAATACTTTAAAAAACAACTATTTATCACATTCATGATTTATTTATTTTTGAAAAGTACATTAATGGGTCTAAAAAGATATATGGATACGCTAATTCATGTCGGCACACCTCAGTTTCTTATTATTTAATTTAATTGAGCAGAACATGAACAACATTACTCAAATTAATAAACATAACCCTTAGATTTGAAAAATACATTGCTTGCACGAGTTTATGTTCTTACGGTGGCCGTCGCCTTCCCTCACTTGAGTTCAATATAATGGTGCTGCTTTACCCACCAGGTGGTTTGTTAAAATCAACATACGGCACTCTTCTTTTCCCTTAGAACCTGTTTGGAAGAATGGTTGTTGTTATTTTTTAAAGTTTTTTTTATTTTTTAAAAATTATTTTTGATATCAGCACATCAAAATAATTTAAAAATACCAAAAAAAATCATTTAAAATAAAAAAAATCAAATTTTAGAGAAATGGCGGTACAACCTCCGTTCCAAACAGCCTCTAAATTTATATGATCTAATCCGTGTGTGTTTTTCTCCCTTTTTTTTATTTTATGGTTTTTTATAAGTTGATTTCTGGACCATGATTAACTATTATTTCTTTTTTAAAGTTCTAAATTATCCTCTCTACGTTTATTCCTAATTTATTGTAGCAGGTGATGTTGAAAATTTTGATTATAGATTAATAATGAGGGGGGGGGGGGGGGACACAATGTAATTGTCATCAAAAAATATATAGGAATGAATGAACAATTTAATTGTCATCAAAAAATATATAGGAATGACATGTTAGGGGGGGGAACAATTTAATTGTCATAAAAAAATATATAGGAATCGATATTGGATATTTAAAATAATAAATTATCTAATTTTTTATTACTTCACTAAAAATATAGGAATCAAACAATAATTTACTCTAAAATTAAAATTAATTGAAGCTTGGTTGCTAGCTAGCTAGCTAGCTCTCCACACACCCAAATGCCACCATTCCTTCTTCTGCAAGCAACTTGAAATCAATGAAGCCGTCAATATAAAGTTATCATATGATATTTTGACATTACATTTCAAAAATGATTTAAAAAAAAATTAATATTTTATTTTATTTTTCAAATTAAATATTTTTGATGTTTTTAAATTATTTTCATGTGCTAATGTTAAAAATATTTAAAAAAATATATATATCATTTTAATGTATTTCTAAACAAAAAATATTTTCAAAATCAATCTTAACCACACTAAAAACTGGAAATAATCAATCAATTACTGAGTTTCAATTTATATATATTGAATGTTTTACTGCTATATAATGATAATGATAATACATTGTTTTATATATATATAAAAAAAAATAACTAACTAGCTCCAGTCAAAGACAAGGTTAATTAAAAATATGGAGGAGGTTGAATATGAAGCCAGCGGATTTTCATTTCTCTTCCTCTCTTCCAATTTCAAACCTCAGTTCCAAGACGTGATCTTTAGTTAATCCAAAGCTATCTTTTTGAGTCAGTATCCACTAGAGGAACTTCAAAGAAGCACCATGGCATGATCCACAACACACGTTAGCTAGTCATTCGAAATGGCAGAAAACCTCTGTAAATGGACTCATCCTATGATTGCGAAGTCCACCTTTCCTCTGTTTTATTGCTTACGTGAAACAGTGACCGGGTAACATGATTCACGGGGAGATTTGATATGTTCCGGTGAGTTGATTTCATGTTTCAGGCCGGGAAGGATGGTTGGTTGGCCTCTAAAGTCTAAACCATTAACGATACAAGTCCATGATAGAAACTCGCCGGTATTAAGATAAGACGGTGCAGATTGATAAAGGCTATGCACAGTATCAATATGACAAAAAAGTCAACCCATATATGGTCGAGAAAAACATGATAAAGCTTCAATTAGGATTTCCCAGAGAAATTTATTGTTCAAACATTCACAATTCTCTCTTTACAAAAAAAATCAAAAACATGTGTGTATTTATACAAAATGCATATACAGATCCAAAAAATGAAAGAATGGAAGAGGCCATAATGATTCGAGTGTTTCAGGACCTGTGATTTGATCCAGCAAAGAAACCCTGAGCTTCAGGTTCTGAATCCAGGGAATCAAAATCAAATATATCGGAGATCTTCAACTTTGAATAGCAGCCGCACGAAACCTGACAGCGTTGCCGGCGTAGTGCATTTCATTGACTTGTGGGCAGCTTGGTCCGTCCCTGCCGGGAATGTTGGTGCATCCTGAACCCTCAGAAGGGGGGACAGGACCCCTCTGAAGAGACTGCAATGAAAGCTCTTCATTCAGCTCTTCCTGTAAGATCCTGCTAGCTTTGTATAGTTGAGCCTGTAAAGAAAGCAGCACAAGTACCGCCAAAATAAGGTTTAGGATCCTCATGATTTCCGGATGACAATCTCAGAACAAGTATGAATAATTTCTTGGGGTGGCGAGGAGTATTTATACTGACAAAGGTTGACGGGTTAGGCAGCATTGTTTTTGTTGAAAGATTACGACTGTTGACTGCTAGGTTTTTAACTACATGAGAAAAAAAACTAGTCAAGAAATTGAACAGGTCTAAACAAGAAAAAGAGATTTTCTTGAACTTGAACACATGGTTTTTCGTTTTTCCGCCTGCTTGCATGCATAAACATCTGATTTCTTTTGCCGTGATGAGATTTTTCCCGTCAAATTTATCGTGTTGAGTTTTGACCTGAGGAGAGGGTTCCTGAAAGGAAATTTCTCCGAACTTCAGCTGCTCTGACCTTGAATGCTCAATCACAATGTGCTTGATTCTGTCAATGTTGGCATACGAGGCTTGAAATAAGAAATGTTTCGAGTTAAAAACCGTATGTGCCATCCAATTAGATGCCTTTTCTTTATTATCCCGGTAAATTATGTAATCTCTACAAAGGTAACACGTCTCATCCTATGTTTGGCCCTTTCATTCTATGGAGACTCCACGGTTACGGTTGCTGGAAAAAAAATGTCGGCTCCTAAGCAACTGGTAATGGCTTCAAACCCAGATGAAACCAATCTCTACATAACGATAAAAACTTCAATGTCTTAAGAACACGAACTCGGATCTCAATCATCAGAATTGTAGTTTAGTTGAGTTTTGATCCACTGTTGGGGTTTCTCATGGGATAATCGATGTGGTTCAAATTTTGGTCAGTAACGATGGGTTGTATTCCATCAGATGCTCATTCAAATATTAATCAAACCCAGAAAACATATCGAAACCTCGTTATAACTAAAAGCTGGAGGCAGAGAAGGCAGAAACACTCTTTACAAAATGTTTTCTTATGAAAAGATTACAACCTCACTCAAATTCTGAGACCCAATACATTATTACAACGGGCAATCACCCACCAACTTGCAGGCAAGCTCCCTCTGAGATTCCTTCAATGTCCATTTGAAGGTCGAAATACTGTATAGCCATTGACCCCGCATGTCATATTTGAATACTCTGGATTAAAATACGGGGAACTATCAGCATCTGCATTTCTCATGCCCATCAAGGAAATATCAGAACCAGCCATCTGCCACTGGTTTGAAACCATCCCATCAATATGCCCATTTGAGTAAGGCAGCGGGCTAGCTTGAGGAATATATTCCCTTGGCGTGTCAAAATGGGTTCCAGAAGAGCTATAGCTTCGCTGAAATCCACCACCATGGTAACTCCTGGTGCGCTCGAACCTGCAAGGGCTATTGGTTGAGGAACCCAAATCACCTGATACACCCAAGTCATTTGGAAAAGAGAACTGCCGATTCAATATGTGTGGCCCGTTGCTATGGAAGACTCTTCTTGCGTCGGTTGCCTTCCCTGCAGAATGTTCCTCATCAAGCAAATCATTGATGATATCAAGATGTGGGAATTCATATGACAGCCCACTTTGGGTCTGACGCCCAGATGTACAGGCTGGGATCTCATTGGAGTAGTGCTCCTGTGATCCACTGCGTACAGGATTGTACAGGTCAATGTTTTGTATGCCATTTATCAGAGAAGAAGGGTCACCACTCATTACTCTACTAACATCCCTTTGAGAGCTCTCCATCCATTGGCGTCCATTTTGGAAGACATCCCGAGTTACCATACTGAAAGGAAAGCCAGATTGGAGAGATTTTGGGTCAACCCTATCAGAGTTCAATGGTGGTAGGAACATCGGTGCAGATACCAAATTAGATGGCTGCACATGCACTGGTGATAGGTTCACTCCTGCACTTGGAGAGATGGTATGAGTGAAACCAGATGAGCTGGAACCAACAGCATTACCAATTATGGCATTTCGATAGGACTGCGGAGCATAACTATGAGTAGCTGGTGAAGGGTCAGGACCCAGCCGGCCAGCTGCACTCGCAGAACGAGCAAGTAAAGGAGTTGATTGGACCAGGGAAACAGGAGGAGCAGTTGGCCTGGGACCAGGCACCAGAGGAGCACTGGAGGGCCTTGACATGGCAGGCACTTGTTGAGTTGGTTTGTCAGACTGTTTTGCAGTTGACACATTCTGGGTCTCAGGTTTGGGAATACCAACATTTTGGGGGGAGGTAGCAGAAGTTGCAGCTTTATCAGCCTGCTGTGAGCAATTTGAAGATGCTTTCTTAACTTGACTGGGATCCATGGCAGCTGAACTCTTGCTTTCTGACTTCATTTGAACAGTGAATGGGACATTTTTAGGGGAGCTTGTTGGAGGGCTTCTGGGAGAAGATGGTACAGCTGCTGTCTTTTCTTTAGGTCTTTCTACCTCAACCTGGTCTTTGTTACTCATCTGCTTTTTCATAGAAACAACTACATCTTCCTATTTCATAGAAAGGAAATGTCCATCAAGACATATACAAGTAAAACAGATTACAAGTATTCACAGAAATAAAGCAGCATTCAGAAACAGAAAGCCAGAAAATTTAAGAGATTCAACTAGAATTTAGAGGAACAAACGGCATAAAATCGCATGGTGGTCAAACCTTAAAGAGTTGTCTTTGAACTTGTTGGAATAAAAAGTGAGAAGGGGAAAGGAAGAAAAGAACAGTTTCATAGCAAAGACAGCAAAGCACTCCTTTGCATTGATTAGTTCCTAAAATATTCTATGCACCTAGTAGAAGAAAAATTCCTCTTCCCCAAATGAGGATGAGACAAACCAGGATTAAACAAACACAATAGAAGCAAAATAATAAGATGAAAATGGATGGAAAAAAATCTAAAACATGTGCTGTGAGAACCATGATGCTAAACAAGACAACAAAGAAGACCCTTCATACCCAAGGAGCTGACGCAACAAAAACATGTAGCCAACCATGCTATTAAGCGTCGAAAAGGAGAAAGCTATAAACAATAAGCAGCCTGCCAAAATTGATTTGAACATTCGATGCTTGTTATACAGTTCTATACTATTTGATGGTTTAAACATTGTTGAGAGAGTAGAAATTTGAGATCCAGGCAAGAGATTAGCAACTTCACCTTTCCTGTCTTAATTACATGTTGTTCAAGCTTCACCATCCTATCCTGCAAATCATGAACAACAGCCTCAAGCTCACAATCAGCAGCCTTGCTACTTCTTGTGACATCACCATGATCACCAGTATCTGATGCAGGCTCAGAAGGCTGATTATCCATTTCAGCTGTCCAACTCGCATCATGTGCCATCTTACCTCGCTGATTCTTCACTCTGCAGATATGAAATGCAAAGTAAATGCCACATAATCAAGTCCTACAGTAGAAAAAGCACATGTAGGCCACATGTTTACCACTTACCTGCTAGGCAATTTTTCTAATTGATAGTTCAAGTACGAGTTTCCCTTATATGGGCCATTCATTACTATTGAAGGGACTGAATCAGTAGAGCATGTAGAGGAACTATCATCCATGGCATATGTGCTCCTTTTATCACTTGTCCCGTTTTGCACAGATGACAAGCCACTAACCCCACTGCTACTGACTTCGGTGGGAGGATGAACTTCTGAGGTGTCAGTATCCCAATTGACCGGGCTTGCATCTCTGTCTTCTGAATCATGCTGGAGCACTTCAGCAACACCATCCACTGAATCAGACACATCGGAGACATCTTCCAGAACCTCAGGCTTTTCCATCACAGGCTGCACCTCCTCAACAGCAAACTCCTTATTCTCAACACTAAGATTTGACTCTTGGTACTTGTCTATGACAGCCACACCAGACCTATCCTCTCTCCCTTTATCCTTCCCTTTGCGATTGTTCCGCTTTTGTTTAGCCTGTATTTATAAGAAATTAAACCTTGGGGTTTTCTTGACTGGGTTTTGGGGGGGTACTAGGACTTTGAGACTTTTTCCCAAAAAAGAAAATTTATTCATGCATCATGCATTTTTTTTATAAGTTTGCACAGAGTGATTATGGTCCTCAAAAAAAAAAAAAAAAAACAGGCAACACTGGAAGGAATTCCAAAGGGCGTTCAACAAGTGAATTTTTTAAATCAAAGTTTTGAATTTTTTAAATCAAAGTTTCAGAATCCTAATCGCATGGTGACACTAATTTCCTTCTATAATCTGACACTAATAGGAGAGTTCAGACTATGTTTTACTCAATTCTTATTGAGAAAGGAAGATAAGCCACCTGTTTTTTCTTTAATTTCTTTTCCTTTTCAGTTGCTCCACGTTTAGCCTTCTGCTCACTTTCTGCAAGCCACGCTGCCTCTTCTTCACGAATTAGCTCTTCTTGCCTCTTCAATGCAACAGCTTCCTGGTAGGAAACTTCAATTTTATGGCTACACGTGAAGCAGACAAAAAATCAGGGCATGCATGGATAACAATGTGGAATACTTGTCATGCCACAAAGACTCAGAAAATTGCAATGCCAAGAAGAGTAGTGCATGTTCTGCCAATATATTGTTATTAGTGTTTACCAAATGGTATTTAATTTCATCATTCATTAATATTTGCAATATATTTACTGCTTCAGTATTGAGCAGATGCTAAAATAGCATAATGGTGGGCTCCAAGTAAAAGTAAAATGACAACATAAATATCAAGATGTTAGCAAAAATGCTTGGACTTCCGTTCGATCAATTCAAAAAGGTGATCCTGATAGAAAAAAAAGGTCTTCCAAAATCAGTGGAAGAATCAATTCCAAAAATGCATGAAGAAACTAACAAACGTTTTTGCAGCAATAAAAAAGAAGAAATAGTATATTACTTAAAAATATGAGCGAGGACAAATATTTCCACTGTCCTACGACCCAATTCTGTTAGACGCCTTTCATCACGTTCAATCGAATCCATGTTGAAGTCCTCTCCAGAACTTCCATCCTGTGTATAAATGCAAAAGGTTACAAGACATCAGAAGCTTAATTAGTCAGAGTCATGAAGCATGCAGAATAACCACGATACTGACAACCATCAAGGAAAAACAGCCAACATTTTCATGCTCTTCAAAATATAATCCATTGTACATAATAAAATCTATAATTATATGCTATCACCGTCATTCCCATCATCATCAACATTCAGGCACTTCTATCATTGTCCCCACCCTAATTCTGCCGCCAACACTCTGAAACATTCATATGTAGCAGCCATTGCATACCTAAATGTTCTATTCTTATTATGTACATGTACTATTCCAACAAACAAACTGTTTCTAGAGAGATGCAAGCTAAATAGCAGAAAATTGTCTGCTGGAGCATAAGTAAAATTAGCAGCCACATATGATTTTCTAATTTGTGGTTGAAACAATAAGTTGCACCCAATCCCACAAATAAAGTTTCTCTAAGATGACAAACACATGAAATAATCTATGAAATAGCAAAATCCACCATTCAAATATTCAAGTGCTCCAAAAAGAGACCTTAAGAGTAATGACAATACAAATCATCAATCATTTAAAACAAACTACTAAAATGACTCAACTGCTTAAAATTCCCACAGTATTTTTTCATATTGACTGCCTGTATGCATAGCTTCAGAAAAGACTCAAACATTAAAAATTGGTATCCAACAACCGAACCCACCTTTGTACGATTCTGTGGGCCCTTCTCATCTTTTGGAGGCAATGGTTCCATGGCAGCCCTCTCAAGTAGTAGCAGTACATCATCCACCAACACAAACATATCCTTTTCAACACGAACAATTGGAGTTGGCATTTCTTCAGTGTCCAATAATTTTGCCCTCCCTTTCTTGCTTTTAGTTTGGCCTTCAAGAGCCTTCAACCCGCTATACAAGGAATCCATTACCAGTGTAGATGTGACTTCCTTCTCTATAAAGAAATGTTTTACGACTACTTTCAGAATTACATCTGTTTTCTCCCTAGACATGCGGCGTCGGGCACTTTGATCCATTCCCAACCAAAAAGCACAAAAGCTGCAACAGTTGCAAATGTTATCATCACAAAACTATACTGACCGGAAATACAAGTAAAATAAGCTATAATTGCCACCGAAAAGGATGTCACAAAAAAAGAAAACTGTTTATGAAGGCAATAAATCAGTAATATTATGCAGGCTCGTAGGACTACCAAAACACCACACTTTTCATAATGCAGCATGTTGAGAAGCTAGAACTATTGACGACCATTCTATTCCAAATTCCAATGCATCAAGTAAAAATCATTTCCAAAGATTGAGATACAATACCTTGACCACCTATTTTTGTCCTCTATTAACTTCCCAAGTTTGCCTCGTCTCTCTTCCACAAAACGCCGACAAATCTGCTCTACATTTGTCAGATATACTCTAACAAGTTCTCTCCTATACAGGCAGTCAAGGCAACGAAAAGGCCGATCTGCTCTCTCCCTACACATAAAAAGAAGTCTCATAATGAGTGATTAACAATGAGAAGCACCTAGAGCATTCTCTTGCAGAAAAATTAATACAACAGTTCCACACAATCAACAGATGAACAATACAACATACACTCAAGACATGACTCTTAATGCCAGAACTTCAAATTGGTAAATACAGTCTCCAGAACATGGTATGCACAATTCACTTTAAAATTGAAACACTAATGAATATTATATCGGATTACCAAACATATATGTAGACACATAGATAGACAAACTGAAATACCAGATAATTAAGTGTCCACTTTCCAGCTCATGTAGAACAATATTTTTGGGATCCAGTGATAAAAATATATACTTTGGGGCGGGATTACAACTCAGTTAACATAATTTATAACAAACAGAGAACTAAAAACTAAGAGATTTCAACAAGAATAACTTCATTATCCAGACAACTTATTTGATGATAAATTTATATAAATGAGCCATGATTACTCTTAAAACATCTAGGTTTAGATTCTGACGCAACTTCTCAAAATTATTAAACTTGGCATGGACAAGCAAGAAAATCATGCAAGACAATTATACTGCCATCACAAAATACTTACAAATAGTGGACCATAAGGTTAGGTAATAGAATAACATTAAACAGTGTGACGGTGCAATGTGCAGCACGGTCACTAATATACATCAAATATATATATAACCAGTAACTTATCAGAAACCTGATGACTTGCACTTGAGCCTTTATAATAAGAGTGTCAGCTGCATCTAAAAACCCATCTGACACTTTTGATAATTCCATAAATTTCTTCCATCCCCAGTCATGTTCTTTCTTCCAAAACCGATGTAATGTATCTGCAAATTTTTCTTTTAGTTAAAAGTAAATCAACAATTCCATTACTGACTTCAGCCAATATTTAATCAACTAACCAGAAAATTTAGATTTTTTTGAATCTTTATTCACCACAGCAATAGTAAACTGTGCAAAATGACTCCAACCTGGTTCACAGATAAATAAAATTACTTAATTACAACCACAAAAAGGAAAAAAGGAAAAAGAAAAGAAGAAGCAATGCCTATAACTGCAATTTCAAGTCAGTAGCGCCAAACCTGGAAGAAGTTTGTCATGGTTGGCAACACAGAGAAATAATGAAAGATGATTGCAGACATCGCAACCTTGGGGATATATTAAAATGTACCTGTCACCAGAAGCAAAAGAATTAAATCAATAATAACATTGAAAGTTGCACTGATTTCGGCAGGACAGTAGCATCAATGAAACAGAACTTGGGATGCACATAATCATCAAAATTCGTGCTCCATAAAGTGAAAGTTGGCCCCTTTAAAATGAAAAGGTGGACATAAATCAGGCAACATGATACTTTTTACTAGTTTTTTATTAAAGTGCGTGATGATTTATTTTACTCGTTCTTTATGAGAAGAAGAGGAAGACTCATCAGCAAGATTTGAGATATCACCAATTGGCTACACCAATAAACTCGTTTCATTCGCTTTATTGCAAAGCTTAAAGCAGAAGTGTGTATGAAAAATATAGCTTTTATCTTTGGATAATAAGCTTTTTACCAAATGACTAACTTGGTAATGTGCAGTAGAACACATAGGTCATCTCATGTGAATCTCTCTCTATACTAAGCACAGGTAAAAAAAAATATGCATGAGGGAGTTATATAACAAGTTAAATATTAGCTGCAAATAACAGGTGAATGTTTGTGTATAGAAAAAAGTTTCCTGTCATACAGTAATACAATCGATTTTAATAAAGTGCATTACATCCCTCATATCATGTTGCATCACATGTTTTGGACTTGTACAAGTGAGAAAAAACGAAGTCTGTGAGTTGGGGGGGAAATCTCAACCGTTTCCTCCTTTATGGAACCCTATTCTAATTGGAGAGAGATAAATAAAGGATGGGACCAGTGTGTGATCCCTCAAATCATATATAATGGTTTCATATTCCCGTCCAGAGTAAAGTGAAACTTTTTTGGTTCTTGAAAAGCACAATTTAAGAAAGCTCTAGTTTCCAAAATGATCTTAGAGATGCAAATATTCTTTTACTCATGGTGGGTGAGTGTATGCAGGCAGGAAACTTAGAAAAATACATTTATGCCAGTATAATATGGGTATAAAGTACAAACTAAAAAAACACATACATTGTTGACCAATTCTTCTGCATGACTTGAACGTGCATGTGTGCATGTGTGCATGTGATTTATATAGATAAAAAAAAACACAGAGACGACATTGTGAGAGAAACAAAAAAGTGGGGCTGGGAGCGGGGTGGCATATGAAAGAACAATATGCAAAAGCTTTGTACCATTTGTAGCCGCCAACTTTAAATGCATCGCTTCGAAGTTCTCTTTTATTAATCTGTGAAAAATTCTCTATCTTCCATGTGAATTTTCCAAATAACTCCGAAGGTTTTGGCCCTATAACAGAACAAAATCAGTTACCAAAGAGTTGCCCACATAACAGCTTGTAGAGAGGTATAAGAAACTAAAGTATCAATCACAAAATCTAAGAGCCAGGCGTGCTCTTCTATAGAAGTGCAAACTAATGTTAGTTAGCTAACATCTATTTAATCAAGTTTTCTTGCAGTCATTTATACTGAATTGTCAATTTCACATATACAACTGATTACAAAGATCGAACAAACCAATCTGATCCTTGTTGCATTGCTAGCATATTCATTTGCGATCACATATATTAACAAAAGAAACTTTATTGTTGCACTTCTTTCCACAGTGTGTGGACAATTGATTGCTCAATGAAAAACTCAAAATCCAGCAGTAAGTAAAAAAAAAACATTTTAGTTAGTGAATGTGCCTCTCTCGGAACCATTCGTGACACGGAGATGGAGGAGAGTGGGTAGAGAAGGGATTTCATGATTGAGGTTCTGATAAGAGAGATTCTTCACAAAAATCTTGTACTGAGAATATAGCTAGAACATTGGGGCTAATCTTCTAACATCTTGGAGTCAAGCTACTTTTTGCAATAAGTCCGGTGCAGTAGAGTTCAACTACCAAATGTAGGAGAATAGAATTCATTTTTCCCTTAATACTTCCAATAGCTTTTACACTCTAGCTTCCAAAACTCCGAGAAACATTGAATTTCCAAGAGCCTTATTGTGCTCACTGGCAAAAAGAATACACACACTAAAACCAAAAAACATAGGAGAACCAGAACGAAAATACAAATACAATAAGTTATATGGAGAACCAGCACATACCTCCATCATCGTCATCATCAGTGTCCCAATAAGGTGGTGAAGTTGATGGGGTTCCGTTTTCCACCTGCTCAGAAGACCGCCATTCTGCAAGCAATTCACCTGACTGGCAACGCTGCCCACTTGAATTCCCCTCTGTGGACCTTCCAACTCCAGCTTCCTCACACACAGTCCCAGCCATTTCTCACTCCAAAACTCTTTCCCCTACAATCCTTCAACTCCCTTCACTACATAACAAAGAAAAACAATAAGAAAAAAACAGAAATATGGCCCCTAAAAATACAGTTTTTATGCCAGCACATAGCACGAATATTAAACACGTCAATTCAGTTCACATAACAACAAACATTAAAAGAACTACTCATTACTTGATACCTGCAAAACTAAAAACTATATATATAGAAAAATAGATTTCTTTGATATTGCGAAGAGTAGAAATTTCAAAAAAAAAATGGCTACTGACAGGTCTAAGAAACTAAAAACAGCATAAATTTTGAATATTGTATCCTGCATCAATTGCGGCCTCATAAAACACAAACCTCCACTAAATCATAATCTGTCTGGCTTAAAACTTTACAATTCCCAAACACCATCTCATCTCTAATTGATTGTTTAGCTAACTTTTATTTATTTTTTAATTTCCACACAATATAGAAACAGCAAGAAAAACATTCATAGCAACTAAGTCTTTGTTTGTTTGAATTCAATCCCTTAATTATATTGGAAATCAAAAACCAAACCCGATATTTAAAACCCTCAAATTCAAAAACACATCATCAAGAAATTACAATCAGCAATAAACACTTATATATTTTAATAAAAATAATCAAATACCTGAAGCTAAATAAAAATCGAAAAGATTATAAAAAAAAATCAAAACCCAGATAAACAAAACTAAAACTATTTGTGAAAACCCAATTGCATGAAACAAACGCAAATTAAGATAATTTAGAATCTAAAAACAGAAAACAAAGATCGAATACAAGATTCCCAGATAAAACCCTATCAAGAAAAGAAGCTGCAAAAGCGGATTAAATATAGAAAATGAAAAGCACGTCTTGTAGATCGATGTAGATACAAACCTGAGCTTTGACAAATGGGGTTATGGGCAAAGCTATACGAGATTCTAGAGAAAGAGATAGAAAGAGAGAGAGAGTGGTTCAAAGGAGCAGCAAAAGAAAGAAGGAAGAAACCAAAGGCGGAGGCCGAAAAAGAAAATTTGTAATTTCTTTGTTTTTTATGTTACTAATACTACTATTTTTATTATTTTTTGTTTTTTATTTTATTTTATTTTTTAAAAACTAATTTATTAGTTTATTTATTAATATTTGGGTACTGTATACCGTAGTGTGAGCTGAGAAGGTTTCTGGTCTTGCCTCTCTCTCTTGAAAAATAAATAAAAATTTAAAATAAGTGGTCAAATTGGATAAATATAGAAAAGAAAAATGAAATAACGAAGAAGAGGGCTGTATGTGCGTCAAAGAGGCGGTGGATTAATGTGGGAGAGCGGAGCAAGACACGGTGGCTCTTCTTTCCTGGTTTTGCTTGACTATTTTTCTCATGTGCCTCGAGATTTTTTTTATTTGAGGGAGTGATTAAATAAAAATAAAATTAAAATTCTATGATTGGCTAGACAAGTTGTGGAGTCCACTTTCACTAGGAGAGGAGTTTTTTTTATTTATTTCTTTCTTTGCACTTGGGAGTGCTGTCTTGTTTAGGGTTTGTGTGGCGGTGGTGGACTGTAGGGGGCTGTGGAGAAAGGGATTGTTTGGGCTTTAAGTGTTCATGGGTTGAACTTGGAACGTTGGGCTTGATATTTTAAATGGGCTTTGGAGTTTGGGTTTAGCCCATTTGTCACTTTGTATGGTGGAAGGAAGATCTGTTTTCCCCCTTCTCTCGGGCAGATCGAATATCAAACCAACAAAAATCAGAATAGGCACTGCAACTCCTATGAATTACACGTGTGATGTGTTAGATAATGACTATGATCAAGCAATGGCTTAGGTGCCCCCAGGGCTGGGCTCGGGTGGCTGAGGTGTAGGACGTGTAATTACTACACGATCCTTGTAAGCAAAATATATATAACTTCGCGTCTAAGGGTTCCTGGGTCTTTTCGCTCTAGTTTTTTTTATCTATTTTTTTTATAAAAAAATAAATGTTGATGCATGATTGCATGAATATGTGTGTATAAGTTGTTCGCGCATTTCAAGTGACGCATGAGCTTCTTCAGTGTCTGAACATGACTCTCAAGGGTGAATCTATAAGCGACGCGCTGAGATCTTCGTGGTGGCGGGGCTGCATTGTTATTTGGCTGGAACTTTTTTTTACTCCCTTTTTTCTTTATTTTTTCGTTGCAAAATACAAAATTGTCATGTTATTTGTTTTTTTTTCTGATTTGGTTGTTGTTATTTGATTTATTTTTTATATTTTTTTGATAAACTTTTGTCCTTAGTTTAGTTCCTTTTCGTATGCTTTTATTTGATTTATATATTAAATTTGATCGTTATTATTTTAATTGCTAATTATTTATATTTATTATTTAATTAAATTTTATTTTTATCTTTATGTTTTTTATATTTTATTTTAATTTATTTAAACATTGAATATGATAATCATTTTGTAATTGTTATTTGTGTATATTTTGCATGCTTTTTTTTAAAATTTAATTTCATATCCAATTTGGTTTCTCTTTTAATTGCTATATGATTATTATTTTTATCTTTTTCTTGCTGTTTTTCAAATTGCATGCGTTAATCTCGAACTCGTGACAAGGGTTACGAGTATTGGATACTAACAAATGTTGACTTCGGTATTTTCTTTAAGTTTTTTATTATTTTTATCAATCTCGTCACTCAATGGTTGATTTATCATAAATTGGTCTCAATACTTTTTTTTTTCTATTCACGTGGCCATCTCATGCATGTTCTAGTGAGGTTAGTGAAGAAGCAATTTCACATGGCTCTCAACAGACTCAACAATAATCAGTTCATTTTCTGTTATTTTTGTTATCTTGTTAAGCACACGTGTTTGGTGCAGTAGAAATAATAAACTGTTAGAGTCAGTTAAGTTTGTTAGAGTCAGTTTCATTGAAGGCTATATAAGCCGAGAACAATTACTCAATAAACTTTGAACTCTTAAAATTCATTTCTTGCGTTTGCAATTCTCAGTCTCTTTTATCAAAACCTGTATTCTTCTCTGTTTCTTTTAATAAATTGGTATCAGAGCTGGAAGATCATTCTAAACTGGAAGAAAGATGGATTCAAGTAATTTTGCACAACCTAGCATTCCTAAATTTGATGGAGATTATGAACACTGGAGTATGTTGATGGATAATCTGCTACGATCGAAGGAGTACTGGTGTGTTATTGAGACAGGCTATGAAGAACCATCACCAGGAGAAGTCCTCACAGCTGGACAGAAGAAGACTTGGAGGAGATGAAATTGAAGGACCTGAAAACCAAGAATTACTTGTTCCAGTCAATCAACAAATCTATTCTGAAAACAATAGCTCAGAAGAACACGACTAAACAACTATGGGATTCTATGAAAATCAAGTATCAAGGAAATGCTAGAGTATAGCGTGCTCAACTTCAAATTCACCGAAGGAATTTTGAATTGCTTGAGATGAAGGATGGAGAGTCTGTAACAGGATATTTCTCAAGGGTGCTGTTGACAGCAAATAACATGAGGAATTTTGGAGAAGATGTGTCTGAGGTGAAGATTGTGGAAAAAATATTGCGTACGTTGACAGAGAAGTTCAACTACATTGTATGCTCAATTGAGAAATCGAAAGATACAAATAAATTGACAATGGATGAACTACAAAGTTCATTACTGGTTCATGAGCGGAAGTTTCGAAAGACTAGAGAAGATGATCAAGCATTGAGAGTGTATGATGAAAGAATCAAAAGCAGAAGCAAAGGGATGAACACCTATAGGGGAAGGGGTCGTGGAAGAGGAGGTCAAATATATAACAGAGCCACCATTGAATGTTTCAAATGCCATAGACTTGGGCACTTCCAATATGAATGCCCAAATCTGAATAAAGAGGCACATTATGCAGAGTTGAGCAAAGAAAAGGATATACTGCCAATGACATATGTTGATATACACAACCAGAAATGAAATGATGTATGGTTCTTGGATTCGGGTTGTTCAAATCACATGTGTGGAGAAAGAGGTAAGTTTACGGATCTAGATGAAACTTTTAAACACTCTGTTAAACTGAGAGATAATAGCAGAATAAGTGTGACTGGAAAAGGGAGCATGACATTGATTTTGAATGGAATAAATCATGTGGTTAATGAAGTGTATTATGTTCCTGAGCTCAATAACAATCTATTGAGCATTGGTCAACTTCAAGAAAATTGCCTGGCAATAGTGTTTAAAGGAGGAACTTGCAAGGTTTATCATCCAGAAAGGGGATTGATTGCTGAAACCAGAATGAGTTTAAATAGATTGTTCATTCTATTTGCTGAAACTCAGCTAGCTCACAATGATCGAGAATGTCTGTATGCAAACTCTCAGAATTTGTCTCACCTCTGGCATAGGCATTATGGACATTTAAGCTATACAAATCTGCAGACATTGCTGCAAAAGGAGATGGTTCGTGGACTTTCTCAGTTCAAAGTCATAGAACTGAATTGTGTAGGTTGCAAAGTAGGGAAGCAACGAAGGGATGCAATACCAAAAACAAGTGTATGGAGAGCAACTCAGCCACTGGAACTAATACATGCAGACATTTGTGGACCAATTTCTCCTGCTTCTAATAGCGGAAAGAGGTACATTTTGTGTTGCATGGATGATTAGAGTCGAAATTTTTGGGCATTTTTGCTAGCAAAAAAGGGTGAAGCATTTCAGCAGTTTAAAATATTTAAAAGGATTGTTGAAAAGGAGAAAGAACTATATGTTAAATGCTTGAGAACTGACAGAGGAGGGGAATTCAATTCAAAAGAATTCAATGATTACTGTAAGCAAAGTGGAATTAAGAGGCAATTGACTGCTGCATACACGCCACAACAGAACGGCGTGGCTGAGAGGAAAAATCAGACTGTAATGAACATGGTGAGGTGTATGTTAACTGAGAAGAAGATTCCGAAGAGTTTCTAGGCAGAGGCAGTGGTGTGGACTTGCTATGTCTTGAATAGGTGTCATACGACAGCATTAAAGGATGTAACTCCTCAAGAGGCATGGAGTGGGGTAAAGTCAGTTGTCAAACATTTTCATGTGTGTTGGGTGCCTAACACATGATCATGTTCCACATGAGAAAAGAAGAAAATTGGATGACAGGAGCATCTGCTGTGTTTTATTGGGAATTAGTGAGGAAACTAAAGGGTACCGATTATATGATCCTAAGACAGATAAAGTTGTGGTCAGTAGAGGTGTGTTTGAGGAAGAAAAAGGGTGGGATTGGAGTGAAAAACATCAGGAGCAGATTCTGATGGATTTAGAGTGGGACAATCAAAATGCAGAGAGCAATGAACATGTTGAGATTAGAGAAGAAAGGAATGTAACTAGAGCAGCAGCCAACACATTGGGAGAAGCTACTGAGGGTGAAGAAACCATAGCAGCAGAAAATGGAGAAAATACAGCAGCAGTTGAAGATTCAACAGCTGCAGAAACAGGTCAGAATGCAGTTCAAGGCAGAATGAGTGATCATAATGCAGAGTATCAAGTTGAAGGGAGAGTGAGTGGTCATAATGCAGAAGATCAAGTTGAAGGGAGAGTGTGTCGTGCTCCATTATGGATGAGAGATTATGTCGATGGAGAGGATTTGAGTGAAGATTGAGCATATGTAGCACAAGTAACAACTGCTGAATAATATCCATTTGTTTTTGAAGAAGCTATGAAGGAGGAAAAATGGAGACAAGCAATGGAAAATGAAATAATGTCCATTGAGAAGAACAAGACATGGACCTTGATAGTGTTGCCATATGATGCCAAAAGAATTGGTGTTAAATGGATTTACAAAACAAAGTTCAATGAAAATGGGGAGATTGACAAATATAAGGCAAGGTTGGTGGTAAAAGGATATTCACAGAAGCATGAGATATATTACACAGAAGTGTTTGCGCCGGTAGCCAAAATAGATACAATAAGGATGATCATATCTATGGTTGCGCAAAAGGGTCTAAGAATTGGGCAGTTGGATGTTAAATCAGCCTTTCTTCATGGAGAGCTGAGTGAGGATGTTTATGTTGAACAACCAAGGGGTTATGAGAAGAAAGGCAAAGAACATTTGGTCTATAAACTATACAAGGCCTTATATGGATTAAAACAAGCTCCACGAGCTTGGTTCAATCGAATCGAGGCATACTTTTTTAAGGAAAGGTTTTAGAGGTGTGAGAGTGAACAAACACTGTTTACAAAAAAGAGCAATACCGAAAAGATTATAATCGTAAGTATTTACGTTGATGATCTAATCTTTACTGCTGTTGATGATGATATATTGACAGAATTTAAAAACTCTATGTTGAAAGAGTTTGACATGTTTGACTTGGGGAACATGCGTTTCTTTCTTGGGATCAAAGTATTACAAAGAGATGATGGTATTTTTATTTGTCAAAGAAAATATGCATTGGAAATTCTGAAGATTTGGAATGTTGGAAAGCAATGAGGTGAACGATCCAATAATTCCAGGCTTTAAAATCAGCAAAGATGAAGATGGAATGTCGGTGAATGATACACACTCCAAGCAATTGGTGGGAAGTTTGATGTATCTTACGGCCACAAGACCAGATATGATGTTTGTTACAAGCCTTATAAGTAGGTATATGGGGAGGCGTACGAATCTTCACTTATAGGCTATAAAAAGGGCTCTTCGATATCTAAGAGGAACTATGAATTATGGTATTCACTATAAGAAGAGAGGAAATGGAAAAGTGTTTGTCTTTACAGACGGCGATTATGCAAGTGATATAGAAGATAGAAAGAGTACAAGTGGATATGTATTCTTGTTGAATTCAGGAGCAGTATCATGGTGCTCGAGAAAGCAACCTATCGTCACATTGTCAACAACAGAAGTTGAATTTGTAGCAGCTGCAGTGTGCACATGTCAAGCCATATGGATAAGAAGAGTGTTGAAGGTGCTAAACTATAGTGATGAAGATTGCACTCGTATTTGGTGTGATAACAGCTCTACCATTAAGCTCTCAAAAAATCCTATCTTGCATGGACGTAGCAAACACATAGACGTAAGGTATTATTTCTTGAGAAAGCTTACGAAGACAGGTTCGATTGATTTGATTCACTATGAGAGCAAAGATTAGGTAACCGATATAATGACCAAGCCATTAAAGGTTGATGTTTTTCAAAGACTTCGTGGATTACTTGGGGTATACGACATTGCTGAATTAAGCTAAGTGTTTGGCAACAACTTGCTTAAGGGAGAGATTGAAGAAGCAATTTCACATGGCTCTCAACAGACTCAACATTAATCAGTTCATTTTCTGTTATTTTTGTTATCTTGTTAAGCACACGTGTTTGGTGCAGTAGAAATAATAAACTGTTAGAGTCAGTTAAGTTTGTTAGAGTCAGTTTCATTGAAGGCTATATAAGCCGAGAACAATTACTCAATAAACTTTGAACTCTTAAAATTCATTTCTTGCGTTTGCAATTCTCAGTCTCTTTTATCAAAACCTGTATTCTTTTCTGCTTCTTTTAACAGTTAGCAAGTTAACCTATATTTTTTTCTATTTTAAAAAAAATTTATCATTCGACATTCAATTTTTTGTTGATTAAGCATAATCGTTTTATTTAACTTACTCTAAATGGAATTGCCCTAATATCATGGTTGAGTTGTAAAATAAGCATAGTAATCTATATGGGCTTGGGTCAATTTTTTAAATATGTATTTATTTTATTGTCAATTGTTTTTACTATCTTTGTTTTTTTTATCTATGTTGTCAAAATTATATAGACATATTAAATCCATTAAAGTCAAAAACTCCAAGTCTCAATTTTTTCTTCTTCTTGTTTTTCTAGAAATGTCAAGTTGCCTTGACTTGTTTTTTGTAGTGAAAAAATTATTTAGTTATATTCATGATGTGTAATCATAATATATTCAATGGATGCTATAATTTTTGTGACTGGCTGGTTTGAATATGGTTTTATTGTAATCATAGTTTTGAAAACGTTTTTGGAAAGAAAAAAATTCTTTAAATTATATATATTTAATTATTTGATATCAATTTTTCTATAAAAACATTATTTTAATAAACTTTCAAATAAATAACACTTTAAAAATAAATAACTAGCACAAAAACAAGAAGCGTTTTTTGAAAACGTTTTTGGAAAGAAAAAAATTCTTTAAATTATATATATTTAATTATTTGATATCAATTTTTCTATAAAAACATTATTTTAATAAACTTTCAAATAAATAACACTTTAAAAATAAATAACTAGCACAAAAACAAGAAGCGTTTAGTTATAGAATAGTCTCAGCAGCTCATAATAATTCAAAAGCGTATGCCTTAGAATAGCTCCTTTAACCAAAAAAATAAAGAAAAAAAATACCTGGAGGATTGATATCCAATCAGAGAGACTGGGGAAGCCTTGGTGGGAAATAGTATCCACAGTCCTGTTCTTGATGCAGAGTATTTAGCGTGGGACAAATTGTTTGAGGTTCCATTGTTAGGAAAAATATTAATGTTGAATAATTAATAACGTATAAATAATTAAGTGGAAATATATTAGAATTTATATTTGAAAGTCACTCTCTAAAGTTATACGGATGATATTTCAGATTAACACGTTATCCTTTGAGAGATTTTTTATTCTTCCTACCTTAATTTTATTTTCTCTCTAATTATGGGATATCAGAATATGAATAAAACAAGACGTGTAATCTGAGTACAATTACTATATATATAGGTAACAAGTTACTATTTGATATTCATATCTTTTGGCATTCTTATCATTTGCTATTTATATTTTAGCTCATTATTAAAATTAAAATAACTTTTTAATCTTTACACATTAAAGATCTACATCTTATTTTAGTTACATAAAAAATCCAATTACCAAAAAATACTTAGCAAATCATTTTTAATTAAACTATATTTACGTACACATAATTATTCTTATAAACTCAATGTTGGATTAATGATCCAACATTATGCTCACCATTGAGTTTCTGCAAAAGTTTTTGCGTCCTTCCCCGTCATTATTTAATGTTTGTGTGTGTAGAATGATTTGATGCCACCACCTACTGGTGAAGGGTCATCTCATGAAGCTTCTTCCTCCGGGGACTCACTAAAAGAATTGAATAGCTTCTGGAATTAATTACCAGAGACGAATGCACTTCATGCTTTATATAGAGAAGACTGTTACAAGAGGAAGAATAGATATCTACGTAATTGTTACAGTTGATAGAATTTACACAATCTTCAAGTATCTTCATCATGTAGGACTCTTCATGGATGGGTCTCTGTTGCAGTTGATGTAGAACAGAGGAGATGACGTTTATCCTTATCCTTATCATTCCCCCGCAAACGAGCAGGGAGATTCAACACTGATAGTTTGTCCCTTAGCATACAGAATCGGTCTGCTGTATGGCCTTTTGTAAATATATCTGCAGGTTGTAAGGAAGAAGGGACATGTTGGACGATTATGTCTCGGTTGGCCACCTTTTCTCTTACAAAGTGGTAATCCACTTCAATGTGTTTGGATCGTGCATGAAAAATGGGATTGGATGCAAGAGCAAGAGCACTGACATTATCACACCAGACAACAGGAGCAGATTCAAGTGATATTTTCAGTTCACACAAGAGCATACGTAACCAATAAACTTCAGCTGTTACCAAGGCCAAGCATATGTATTCGGCTTCTGTGCTGGATTTGGACACTATAGGTTGTTTCTTTGCTGACCAGGAGATGAGATTAGGACCCACATACACACCATAACCACATGTTGATCGTCTGTCGTCAGGATCACCCGCCCAATCCGAATCACAGTAAGCATTGACAGAGAAGGATCCCAGTTTGTAGAAGAGGCCATGATCGAGTGTGTGCTTTAAATAGCGAAGCACTCGTTTTGCAGCTGTCCAATGAGTAGAGGTAGGAGCCTGCATGTGTTGGCATAGCTGGTTGACGGAGTATGCATGTCGGGCCTGGTGAGAGTGACATACTGGAGGGCACCAACTGTTTGTCTATATTCAGATGGATCTTGAAGAAGTTCTCCATCGATTTTTGATAATTTAGAACCTGAAACACAAGGAGCTCGATATGGACGAATGCCAAGAAGTCGAACACGATTCAATAAATCAATGATATATCGTGTTTGCCGAAGATGTAAACCAGAAGAATCATGTATGGCCTCAATTCCCAGAAAATATGATAGCTGCCCAAGATCCTTCATAGCAAATTCACATTGCAAGTTAGTAATAAGGGATCGAATGAACCTTTGATCATTGGAGGTGACCAGGATATCATCCACATACACTAATAAAAATGCATGAACTGAATCTCGGTGATATGTGAAAAGAGAGGGATCAACTTGTGAGCTGAGAAAACCAAGAGATAAAAGGGCAGAAGATAACCGATTAAACCACGCCCTAGGGGCTTGCTTCAAGCCGTAGAGCGATTTGTGAAGTTTACAGACAAATTGGGGATGCATGGGGTCTTCAAAACCTTTCGGCTGTGCCATATATACTTCTTCTTCTAAAATTCCATGTTGAAAGACACTGTAGTTGCAAGAACCATACGCACAGTGGATGGTTTAATCACTGGGCTAAATGTCTCATGAAAATCAATACCACTTCGTTGAAAATAGCCAACTGCCACTAATCTTGCTTTGTGACGGTCAATGCTTCCATCAGGTCTCCTTTTTAGCTTAAATACCCACTTACACGGAACCACATTTTTACCAGTGGGACGAGGGCATAATGACCATGTTTCATTCTTCAACAAGGCCTGAAATTCACTTGCCATAGCTTCCTGCCACTCAGGTATAGCAGCTGCTTGTCCATAATTTCGAGGCTCCGAGATCACTACACCTGCATGCAAAGCTTGAAGAGGGTGACGGGTAGTATAGTGCAGTTGGTAATCAGGGAAATTACGGGGTTTTGAGTGTCCCGTTTGTGATCTAGTAATGATGCCAGATGGTGGATTGGCAGGAGCATGTTCACTCGCAACTGTCACGGGTAATGAAGTTTCCTGAGAATCATTTGAAACAGTATGCAGAGAAGGGGGATCGGGAACAGAGGAGATGGGATTATCATGACAGATGCAATTGGGGGAGCTGGGCACAGTGGTGATGGAGGGCACAGATAAGAAATTAAATGGAGGGGAAGAAAAAGGTAAAGCAAGAGTGTTAGTCATACCTGAGGAGTTCAAACAATTGCCGAGGTTAGTGAAAATGGATTGATCATGTGCAGGGAAGATACCTTCGTCAAAAATCACATTTCTGGATATGTACACCCATGTGGATGATGGATCAAAGCAACGAAAACCTTTGTGATTAGAGCAGTAACCAATGAAAATACAAGGCTTGCTGCGATATGATAATTTATCAGGTGAGTAAGGGCGAAGGCAAGGAAAACATTGACAACCAAATGTGCGAAAATAGGAAAAGTCAGGTGAACGGTGAAAGAGACGTTCATATGGTGAAGAGTAATCAAGAACTTTGGTGGGTAATCGATTAATTATAAAAATAGAAGTGAGAAAAGCATCAACCCAAAAAGCTTTAGGTAAGCCAGATTGAGCAAGAAGAGTGAGTCCCATTTCCATAATATGGCGATGTTTTCTTTCCGCGAGACCATTTTGTTGAGATGTGTGTGGACAAGAAAAACGATGAAAAATGTCATTTGTAGTTAAAAATTGCTTAAAAATGGTAGAACAATATTCACCCCCATTATCACTTTGAAATTGTTTAATGGTGAAATTAAATTGTTTTTCCACTAAAAGCTTAAAATTAACAAACGTAGAGTAAACATCAGATTTTTATAAAATAGGAAAAAGCCAACAAAACCGAGTGTAGTCATCAATAAAGAGTACATAATACCGACAACCACTGGACGATGGAGTGAAAGTACTCCAAACATCAGAATGAATGAGTTCGAGTGGTTTTGTTGATTCTCTTGAAGAATCTGAAAATGGTAATTGTTTGGATTTGCCCAATTGGCAGGACACACAAATACCTTGATGTTTATTTTTGGAATGAATAATTGGAAGGGAAAATTTAGAAAGAACATGATGTAGAATAGATGCGGAAGGATGTCCCAAACGACAATGCCAAGTGGAAGTTGAAGCCTTGACGCCAACAGTCATCGTAAGAGCATGTAATTTGTATGAGGAAAGTTGACGAAGGTTGATTGGGTACAATCCATTTTCACTTGGCCCCGTCAGAAGCGTGTTCCCCGTCAGGATGTCCTTCACAGAAAAATGAGTGCCAGTGAGTTCAAAAAGAACATTATTATCTTTGCATAATTTATTGATTGAAACAAGTTGAGCCGAAGCTTGAGGGCAATAGGCAACATCTGTTAAAGTGAGAGTAGAAGATGGAGTTTGAATGGCAGCAGTGCCAATGTGAGAGATATGCAAACCTGTCCCGTTACCAATACCCACAGAATCATCCCCATCATAAGGTTGAGCTGTTGCAAGATTGGTAATATCGGAGGTGACATGAATGTTGGCACCACTATCAGCATACCATTGATTTTGATTAAGATAAGTAGTATTAGCCTCAGCAACCATGGCAGCCAATTCTGTTGGAGGATGTCTTCCTTGAAAAGAGTAATTCATCCGATTAAAACAATCCAGTGCTTGATGTCCATCTCGTTTGCATATCTGACAGGGAGAGCGAGAACGAGTATTGGACGTTGCAGTTGATGTAGAAGAAGAAGGCAGGTGAGGTAATGGTTGCCGAAATTGAGAGAAACCAGGACTGGGTCCTTTTGATGGTCCTGAAAAACGCATCTTATTGTTGTTACGAAAACCTGTCTTAGAACCAGGTTTATGAGAGTAGAAAGCAGCGTAAGAACCCGTCTCCTGGTGAATGGTTTGACTATGGAATTTTTGCATGAGATCAAAATTCAATAGTTTTGCATGGAAGTCTGAGAATGACATTGATTTCTCCTTTGCAAGTAGCATATAAGTCGTGACAAACGAATGGAAAGAGGAGTTGAGACCATTCAAAACAGAGAGAATTAAATCTGAGTCATCAATTGGTTTCCCAACAGCAGATAATTCATCAGCAAGGGATTTAACTGCATCTAGAAATTGTTGGCATTGCATGGATCCTTGCTGTAAAGATTGTAATTTCCTCTTGATAAGAGAAATACGGGATGTAGAGGGTGCAGCAAAACGTGCACCAAGGGCTTGCCAAGCAAACCGAGAGGTCTCAAGACCATAAATGGTGGAAACCACCGCAGGAGATAGTGAAGATATAATCCAGCCAAGAATTGTTTGGTCTTTATACTGCCAAACCACATAATCAGAATTAAGAACACCTTGAGTTTGATGTTCAGTACTGGAAAATTTTGAAGGACTTGGTTCTGAACCATCAACTATGCCCATGAGGCCATAGCTGCGAAATAAGGGGAGCAACTGAGCACTCCATGAAAGAAAGTTTGTGCCATGAAGTTTAATGGAGATAACTTGAGCTGGAAGATGAAAAGCAGCGGAAGAGGAAGACTCTTTAGTGACAGACATTGGATCAATAGAAGCGTGAGCTAGAGATGGCTCTGATACCATAAAAGAATTGAATAGCTTCTGGAATTAATTACCAGAGACGAATGCACTTCATGCTTTATATAGAGAAGACTGTTACAAGAGGAAGAATAGATATCTACGTAATTGTTACAGTTGATAGAATTTACATAATTTTCAAGTATCTTCATCGTGTAGGACTCTTCATGGATGGGTCTCTGTTGCAGTTGATGTAGAACAGAGGAGATGACGTTTATCCTTATCCTTATCACTCACGTCCATCCTTGAGCTGGTCTTCGGACATGGCTGGACACTGCCAGTTCCTTTGGCGGATCCCTTGTGCTCTTTTATTTTTATATTAATAGCCTTTTTTCATATTGACTGCATTAATGATATTAAATAATTAAATAATATGAAAAATGTTCATGGTGTTATTTTCTTTGGAGCATAAGATGCTGTGTTACATCAGCTGGAAAGTTTGATGACTTTACAAGGAAGTGTGTCCGTGAATCTAGTGTTATAACTGATGAACGAGTGGGTTCATTTTTGGCAGAGATAGTTATGAATTGGACCCCTTTCCATGAAATGTTATCATCTTTCTAATTCCCTTTTTCGGGAATGGAGGTCAACGACTTTCTTCACTGGCTGGAAATCATTAGCTTTCCTCTTGTTTCCAATTTGACTTTTAGAGATATTAAACAACAAGGTAAGCCGTTTGAGTTTTTTCATATTAACAAGGATCGTAATAGTGTAATTATTATTTTGCTTTTTCATGCATAAAAATATAATTCTTGTATTCCAGAGCATTTTAGCTTTTTCTATGAATCGGTTAGCACTCTTTGATTGTTTTGGTGTATTTGAATCTTTTTCAGGTTTTTTTATACAGTAAAACTACATTTTTACTTTTGTAGTTGATAATTAACTATTAACTATTTGAGGGTTTTTTTTTATTTTTACACTGCTATAAATAATAAAATATCCATATTATCATCAAATAAGAAAAAAAACAAGAGTTATCGGTGGGGTGTTTCTAGATTTTCAAATGGTTCTAAATGCTAAAATACAGATGTGCCTTCGAAAAAGATAAAATTCAAGAATTGATTGTAAGAGTGTTAAGGTAATATTACGTTTTATTATTATTTTTTGCAAAATACTGCTGGCGTGTCGACCGAACACGCCGATAATTTTCTTCCTTGCGCTCCTTTCAGGCGGAGCATGTGGTGGTGAAAGATATCTATCTGATGTCTCACCGGATGTGCCACAATATTCTCTTCCACATGATGATTCACATGTTGTCTCACGGAGACCAGAAACGTGACAGCAGTTGATTGTTCTTTTTCCCTTTTTCTCTCCCCTGCAACCTAAATTACACATAAATCCTTTTGGTTTATGGTGTTTTCAGTCCAACCCCTCTCCCTTTAATTATTTTGTTTGGTCCTGATTTCTGTTATAAATTTTTTGATTTATATCAATTTTATCCTTCAATTGAAATTGAGTATATAATCGGTTTTCATTTCGGTCCTTATTCTTTTAATTTTATGTTTGGTTTTAAATCCCTTAATTTTTTCGGTATAGAAGTTTGGAGTTTTTTCAATTTTGTCTTTCGATTGAGATTGATTATATATATATATATATATATATATATATATATATATTTATTTCGGTCCTTATTCTTTTAATTTTTTATTTGATTTTAATTCCTTTAATTTTTTCAATCCTTCCAAAATAGTCCCTATATTTTGTACATGTTTATGTGTATATGCTTTTAGTTTTGGTTTTTAATTTTTATTATTTCCTCTTTTGTTAAGGTTATGTTTTTATTCAATTTAGTCCTTAAATTTTAATCTGTGTTGGTGATCATTTGAAAATTGATATTTTTTATTCTTTTTCCTTTGTCCTTTTTATAATTTTTTTTATTCTTCAAGTCAAATGATTTTTTAAGCTAATGATATTTATATTTGTTTGTCATTTATTTTATTTTTTTGTTTTCTTTTTTGTTAAAGTTTTTAGGTTTTTTTATTCTTCGAGGTAATTTTGTGATTTACATTATTTACGCAATAATAATAATAATTTTACTTCTTTTTTTTCTTGCTTGTTTTTTTGTTAAATTTTTTGAGTTTTTTTATTCTCTAGAGTAATTTAATAATTTTTATTGTTTTAGTAGTAATAATAATAATTTTAGATGTTATAATCATGATAATAATAGTGACATTACTAATCATAACGATAATAGCAGTTTTAATTTATTGCAATTATTATAGTGCTTATGGCGTTAATAATTATGGCTTTGATGATCATAATAATAACAATAACACATAAAATAATATGAAGAATATCAGTAATGCAAAAACAATTATAATGATGATAATAATACTTATTATAATTTAAATGATGTTAATAAAAATATTAAAGAAGAAGGTAAACCTAGACAAAATGGTTCTAGATTTTTTAACATGTAAAAAAATGTCAAAAATACTATATTTTTTTATTATACTGTATGTTTGAGAGAAATAATTAACTTAAACATAATTTTTATGAGGTAATGTCAAAAAAACTAATTATAAGCTATTGCTTTGTGTTTAGTATTGATGTTAGATAATATAATTTTAAGGAAATAAGGTAAACAATTTGAATTACAAGATTTTTAACGAATACAGCATCGGATGATAAATTATTACATTTGAACCATTATATATAGAGAAGCTATAAAAAAATATTTCTTAATAAATACAACATCGGATGATAAATTATTTCAATATTTATTCTTATGATTAAAGGCAAAACAAAAATATTATAATCTAGGATATTAGATTTGATACATTTATATATAGAAGTTGCAAAACTTAATTCTTAATAAATATAACACCGAATGATAAATTATTTGAATTATTATTATGATTGAAAGTAAAACTAAAAACAATATTTGCAGCATTGAAAAAAAAATTGATATAAAGAACAAACAGAAATAGTTGAAAAACAAAATTAAAGAATAAAAATAAAATTAATATTATTATCACTGTAAGACATTACTAGACTATCAAACACAATCTAAGTTATTGTGTTATTTTCTTTCCTATTTACCTAAAAAACTTTTAATTATTTAGTTTTTTTATATATTATTTTTATTACGGATAAAGTGTTGAAATGATGATAACGATTATTTTTAAAGCATTTTTTTTAAATATGTTAGGCTAATTATATATTTCGATATTTGTTTAATATTAACGTATTAATATATATATATATATATATATATATATATATATAAACTAAGATTTTTTTAATCTCAGTGTTTTGAAATACTTTTAATATAATAATATCAAGAATAAATTTTAAAAAATAAAAATTATTTTATTTTTTTAAAATAAAAATCACTTTAAACTAAAAATATACCAAGCCACACATATACTAAACATATGAAAAAAAACACAAAGATAACATTACACCAACAACAAAATATTAAGTGATAAATAACAATAAAAATTAAAAGTTAAAACAAAGAGTATATATATATATATATAAATATAAATAAAAATAAAAAATAAGAACTATCTTAAAAGAATAAAAAAATAAAAACTAAACCACTAAATAAATAAAAAATAAAAATTATATATATTAAAACGTGACAAAAAAAAATTAATTGGCTAGCTAGTTGTGAATCTACGAGCATGGGTGGTTTAATGCCCCGATGTGTTTAAGTAAATGCCTTATGGCTTTTACACAGCTCATTTAGAATGTGTTTGGCATTGCTTTTGCGATTGAGTTTGAAAAAAAGCAATTTAAAAAAAAATGCTTTTACTGCGGTTCAAAATAAGCTGTGAAGTGTTTGGTTAAAACTGTGGTTGAGTTGGAGGTTGAAAAAAAACAGTTTTAAGTGTTTGGTTACCAAGCTTTTCATATTGCTTTTAATTTTTGAAATTATTTTAAAGGGCATAAACATATATATATATATATATATTAAGTTTTTAGATTTTTATATTATTTAAATATTTTTAATATTTAAAAAATGAAAAAATTAAAAGTATTTCGACATCAACAAAGCAATAAAATAAAATAAAAATGCTTATTAAAGCTTACCCCATATAATTCCCACGTTTGTTGCTTAAAAACTGCTTTTTACTAGATAAGCTTTCTTTTCCATTAAAAAAAAATGTTTTTTTAAAGCTTATCCCCTCTCTTCCTCCCTTATCCCCTTTCCAACATCAATCTTAAGGCTGGGAATCCCAGTCACCCAAGAAAAAAATGCTTTTTACTGGACGAGTTTTCTTTTTCAGTAAAAAAATTGCTTATGAAAGCTCGTCCAGGTCTTCCTCCCTTATCCCCTCTCTAGCATCGATTCTCAAGGGAGGGAATTCCAGGAACCCAAGAGAATCGAGAAACCAAAAATAAAAAGGATCTCTCGCCCTCACGCTCCCTCCCTCAAACTTCCCATTCCAATTACTAGAAAAGAAAGAAGACGAGCCTCTCTACCTATAATCTCCAAATTGTTTCTGCAGAACAGTCGAAGAAACCCCCTCCAATATAAACATCAACAAAGGACGGACACTCATTGACGAAGAAAGAGCAACGGGAGCGGCATCTTAAGGGTTATTTTGGCATAAATATTTCAACGGTAATTTTTTGTATTTTAATGTTGAATCGCCATTTCTATATATTTGTCAAACTGGAATCGCAAACACATAAGCATGTTTTTTCAGCTTTTCATAAAACGCCTATTTCATCAAATTTCTCTGTGGGTCCCATGTCCAAATTCTGCGTTTCAGATTTTACCAAACATTTATTGAGAAAGTTGATTTGCAATTGTCGGTGCCACCACAATGCCAAACGGGTACTTACCCTACAAAAAAGATCGCATTACTGCTTTTGGTTCTAGCTAAAATAATTATAATAATAATGCTTTCATCCTACTCCTTTGCTATTTTTTTTTCTAGTTTTATTTTTTAATGTTCTTTTCAAAGGAAGAAGCAAGGCTCGGTAGCTCCCTACTCTTCCTTTCTTTTAAGATTTTCTTCTCCAAATGCTATGGATCTAATTGAAATTGAAATGGCACACTTAGTGCAGGAGATCCCACAATAATAAATTATAAAATAATTTAAAAAACTTAATTTTTTAATTTAAAATAAATTTTTTAATTTTGTTTGAAGCGTAGGCTTCTCATGGTAAGTCCAACTGGGAGAGCCATCTTAGTAGGCAAAACTAAAATTTTGAGTTTTTGTTCCTTTTGATGTCTTCAACAGGAGAACCATATGAGTAGTCAAAATAATTATGATTTTTTTTTGCCTTCGGAGTCATTCCTATATATTTTGAGACAGAAACCAAAAATTAAAAAACACATATATCTTAAGGGAAAAAAACCCATACCTGTATGTGTGCTGAGGGAGAAGGGGTTGGAGTTGGGGGAGAAGAGGGGCGGTGGGCTGTCTGGGGGGGCTGAGAGAGAAGGGAAGGGAGTTGATCTGGAGTGCTTGGGGCTGGGCCTGGTGAAAAGGGGTTGGAACCAAAGTTGTCAATACCGTTCCGGTCGCCGTTCCGGTCGCCGTTCCGGTTTTTCGATTGGAACGGAACGTTCCGGTTTCGGAGCGTTCCGGTGTACCGTTTCGGGATTATACTGTTTATATATAATTAATTAATTATATATATGAAAAAAATTAAATATAATTTTTATTTTTTATAAAATCAAAATTAATGCAACAATTTTATTTTTTTATAATATATATATATTTTTTATTGTTTTGATTTTGGTTTATTTTTTATTTTTTTATAATATATGTTTTTTTTAATTTTAATATATATATATATATATATACACATATATAAACTTACATGTTTGTCCAGCAGGACAAATCAATTTTGTCCCGCTGGACAAAAGCTCTCCCAAATCCCAGTACTCCCCATCCCACATCGTTGAAAATGGCCAAAAGCTTACATCCCAAGGCTTTAAAAACTGAAGTTATCCCACATCGATGAAACACACATCAAGGCACATAATTGTGTCTATAAAATTCAATCAAGAAGCCTGCAAAAATATTTAACCTGGGATGATCACAGGTCAGTGACATCTGGTGTATTTACATCAGATGTGTGCTGATTTAAGAGTTAAAAATTAAAATGATTTTTTTATGTAGCCGAAACGGTACACCCGGAACGGTACCGAGTTGATTCGGCCGGAATTTAACCGGTATTTCCGGAATTGGCCGGAATTAAAACCGAGATGAAAATGACCCCGTTTCATCTCGGTTTTCTTAACGGAACGGAATTTTCCGGCCGTTTCGGCCGGAACGGAACGGAATTAACAACTATGGTTGGAACGGGGAGGGGGGGCTGTGTGTGTTGATCTGGAGTGCGCGTGGGGGGTGACTGTGTGTGTGGGTGGGTGGGTGGGGCTACATACACACAAAAAAAACAATGTATATACAAAATATCGGTAGAAAATAATATAACTATATCAAAAATATTTGTTTTTATTTAAAAATACCTCAACAAGAGAGTAAAAAATTATATATAAAATTAATAATTATATTGTATGAGCGTTTCTTAAAAATAATTATTTAATTATATAACTTACTCCTATTAATTGCATAATTAAACTACATATAAAATAAATGTACTATATTTAAAATAATATAAAAAAATGGCTCTCCAAAATGAATTTTATCATTGGAGTACACATCAATAAAAAAACCATATATACACTATTAAAAAAACCATTTTAGAGATTTGACTCTGCAAAATAGTTTTTTTCATTGGATTTGCTCTAAAACCCGGATTCTCAGTTTGTTAATGTGATTGAAGCTTTTTTTAAAAGTATTTTTTATTAAAAAATATATTAAAATAATATTTTTTTAAAAAAAAATTATTTTTGATATCAGTATATAAAAATAATATAAAAAATAATTTTTTTTTAAATAATAAAAAAAATCAAAATTTTTAACTTTAATTAAAAAAGAAGTTGTGTATAAAAACTCAGCTGAGGGTTACAAAAAGTACGGAGTCCAATGTCAAAACCCTCTCGAGAGAACACGATACATTCACCAGCTCAGCTGAGAGAGTTTGTTTGGCCTCTCAAAGTGAAAGCGAAGTAGTAAAAAAAGGTATTTTGATAAAGATTTTAAAAATTAGCTGTTTAATTTTAGAGAGCGTGAGGTGATTTATGTGAAGTAGCTTATTATTTTTCATTTAAAAAAAGCACGAGAGGTGAATGGCTATTTGTTTTATTTAAAAGACAAGAATAGTATAAAGATTTTCGAAATTCTAAAAATATCTACAGTACTGTAGTTTATTATCCTAGATTTATTTTTCTAGATATATGTGACCTGTCAATCTCATCTTCAAACAAAATAAAATAAAAAATACCAAAATAAAATAAACTGAGGGAGGGAGCCCCTTGCCGCCCAGTTACCTTTCAAATTTGGATTTAACGGCAAACCAAGTAATTTAACGACAGCACCAATCTCCTTTTCCATTTTCAAATTAATTTCAACACTCTGAATCCTATTCCTACTCCACTTCAAAACGACAGTTCAAGCACCCGAATCGTTTCTTTCTAGCAATGGAACCCCCAATCCTGAAATTGACAATGGTGCGAGGCCCTAGAGAAGGCGAAACCCTAGAATTCAGACCCGGATCTACTGTACGAATCGGCCGGGTTGTCCGCGGCAACAACGTCACCATCAAAGACGCCGGAGTCTCCTCAAAGCATCTCGTAATCGTATCCGAATCAGGAAAATGGAGCCTCCAAGACCTCGATTCCTCTAACGGCACCACTCTCAACTCAAGTATCCTTTCTCCCTACAAATCCTTCGATATCCGCGATGGAGACACCATCAAACTCGGGGAGTCAACTTCGATCCTCGTCCAATTCAACGTTCACGAGGAAACCTCGCAGCTTAGACGCAATCCGAGGAGGCGTGTTAAGGAAACCAGTAAAGTAGGATCTGTCGCGGCGAATCGGAGCCGGAGAGGAATTGAGGAGGAGAAAGAGAATGCTGAAAATTTGGAGGAAGAGAATGTTGAGAAATTGGAGTCAACTTCGATCCTCGTCCATTTCAACGATCACGAGGAAACCTCGCAGCTTAGACGCAATCCGAGGAGGCGTGTTAAGGAAACCAGTAAAGTAGGATCTGTCGCGGCGAATCGGAGCCGGAGAGGAATTGAGGAGGAGAAAGAGAACGCTGAAAATTTGGAGGAAGAGAATGTTGAGAAATTCGAGGTAAAAAGTGAAGTGATAGTTCCGGAGAGTAGGGGAGGAGGTAGACCGAGGAGGGCTAAGGAATTGGATAGTGTGGTTCCTGCTGAGGCAAAGGGAATGAATTTGAGGAGCACTAGAAGTAGAAAGAACGAGGATTGTGTTGTTCTGGAGAACTTGGGAGCTGGTTGTGGTGAGTTGGGTAAAAAAGTGCGCGGAGGCAGGGGGAGGAAAAAGAATTTACAGGAGGTGCCAGCGGAGAATGTTCAATGTGATGTTGTGGATGTTAATGAGAAAGTTGATTTAGGGATAAATGTACAAGAAGAGGTGAAAGAGGTTGCTAATGAGGTGAAAGTTGAGACCGTGGAAGATGTCCACGAGGAGATCACGGAAAAGGAAATGGATTTTGGAGAAAAGTGTAATGACACAGCCAAGGGGAATGACACTAAGGAGGATGATGTAAGTGAGACACAAGTTGGTGCCAATGAGAGTTCAAAGAAGGGGAAGAAATTACCGGATTTGGAGAAGATGACACTGGAGGAGTGGTTTAATTCTATGGAGGTGGATTTGCCAAATCAGATATTGGAGGTTACAGAGGAGATAGTTGAGGGGATGCGAAGGAAAGCAGAGCGAGTTCGGGAGTATATGATAGAGCAGAAGAAAAAACAGGGTGTAGGGAATGTGGGCTAGAGAAGGTAGCCAGTGCTTTGATCTCTCTCTCTCTCTCTCTCTCTCTCTCTCTTCCATCTTTTGTTGTGATTGAGATATGCATATCATCTGTTTCAATTAATATGGTGGAGCTTAGTGTGCATGTCTCTGTAATGTACACGCTCTTCTGAAAAATATGGTAATTTTTGTGGCGAGTTATTCCTGATAAGAGGAACCACTAATGTTTTATCGAGAGACTACTGTTTGCAGTGCAAACAGCTGAAGTGAGTGGATTTTTCTTTCAGCTTAGTGTAGGGGAACGCCATGTTCCATAAGATGTATATTAAATTGGTCTTTTAGAGTAGCTCTTAGCATATACTTGCGTGTTTATGCTGGATAATTTGGAATCTTAGTGAGGTTTTGTTAGCCTAGAGACTTTATAATTGGCTATAACGGAGTACTAGCTTGCCAGAAGACTTAAAGGTTGTTAGCATACTTAGATGTTTTCTACTGCTCTGCATAAAGTTGATCAAACTGTCATGTTTCCATCCCTGACAAACTAGACAGGGTTTTGAATGGTTTCATTGAATTTGATGAAAGAGTTGCAATGTGATGGGATCATTTATCAACGACCTTATATTTGATGAAGATTGTACTTTAGCAAGACAAGGAGTTCATAAAGAAGCTATGTTTGAACATATAGGCCATTGATCATTTATCAATGGAATTGTTGTCGAAACATAGCAGATGCTGCTAAAAAATTGAAATTGCTTTGAGATTGAGATTGTGCAAATTTTTGTATCCGAGATTATGATTCAAAAGTACTTGCTATTTTCTTCAAGTTGTAATTGGTGGACAGAGCAGCTGTGGATGTTTGAGATAGGATATTGATTTCAGCTGGTTCTGAGGTAATGGGGGCTTGGAATGCTGGCAAGTTTCTGATGGCTTTTCCAAATGCGGTTTCTATTTCATCAGCATAGTGTTCCTAATCAGCAGGATGTCCAGCTCTTATGTACCAATTCTCCCTTGTCACACTTGGTCTTTACGTGTTTCATGTTATGTCTGCTTGCCGATTGCACTAATTCTTCAAATGATACTGGGCCTTTGTGCCTCTGGGAAATAAGGATGGATTTACTTGATGACTGTTTTTCTTAATGATTAGATACATAAATGTCTTAATTTACATCAAATTCTCCATGTTGTATGAAAATAAATAGTGGCATATACATATTAGTAACAAATTAGATACTTGGGTCTGTATTAGAGGCGTGCTGTTAGCAATACATGATGACAACATAATGCTTTATCACTGAAGTAACATCAGATTTGCGCTAGTGAACTAGTATGTAGAACACAAAATGACAATCCTCTTTGCTTACCTTTTATCCTCTTGTCCACTTGGTCATGATTATTTATATCCAATGGCATATCTTCCGTTAGAAATTGGGCTTCTTATGTGATTGCACTGATGCAAGCTCCCCTAGCTGTTCTTTAGTACTTCTACTCATGGTATTACTATACTTCTGTTCCATACCAAGGGGAAAGATTGTCAAGAAGATTTCGTCTTGGAAGAGACGAAAAGTAAAATTAAAGTTGGAAAAATAATATAAATTATATTTTGGGACCTCACTTATAAGATTAAATTTATAGGGCTTGAAATTTGTACACATGCTTATTTTACCCTGTGCTTGATTTTTATCAAATAGAATGTAGTTGGTGAGATTTGAACTCGTGACCGCTGGGTCAACAAGGTTTTGATACCATGTTAAAGAATTATCACATCTAAAAACTTAAGTTTATAGGTGAGACTCCAAAATATGATTTATATTATCTATAAAGCTAAAACAAAACGAGTTTTTCAACAGTGATATAGCACTGTTCATCGTGACTCATTGTCACTATTCATGTGCAGTTTGACCCAGCGCTTCGTGGGTGTACATCTTTTTTTTTTTGGGTTTTGAACAGTGTATTAACGAAATTAGCCCCCGAAAAAGACAAAAAACGTCGCCATTTTCGGGGGCTGGACGACCATTGACCGTTCCGGCCGACCGGTTTTTTTATTTCTTTAATATTAGAATGAACAGTGCATTAACGATTTCGCCCCCCGAAAAAGACAAAAACCAGGCCTGGGGGTGAGGGGCGTTCCGGTAATTAGCCAATTTTTTATTTTTTTTCGCTGACAACTGCTGGCGCGTCACCGGACGCGCTGTCCTTTCCAACGCTCACGCGTTTTTCGGACGGCGCGTGCAGCTTTATGCGGCATTGGAAAATACCCAACAGGTGTCTAGAATGATTTTCAGGCATGTTCTCTTCCACATGGGACGGCGCGTGTGGCAAGATGATGTCCAGAGACGTGTCAATGGTCGTTTGAATTTTCACCCCCACTTTCTCTCTCCTGCCTGTGCCAGATAACGTCAGCTAAGCTGTTTTTTGTCAAAGTTCATTTCAGTCCCTGAACGTTTTAATTTGTTTTTATTGCCCTTAATGCTATTATATAGGTTTTCATTTCTTTCAATTTCATCCCTCAATTGAAATTGATTATATATTGGAGTTCCAATTCGGTTCTCATTCTTTTAATTGAGTGGATTGGCCTGGAATTCGGAATTTGTTTAGTATCAAAGTTTTCATTGATTTCAATTTCATCCTTCCATGCAAATTTATTATAAATCCTTAATATTTTCGGTATCAAAGTTTGATTTCTTTCAATTTTATCCTTCTATGCAAATTTATTATAGATTTCAGTTTCATTTCGGTCCCAAATCTTTTAATTCCAGGGTTTGTTTTAAATTATTTAATTTCAATATTTTGATTTGCTTCAGTTTTATTCTTGAAATTAATTATATTATTTAAAGTATGTCAAATTAATTATATATTTGTATATTTATGTCAAATTAAAATATGTTAAACTAATTATAGGTTCTAATATTTATTGAATATTATCGCTTAGTAATATATATAGAGAGAAAAAAACATGACCTATGATTTTTTGAAGAAAAAAAATTAATATCAGTATTCTTAATTACATTTAATATAATAATATAATGAATAAATCGGATAACAAAAAAAAAGGCTTTGAATTTTAATTTTGATCTCTTTTTTACAACTTTATTTGTTCAAAAAAATTACAATATTTTGGTTTTTAATATTTCAGATCTAATATTGCTGGGCAAGAAATACAATTCAATTTTTTTTGACACATTTACCTAGATTTCAAATATATGCGAGCCACTTCCCGTTTCAATTACACTGTTCTTTTTAGACGGCAAATAAGTCATTATAACACGCAAAAAAAAATTATTTTCCTAGAAACATATTACCATATTTTTATTTACAGTGTGTCAGATCTGATATTACTAGGAAAAAAAGGCAACTCATAAAAAAAATATGACAAATTTACTTACGTTATCTACAATTAAAAAATATGCGAGTCACTTCCCGTTTCGATTAAACTGTTCTTTTTAGACGGCAAAGAAATAATTATTGCACGCAAAAAAATTATGTTTATTTTTAAAAACAAATTACAATATTTTTATTTATAACAACTCATAGAAAAAAATGACAGATTTACCTAGGTTATCTACAATTAAAAAATATACGAACTACTTCCCATTTCGATTACTCTGTAAAGTATGTGAGACTACTATTTATTGAATATTATCGCCTTAAAATATATATAGAGAGAAAAAAAAGACATAGGATTTTTTTCTTAAAAAAATCAATATCAATATTCTTAAATACATTTAATATAATAATATGATTAATAAATCTTATAAAAAAAATTTGCCTTTGAATTTAAATTTAATACTCTTTTGTTTAAGTTTATTTCTTAAAAATAATTTTACAATATTTTCATTTTTAATATTTTAAATCTAATATTACCGGGGAAAAAAATAAACTAAAAAAAAATATTACACATTTACTTAGGTTATCTGCAATTAAAAAATATACGAGTCATTTCCCGTTTCGATTATACTGTTCCTTTTAGGCAGGGAAAAAATATTGCCTACGTTATCTACAATTACAAAATATACGAACCACTTTTCATTTCGATTATACAGATTTTATCAAATATAATTTTATTAATTAAATATTAAAATAACAAAATACAATACATGTAAAAACATATTTTTATATGTTCTAATATTTATTGAATATTATCGCATAGGAATATATATAGGGAGAAGAAAACATGACCTAAGATTTTTTGAATAAAAAAAATTAATAGCAGTATTCTTAAATACATTTAATATAATAATATAATAAATAAATTGGATAACATAAAAAAAATTTGTCTTCAAATTTTAATTTTGTACTTAACACAATAATAATAATAATAATTTAATTTTTTTTCTTGCTTACTCTTCTGTTAATATTTTTTTCCCTCCGGATAATTTTATAATTTTTATTGTTTTGACAGTAATGGCAATGATAATTTTTATTTTATTTTTTTGTTTTATCTTTTGTTAAACTTTCTTGAATATTTTTAGTCTTTCATTAATTATATGTTCTAATATTTATTGAATATTATCGCCTAGGAATATATATAGGGAGAAGAAAACATGACCTAGGATTTTTTGAATAAAAAAAATTAATATCAGTATTCTTAAATACATTTTATATAATAATATAATGAATTAATCGGATAACAAAAAATTTTTTTGTCTTTGAATTTTAATTTTTTCCTCTTTTTAAAAAATTTATTTCTTAATTTACAATATTTTGGTTTTTAATATTTCAGATCTAATATTACCGGACAATTTTTTTTTGACACATTTACCTAGATTTCAAAAATATGCGAGTCACTTCCCGTTTCAATTACACTGTTTTTTTTAGAAGGCAAATAAGTCATTATAACACAAAAAAATTCCTAAAAACATATTACAATGTTTTTATTTACAATGTGATAGATCTAATATTACTGGGGGAAAAAGGCAACTAATAAAAAAAATATAATAAATTTACCTACGTTATTTACAATTAAAAAATATGCGAGTCACTTCCCGTTTCGATTATACTGTTCTTTTTAGACGACAAAGAAATAATTATTGCACACAAAAAAATTATGTTTATTTTTAAAAATAAATTACAATATTTTTTTATAATGTGTCAGATCTAATATTACCGAGGAACAAAAGCAACTCATAAAAAAAAATGACAACTTTACCTAGGTTATCTACAATTAAAAAATATACAAACCACTTCCCATTTCGATTACTCTATAAATTATGTGAGACTAATTATATGTTTTAATATTTATTTAATATTATCGCCTATAAATATACAGAGAGAGAAAAAAAATGACCTAGGATTTTTTCCTTGAAAAAAAATAATATCAATATTTTTAAATACATTTAATATAATTGTGAAACCTGAGAATAAAGTATACAAAGAGGTATTAGAAAATACATGAAAAGAAAAGAAAAGCAAAGCAAAAAAAAAATGGGTCAAAAATATAATTAAAAAGAAATGGGGCTATAAATACCCATCTCTTCCTCAGCCATGTCCAGCTGAAACAAAAGAAAGAGGGGAGGGAGGATTTCGAAATTCATTTCATAAAAAGCAAGAGTAAACACCCAAAAAAATTGTAAACCCATACAAGCCTTGGATTTTTAAAGTGGAAGAACACAATTGGGCGGAGAAGTAACAAGAAGAAAGTGAAGAAATTGGGGAAGAAAGGAGGAAGAGTGGCTGGGTATTTTCAAGGAGAAGAAGGCTAGGATTCTTCCAAAATTGTTAGATTCCATCCAAGTAAGGAGTTCTAATTCCAATTTCTATGAAATTAACTTCAATTTGATTAGAAGTTCATGATTGTTCTTGAATTGGGAATTAGGGTTTTTAACACAAAATGTTAGGAAAATGCATAAATGAGTAGGATTTCATGAATAAAGGGAAGACATGTCTGTTATTGATGAGAAATCAAGGATTGAAGATGAATTGGAGATACTTTTTTTTTTCAAAACAGGGCAGTTTCGTTGCCCTGTTTCTTAGGGACATTTGGACCTGAAAAATACATAATTCAGGGGGGGTCCCTTCATAGAAGTTGTAGCTGGGAGTGTTAACTTTCCAACTAGTCCAACCCCGTCTAATTTGGAGTTCTGGAACTCCAGATATGGGTAAAACTCTGAGGAGAGGTCAAGCTATCACCTGTGTTGACAGTTTCGGCCAAGTTGAGAAAATAGCGAAAATTTAACCATGTTAAGGGTAGAAATTGTTCATTTCCCTTCATAAAATGTGTCTTGATCTTCGGAAAATAAAAGAAGAGAATAAACGGTGATTAAAATTGAATTCACGATGTCCACTGGGACTACAAATGAGTTGAAAAGTTAAAGGATGATAATGAGGAATGTAAGTGAGAAAGAAAGATTTGGTAAAAGAGAAATGAATATTATTACCATTGTAACTGTTGTTGTGTGTGATATGTGGATTAATATGGAATAATGGTGGGTGTCTGTGGTTTTAGGAGGAACCGCGGGAGGAGGACAACAACAACAGAGGAATGCAAGTCGAACGTTCACAGCAGGTAGGTACTTGGTACCTATATCTTCTTTGTCTAATAATTATTTTTGTTACTAATTATTGAACTATAAGATACAAATTGGTGCTTAGTGATGAGGAAAAGAAAAGGGGTAAAAGAAAGGTTAGGGGATGGAAAAAAAATAGATATATATGTGTATAGAAAGAACAAGCTCGTTGATATCGGCATTACTGATACGTTGGTGGTGAGATATAAACTTGATTAACTATTCGGTTTCAGAATAGTTAATGATATCGGCGGGTGACGTCGATATCGACATAATTTATAAACTTGATTAACTATTCGGTTTCAGAATAGTTAATGATATCGGCGGGTGACGTCGATATCGGCATAATTTATAAACTTGATTAACTATTCGGTTTTAGAATAGTTAATGATAGCGACGGGTGACGTCGATATCGGCAAAATTTATAGATTTGATTAGTTTTCTGAGTTGAAAGCTAATGATGTCAAGAATCGTTGACAACGACATACTCTAAAACCTTCCAAGGTAATAACGGAACAAAGATTAACTATTTTGGTTTTAAAAATAGTTAAGGACACCAACGGTTACGTTCATGTCGGTATTTGAATGAAACTGATGAGTTGATTTCAGGACGGGTAACTAGAGACACTATTGGAGGTCATTAGTGTCGGCTGTAGTCTCTTCGATGTGAAAAAGGGGAAAGAAGTAGTCAAAGGAAATAAATTTTCATTTATAACCCTAAAAGGGTGTATATGGTTGTGTTTAGAATCTCATGTGATGTAAGTAGATTGATGGATATGTTGTTTAAATTGCTTATGTAAATTGTTAGTATTTACTTAATTGTTTTTACTTATATGGAAGATCTATATTTTGCAGGTTCCTCCAATTCTCGTCAGGAATAGATTTTAAGCCCTTAATCCCTTTTTGTATAAGTTAGGAACTTAGGGAGTTGTGGTGAAATTTTGTTATGCAGAAGAACATGTAAATTGTATAGAATAATATATTTGTAAATTTTGTTTCTGGAATATTAAATGTATCAACCTATGGTTAGGATATTAGAAAGTATGCGATTATGTTAGAACATTAAATTGTGTTGTGTTATATATGTATATGTATATGTATATGTATATGAAATCTTCGTGTTCGAATTGGCTCTTTTATTTATTATCTTATGCGTGTGATGTAAGATTGAGTTTGAGAATGAATATGGTACTGAGCATATTCTGGAATGAGTTATGCAGTTGTCTATACTAAGCGTGGTTATGATTCTGGATGAAATGTGATTCAAACTGTGTGCAGGTTGTGTTGTTGATAACTTGGGATCTCCCGATATAGGGGAGACTCTGCCGAAATTTCGTTAGAAATTTCGGCGAGAGAGAGAAAAAAAATTCATGCTCCATTTACCCTTTTATAGGGGAAAGGATTAATAAATAAACTAATAGGAGAAAATTTTTTGGGGTTGTTACAATAATAATATAATTAATAAATCTTATAAAAAAATTTTTTGCCTTGGAATTTAAATTTGGTACTCTTTTGTTTAGGTTTATTTCTTAAAAACAAATTTACAATATTTTCATTTCTAATATTTTAAATCTAATATTACTGGGGAGAAAATGGAACTCAAAAACAAAATTGCCAAATTTACCTAGATCATCTACAACTAAAAATATACGAACCACTTCCCATTTCGATTAAACTATTCATTTTAGGCGGGGGGAAATTTATATGTTACATATTTTATCTATTATAGTGTACTGATTAAATATTTAAACAACTAATTACAAAATTTTAAAAAAAATAGTTTTCTACATAGAAAAATCCCTAACGCAATGCGCGGGCAAGCATACTAATTATACAACGCAAAAAACTCATTTCTAACATATTTGATCTATTGCAATTTCAGAAATTAAACATTAAAATAACTTATTATAGGGCGAAAAAAATATAAGTTTATTTCTGGAAAAAAATAATTACAATATTTTTATTTATAATGTGTCAAATCTAATATTACTGAGAAAAACATGCAACTCATAAAAAAAATATACTTGCGTTATCTGCAATTACAAAATATACGAACCACTTTCCATTTTGATTAGATAGATTTTATCAATTATAATTTTACTAATTAAATATTATATTAACAAATATAATACATATAAAAACAATTAATTTTATACATAGATAAAAAAGCCCCGCCGCATCGCGCGGGCATACCGCTTGTTATTCTCTAAATCGATACCATCTTGCTCTTGATGAGGTACCCATCGTTCACAAAACCTTTTCATTTATCATCGTGCTCTTGGTGGCCATGGTTCATCGTTTTATTAAAACATGTATTAGTTCCTAAAAAAGGCAAATTCTCCCTTCATGGGATAGCAGAGGCTTACAAAAAACACATCGCGGGGGCTTAGAGAAGGCTAAGATGTTTTAATAATTTAGAGGTCAGCAAGAGATAGAGGACTAAATTGTAGATTTTCAAACATTAAGAATTGAACAGAGACTGAAGAGTGATTTAATCTGTCTTCCAAATTGGAAAATATACGTCTCGCACCCCATCGCGAGAGCGCGGCGTCGCGACGACCTTCCCCGTGAGCGGGGGGATTCAATATCGGGGGATTATCTTTATTTTTGGAAAAGGGAGTCGCCACCTAGTATTATGGTTACTAGGAAACCTAAACTGGTCTTTCAGAGATTCTATGGTAAGGGACTGGTTGCGTAAAGGGAAGGTTTTAGCACCCCTAGTACGCCATACCTAAGGTAAGCTGCTTGGCGTTTTGTTTGCCTACGATTTGTTATCTTATTAATCTTTTGAAAATGTATTGGTTAAATGATGATGTATTATCCTCGCCGAATGTTGCTACCCAATTTTTGACTCTTTATTTTTTTTATGTTTCGAAAAAAATATTTCAAAAAAAATAGATTTTGGTTCAAGGGCAAAATTGCATAAATTGCAAGTTTATCGGTCGATTGAAGGTTAAATCACGAAAATCAGGAACCAAGGGCCAGTTTAGAGATCGCGCAAAGCTACGGTGGAGGTTGAATTTTTGATGGGATTTAATTGCATAAAATCAAGTTTAAATCCAATTGGGTGCATTTAAAGAATTTATAAATTGGAGGACCAAATTGGATTTTTTTTCCTTCAAAAAAATTTCGAAATCTGCATTTAAAGAAATTGCACTGTTCCGGCGTTATTTTGCAGGCACATTGATCAACAGCTCAATTTCAAAATTCTGCCTATTTAATCGTGATTTTTCTTCCTTTTTCTATTTCATTTTCTTCCCAATTTCAGCTCCTTCAACGCAGCAGCAATCAATTGAATTCAATGGCAATCAATTGGAATTAAAACAGAAAATCAATAGCAATGCGGCAGCAGATCAACAACAGATTTTTTCAACAGCTCAATTTCAAAAAATTTCCGATTCAACCGTGATTTTTCTTCCCAAATTGAACTCCATCAAAATCAATTTCCTGATCCTCCTCCCTGTCTTCGTGATTCTCCTTTAAACGGCTTGATTTGTTAGCTATTTGGGACGGCATTCAAACGTGATTAACTCCATCAGATTCTTACCTTTCTCGGTTGGTCTACACTGCTATAAAGAGCAGAGAGTAGAGAAAAAAAAGGATGAAGAAAAAAACTGGGGAAAAGGCAAGGAAAATTGGAGGTGAAATTTTGAATTTTTCTCGCCTCTGTTCTCTTTCACTCTCCCTCTCCGCTTGCATTTTCCATTTTTTCTCTTCTCTCTCTCTAAAATACACAGACCCGAAACACTCTCTCTCTCTCCCTCTCGGCTCAGTCACTCCGACCACCAGCTTCGGCCACCAAGAGCTGCCTTATCATCACCATAACCTCCACTCCACTTCAGACATCCCAGTTAGCTTGCTCAGGTGAAGAAAACAGAGCAGCCCCGTCGCAGCAAGCAGACCCGTCTCCATTCCGACGCCGTTTCCGGCCACCTCAGGCCACCATCTCCGACGCCACCATGACCAAAAGAACCACCTCGGAATCCTCTACCCAAAGGTGTTAACAGGTAAGCCTTTCATTACACTTGGAAAATTGGTGCATCACTGTTCATCATCCCTGCATTTTGCAAAATTTTGCATGCAGGGAGGAGTCTTCGCGTGGGCTGGGCGGGCTGGGCTTTGAGCCCGGCCTGGCCTGAAGAAGTGAGTCTGGGCTGCCAGCCATCCGGGCTCGCAGCCCAGCCTGGAGACAATGTGGGCTGGGCTGTCAGCCTAGCCCGAATTTAGGTGGGCTGGCAGCCAGCCCACCGAAAAAGAAAAAAAAATAAAAAATAGAAAAAATACAAATTTTTCCAAAAAGTATTTTTATAAAAATTGTGTTGTTTTCTTGCATACGGCCAATACACTAGCATATTTTAAAAAATTATTTTCTAAAAAAAATATGTATTATCTTGGGTTTTGAAAAAAAATGAGTTTTAGCATGGATTTCGCAAAGAAAAAAAAATTATTTCTTGCATTTTGAGATTTTACAACATGTTTGTAAAATCCAAAGGGTATTGGCCAATATATCAAAAAATATAAAAATTTTATTTTTTGGAATTTATTATTCACCATTGGTATTTGGATAAATAAATCCTAAGGGGTTAATATCCAAAATATTCGGCGGGAATGATATGCTATTATTCACTGTTGGTATTTGGGTAAATAAATCCTAAGGGGTTAATATCCAAAATATTCGGTGAGAATGATATGCTATTATTCACTGTCGGTATTTGGATAAATAAATCCAAAAGGGGTTAATATCCAAAATATTCGGCGGGAATAATATGCTATTATTCACTGTCGGTGTTTGGATAAATAAATCCTAAGGGGTTGATATCCAAAATATTCGGCGGGAATGATATCCCATTTGTCATTTAATTAACATATGTTTTTTTTTTAAACCATAGCAATTCATAAACAAACCAAACGTCAAGCAGCTTACCTTAGGTAGGGCGTACTAGGGGTACTAAAACCTTCCCTTTACGCAACCAGTCCCTTACCCTAGAATATCTGAAAGACCAGTTTTAGGTTTCCTAGTAACTGTTAATACTAGGTGGCGACTCCCCTTTTTCATGAAAATAGATAATCCCCCCGACACATGATATTTCCCTGCACATGGGGAAGAGTCGTCACGACGCCGCGCACATTCGTTTTTTTGGGGTGCGACACCGAATATTTTGGATATTTACCCCTTTTGATTTATTTATCCAAACACCGACAGTGAATAATAGCATATTATTCCCGCCGAATATTTTGGATATCAACCCCTTAGGATTTATTTATCCAAACACCGACAGTGAATGATAGCATATTATCCCCGCCGAATATTTTGGATACTAACCCCTTAGGATTTATTTATCCAAATACCAACAGTGAATAATATGAATCACCAAAAAAAGGTTTTTTATATTTTTGGAATATTGGCCAATACCCTTTGGATTTTACAAACATGTTGTAAAATCCAAAAATGCAAGAAGTGATTTTTCTTTGTGAAATTCATGCTAAAATACATTTTTTCCTTAAAATTCCAAAGTAATATATATTTTTGAAAGAAAAAGAACCTTTTTTTTATATATAAATATGCTAGTGTATTGGCCGTATGCAAGAAAACCACACATTTTACTTTTCTAAAAAATATTTTTTTCATTTTTGCAATTTCCTGTATTTTATTATTTTTATTATTTTTTATTTATTTTTTTATTATTTGTGGTTGGCTGCCCTGCCCTGATGGGCCAGGCTGCCAGCCCACTTGCTGGGCTGCCAGCCACTCCCCCGGGATGGGCTGCCAGCCCACTCCCTGGGCTGGGCAGCCAGCTCACTTGCTGGCTGTCAGCCCGCCTCCACATTGGGCTGGGCTCACGGGCCAAATCTTTGACTTGGCTTTCGGCCCATTTATTGTCGGGCTGGGCTCTCGGCCCACCAGTATCGGGCTGGGCTTCCGTTCATTTTTCGGGCCAGGCTCTAGGCCTGCTGGTGTCGGGCTGGGCTTCCAGCCCAGCCACTTTTCAGAGGGCTGGGCCGGGCACAAAGCCCGGCCCAAACAGCCCTGCGGGGGGAGTGAATTAATTCACTCCCCGCGCATGCAACAGGGAAGATAAACAGTAAATGGTGGAATTTTCGAGTGTGATGAAAGGCTTACCTATTAACACCTTTGGGTAGAGGACGTCGAGGTGGTTCTTCCAGTCATGGCGGCGTCGGAAATGGTGGCCTGTGGTGGCCGGAGTGGACGTCGGAAGGGGACAGCTCACGTCACTGGTTCGTGGCTGCTGCTTCTCCGTTCGTGGTTGCTGCTGTTGAAGATGAAGGTTGATCTGTTGCAGGTCACTGTGGAGGTGTTTTCCTTGCTGTACTCGCCGGGAGATGTGGCGGGAGTTGGCGAGGAGAGAGAGCTGGAGGAGAGATAGCTTGTTGGTTTTAGTAAGAGAGAGAGTAGACCGAGAGGGAAGAAAGAGCCAAAGGAGAGGGACAAATGGACGAAGATTAAATCAATCCTTTTATGTGGATTTGGCTCTGCAATCTCTCTATTCTTTCTGTGTTTTGCTCATAAATCTCCCGATTATCTTCCCTCTATTTTTTCAATCTTCTTCTCTGTTTCTTAATCTCGCTCTCTCCCTTCTGTTTCTATTTTGCGTCAACTTGGCTCTCAAGTTCCCCCCCTCCTGTTTTTATAGATAGCTCAATAGTTACCGTTGCACAATGGTGGGCTGCTTTCGGCTTGCCGGTGGCTTCAGGCAGGTGGCTGTCGGTGGCGAGCGCAGGTGGCTGGTCGGCAGCTGGGGCAGGCGTGCATGGTCTGTTGGTGCAGGCGAAAGGGGCTGCTTTTGAGGGCAAAAATACAATTCGGTCCTTTGACTTGTATTTGCCCTTATTGCACCCCCAATTAGATTTAAATTTATGATTTTGTGCAATTGCACCCCTTTCCGCATTTCAACATTAACCTTAATTTTGCGCGCCTCTTTCCTTTTGGTCCCTGATTTCTGATTTATGCAATTTAACCCCCAATTAACCATTAGACTCTCAAATCATTCAATTTGGCCCCCGATTTCACATAATGACTTGGAAAAATTTAAATTGGTCTCCGAAAATTCAAATCTCATCAATTGAACCCGAATTAAATTTAAAAACTTGATTTCTCATTGACTAAGCCCTTAATAAAAATTAATTTGACCAATTTAAAGTATAATTAAGTCACTACGCTTAATTAAACCCTTCAATTGGACCTAAATTAATTCTCGAACATAATTACACTTTTATATTAACCAACGAATAAATCAAATTGGCCCATAAAAATATAATTATATCTTACGACTTAGTTTTTACGCCGATTTATCTGATAATAAATTATTTTGACATTGAATCTGCTATTTTCTTTATTTTCGGGTACAAAAGAGGTACGATCAAGCTCTCAAGAACATCCAAAATTTCACCTTGATTTTTCTACCGACACCGACCCCTTTTTATTTTATTTTTTGTTATTTTCGGGTAGTTTTGGAGAATGATCCAAAATTAGGTTACGACAATACGAACCAGAAGCAATGGACCTACAGTAGGCCTTTCGCGAGAAAAAAAAGTCGGGCCCCAACTGGAGCCTAGTCATAGGAAAGGAAAAGAAGGGTTGACAAATGTAGGGCATGAAACAGATACAGTGAATCGATATTTTGTCCCTGATGGTTTAAAAAAAAATTAATTTAATTTTTTATTTTATTTTAATTTTTTTTATTTTAAATTAAATATTTTTTTTGATTATTTTTATGTGATATATTAAAAATAATTTTAAAAAAAATATTATTTTAAATATTTTTATAAACAAAAAAACATCTTCAAAACAACCACTTTAAATATACTCTTTCAACAGAATTGGCAAAACAGCTGTCAACTATATGCACAAACTGTAGCAGCAGCCAAGTCTACAAGCCACACACTTGAGCGGTACACCCAACACAGAACAAAATCATTTGGAGCAAATCCTCAAACACTTGGAATGCAAGAAATATTCCAGCGAAATTAAGCAAAAAGTGCAAGATACTCGGACGAATCCAACATTCATGTAATCTTGTTTTGATCTTGGCAGGTAATACAAGATAATTCGAATGAGGAAGCCCCAAAAGATGAAGCTAATGAGATGCCCCTTCTTACGTTTCTCGCGAGAAGAGGCCTTCTCATCCTCACCATTCCAAGGCTGGAGCCCTTAATGCCCTTGTATGACATCCCCTCTTTCTCACTTTGTTGCATTCACTAAACTGCGTCTTTTATCATAATAAATAAATGACGAATTGCAGTAACCACTATTGATTTCGGGTTGCAGCTTAGGGTCTCTGGGGTGATAAGCAATTCTCCTTATATACTAGTGCTGGACCGTGGACATGTATTGCAACGACCCAACTTCAGCTAGGCAAGCGATGTGTTTCTACTTTGATCCTATATCTCTTCCTCGCTAGCATTTGATCAGTTCCCTCAGAGGTTTCATAACATTAGCAAACATGATATCCATGACTGTCAGCTAAGATCCACTTTCGGGGTACGTGTGTTATTAACAAGATAAAGGATAATTAACGAAACGTTTTTTTTTGGTTTTTTTATCAAGGTTTGGTATCTATTGATTTCACAGTCTTAGATCAGATACTATGTCAAGTTTAGATGGGCTGAAGGGACCAGTCTTGTCTGGCACTAGCTTTTATATCGAGAGGAACTCAATGGCGATTCTATGCAAAAAGGTAATAATGATTAGTATAGTAAATCACAAATTATGTAATCCTAAAAGTAATTTCATTTTTGTTTGATGGACGAAAACATTTCATCAATCATAAAAACCAAACCTAGCAGGAGCGCACCTGCCACAAAGCCATGCACTCGAGAAGACCCATAACTGAAAGGAAAAGGAAAAAAATGAAAATTTTAGACCCCATTTTCCAGATAATTTCTTGTGCCCGGGGTCTTTCTTTTTAATGTATTAAGCAATATACTCGCACCATATTTTTCACATTATAACTTTGTTCGCATACACATGAAATAAAACTACTTGTTCTGTGAATCTTGCCTTTTCTTCCTTTCCTTCTTTTCTTTTCTTTATCAACTGATCCTGCAGGTTTTTATGGAGTGTAATTTTGTCAATTTCTCACATGCTTGGCTTTTCAACTTTATCTATATTGCCTCTACTTTTTGACAATTTAGAAAGCAAACATTTATTTCAATATACTAATATTAGTTGTTTGTGAAAATAATAGAGATTGTTTTTTTTTTAATTTAAAATAAAAAAATACAATTCTATAAAACTTCCGTTGCAGGGGATCCAAACAGGTCATAAGTGGCGTAAAGGTTGACGTCAATTAGTCGTCGACAATGGTGGTTGTCCTGCTACATAGTTTTCAGCAAAGTCTTATGTGTCGAGATGCCTTTTGTTTTTATCTCTATCAATGGATGGTGGTTTACATGTTCGGGATGCCAATAATGCTTTCCATGAAAGGATGGAATGCAAATTTCTCCGCAATGTGCTACACGCCCAAATTAAGACAGAAGAAGTTAAGTCAAGTGAAGAAAAATCAGCTAGGGTTTTTATTTATAAAGGGGGTAAAAGTTAATTAATATTTACTATGGGGGGCTGGGTGCAATTAAAAGAAGTTCGTATTTATTTTATTATTCTGTAATGGGGAGTTATTTTAATGGGTAGTTAATTAAGTCATGGGTAGTTATCAATTGTATTCAGAATGTTTATTTAAGACCCTGAATCGATGAATTATGTATTGAATTCCTGGAAATTAAAGTATCAGTTCTTGGAGGTTTTCTGGCTCCTTCAATTGCCAGTATTTATCACAATTACATTCACAATCAACATCCACTGAAATTCAATTAAGCTGCTAACAAGTGGTATCAGAGCCATCGTTCCCGCGACATGGCTGAGGGCACAAGGCTATCACAACTATCAGACACAGTCCATCATTTACAAGAAGTTACTACAAAGCTAACAGAAGATCAATCTAGACATGGAATACTCATGGAAGGCATTCTTCAACAACTCAACAATTTGGCATCCAGTTACGAAGGCCTAACACAAGTTACAACAAGACTTAATTCAGGAGAAGGGACTTCTACAAATACAAGGGGACCTACTAACCCTTTGTGTGAAGTTAATGGTGGCATTCAAGCAAGAACAATCCGGATGGATTTTCCTAGGTTCGATGGTGGAGATCCTAGTGAATGGATCTTAAAGGCGCAACAATTCTTCTCTTATTTTGGTACTCCTGAGAATCAGAAACTGGAGCTTGCGTCCTTTCACATGGAAGGGAAGGCATTGACATGGTTCTGCTGGTTGAAGGACTCCAGTCCTGTGGCAAGTTGGGAAGAGTTCTTAGAGGCATTAAGGGTCAGATTTGGTCCAACAGCTTTTGAGGATCCTGTAGGGGCATTTACTAAACTGAAACAAACAGGGAGTGTTGAAGAATATCAGACAGCATTCGAGATCTTATCGAATAAAGTAAATGGAGTAAGTGAGGAGTTTCGTATAAGTACCTTTTCTAAGTGGACTGAAGGATGAATTGCGCATCATTGTCACCATGTTTAAACCAAATACTCTTGCTGCAGCATTTGGTTTAGCACGCCTACAAGAGGAAGAAGTTAATAGGCAACACAACCCTTACAAAACCCATTCAACCCAAAATACCTCTTACACCACTACCTTTCGGCCTGCACCAAAACACCCAAATTTCAACACCATTGCTAGACTTCCAGCCCCAAACCCAGTCCTCAAATTACCAGCCCACAACCTTTGAGAACCCAACCTGCATTTCAAAGAAAAAATCCTTACCCTATCAAAAGAATTAATTCCAACCAAATGCAAGAGAGAAGGGAAAAAGGGCTATGTTATTTCTGTGATGAGAGGTACCAACCTGGTCACAAGTGCAACAGACCAAGGCTGTATCTGCTCGAAGGAATGGATTTCGAGGGAGAAGAAGTAGATGAAGAAGAGACTTACACTGCTGAAACAGTAGAAGGAATGCCTGGGGACTTACAGGCTGAATTGTTGGGTATATCGCTGCATGCTATTGCAGGTGCACCTTCTCCCAAGACTATGAGAATAGTGGGGAAGATTGGGAAATGCACTGTCATTGTGCTTATTGATACAGGGAGCACCCATAGTTTTATTGATGCTAAGGTGGCCAGCAGGGTGAAACTGGCAGTGGAGAGGAGCAGAATGGCAGTACAAGTGGCAAATGGAGATACTCTCACATGTCCAGGTTATTGTAAAGAGGTACAACTTACAATGCAGGCATGCAAAATCATTACTAATCTATTTCTACTTACCCTTGGGGGGTGTGATGTGGTGTTGGGAGTAGATTGGTTAAGGAAGTTGGGAACCATTAAGTGGAATTTCATGGAGTTAAGCATGCGTTTTATTATGGGTGGAAGGGCACTTACCTTACAAGGGCTGCGGAAACCAGACCAAGCAGTGGAGGAGGAGGCCAACATTAGCAAAGTCACCTTGACTGAAGGGAAGGGCATATGGCTGCAAGTGATGCAAGTGACTGCAAATCCTGTATCAACAGTTACAGAATCATCAATACAAGCTGTTTTAGATGACTACAAGACAGTGTTCAAGGAACCCACAGAATTACCTCCTCGTAGGAGTCATGACCACCAGATTCCACTCCATGCAGCAGCTAAACCAACCAATATGAGGCCATATCGATATCCCTATTACCAGAAAGAAGAGATTGAGAAGTTAGTCCAGGAGATGTTGAAGAATGGGATTATTCAAAACAGTCAAAGCCCATATTCTTCACCTGTTTTATTGGTGAGGAAGGCAGATGGCAGCTGGCGCATGTGCATTGATTACAGAGCACTCAACAAGGATACAATCAAAGCTAAGTTTCCTATTCCTAACATTACTGAGTTGCTTAGATGAAATTAATGGGGCTGAATGGTTTTCTAAACTTGACTTAAGGTCAGGATACCACCAAATTAGGATGAAACAAGAAGATATACCAAAAACAGCCTTTTGTACTCATGAAGGGCAATATGAATTTCTAGTAATGCCTTTTGGGCTTACTAATGCCCCTGCAACCTTTCAAGGGCTAATGAATGAGATTTTTAGGCCCTATCTTAGGAAGTTTGTGCTGGGTTTTTTTGATGATATACTGGTGTATAGTAGAACAATGGGGGAACACAACAAACATTTAGCCACTGTCCTAAATGTATTAACTCAACATCAGCTATATGCAAAACTTTCCAAATGTGTATTTGGCTGCCGAGAAGTAGAGTATTTGGGGCATATAATTTCAAAAGAAGGGGTTAAGGCAGACCCAGCAAAGCTAGCAGCCATGGTGGATTGGCCTGAACCTAAAAACATCAAGTCCCTAAGGGGATTTTTAGGTTTGACAGGTTATTATCGCAGATTTGTTAAAAATTATGGAGGCATAGCAGCACCCCTTACTGCTCTACTTAAAAAGAATTCATTTCAATGGGGTGAGGAGGCGAATCAAGCTTTCATTGCCTTAAAGTCAGCCATGGTGACTCCTCCAGTTTTGGCTACACCAGATTTTTCTAAACTGTTTGTTGTGGAATGTGACGCTTCAAAACATGCCTTAGGGGCTGTTCTAATGCAGGAAGGGAGGCCCCTAGCTTACCTAAGCCAAGCCTTAAAAGGCAAGAATCTGTTCTTGTCTACTTATGAAAAAGAGTTCTTGGCCTTGGTGTTAGCAATACAAAAATGGAGGCATTATCTCCTGGGGCACAAGTTTGTGGTCAGAACTGACCAGCAGGCCTTGAAACACCTTTTGGAACAAAAGGTAGGTATCCTTTCCAGCAGAGGTGGATAACTAAATTGTTGGGGTTTGATTTTGGGGTGGAGTACAGGAGTGGCAAGGAGAATAAAGCAGCAGATGCTCTATCCCGAATGCCAGTTCAAGATGACAGTGAGATTTCTGACCTAGAAACTCTCCAGGGCAAGGTCCAAGCTATTAGTATGGTGAATGTGAAATGGTGGGAGACACTCACTCAGGCCTACAATCAAGACCTTCAGCTGAAGGAGTTAATCAGCCAATACCACATGGGGAAGCTAGATTCCCTTAAGTACCAGTTTAGGGGAGGTTTTCTCTTCTACAAAAACAGGGTTCATTTGGGGACTCTAAAGGAGCAACAAGAGCAGATAATGTGGTATTTTCACAGCAGTCCTATGGGAGGTCACACTGGATCGCAGAAAACACATGCAAGACTAAAAAAGGAATTTTTCTGGCATGGTATGAGGAGGGACATCAGGCAAATGATTAAAGAATGCGAAGTATGCCAGAGAAATAAGACAGATAATCTTAAGCCAGCTGGACTATTACAGCCCTTACAAATACCTAATCAGGTGTGGGTGGATATTAGCATGGATTTTATTGAAGGGCTGCCCCTGTCTAAAGGATACAGTGTGATTCTAGTTGTGGTGGATCGGTTCAGTAAGTATTGTCATTTTATACCTATGATACACCCCTATACAGCTGCAACAGTAGCAAAAATATTTATGGACAACATATTTAAGCTACATGGAATGCCACAAAGCATAGTCAGTGATCGAGATTCAGTGTTCACAAGCAGATTTTGGCAAGAGATATTTCAGTTCAGTGGGACTAAATTACTCATGAGTACTGCCTATCATCCACAAAGTGACGGACAAACAGAAGTTGTAAATAAGTGGCTGGAAGGTTACCTGAGGTGCTTCACAAGCGATCGGCCGAAAGATTGGGTCAATTGGTTGACCATGGCTGAATGGGCATACAACACTTCGGAGCATTCCTCAACTGGGTTCACACCCTTTGAGCTGGTATATGGCAGACCACCACCTCCTCTGCTGCCATACGAACATGGAACCACTGCAGTACAAGCTGTTGATGATGAGCTGAGGAACAGGGAACACATCATTTCTCTTGCCCGAGAGAACCTACAGGAAGCACAAACAGGATGAAAATTTATGCAGATAAAAAGAGGACTGAAAGAGAATATGAAGTTGGGGATTGGGTGTATTTGAGACTGAGGCCTTACCGACAGGTCACCGTTGCCGTGAGGAAGAATCTGAAGCTCGCCCCGAGGTATTTTGGTCCCTTCCAAATTACTCAGAGGATTGGGACCGTGGCCTACAAACTTGATCTACCCAAGGAGTCCAAGGTATACCCGGTTTTTCATGTGTCCTGTTTGAAGAAAAAAATTGGGGATCGGGTAAACCCTAACCCTAGGTTACCACCGGTGATGGAAGACGGAACAATGGCCCCAGAACCTGAAGGGATACTAGACCGAAGACTCAAGAAGAAGGGAAATCGAGCAGGAGTGGATCTCTTAGTCCACTGGAAGGGAACTGAGGTAGAAGATGCAACGTGGATCGACGGCGACGAGCTCCGACAGCTCTTTCCCGAGCTCGTGGACGAGCTCTTTGAAGGGGGCAGCTCTGCTACACGCCCAAATTAAGATAGAAGAAGTTAAGTCAAGTGAAGAAAAATCAGCTAGGGTTTTTATTTATAAAGGGGGTAAAAGTTAATTAATATTTACTATGGGGGGCTGGGTGCAATTAAAAGAAGTTCGTATTTATTTTATTATTCTGTAATGGGGAGTTATTTTAATGGGTAGTTAATTAAGTCATGGATAATTATCAATTGTATTCAGGATGTTTATTTAAGACCCTGAATCGATGAATTATGTATTGAATTCCTGGAAATTAAAGTATCAGTTCTTGGAGGTTTTCTGGCTCCTTCAATTGCCAGTATTTATCACAATTACATTCACGCAATCAACATTCACAGAAATCCAATTAAGCTAAGACAATGTCACTGTCAACGGTGTGCCCACTTGGAAAAAAGGTTCACCTTTCCTCTATATTCTAAGAGATATACATATATTTTAATGCTAAAAATATGTAAAAAGCAACTGCAGCGTAGTAAAAGTCATTTTAATGAATTGAATTGTAAACCATCCCTGATATTAGTTTATTTTGTCGAAAAAGTACATCTTGGAAGATTTCCCCTGCAGAAGAAAACTAACCAACCAGTAACCAAAAATGAAGTCTCTTCCTCTCCATGCCTGCACTCCTAGCATATCCTCTGCCATAATCAACCGCTCATATTCTGTGCTTCATTTCACAGCCTTAGTAGCCTTGTTCTATTATAGACTCTCTTCTATTCTATTATCGAAACCAAAACCTTCACTTCCTTATCTTCTAGTCTTTGCCTCTGAGATGCTGCTCTCTATCATATGGCTTTTTGACCAAGCTTATACATGGAGGCCAGTTTCTCGAACAACTTTCTCGGAAAGACTGCCAGAGGATGAAGAGCTTCCTGGTATTGATGTGTTCATATGCACTGCAGACCACAAGAAGGAGCCACCTCTGGAGGTAATGAACACTGTTTTGTCGGCTATGGCACTGGATTATCCATCCGACAAGCTTTCTGTGTATCTTTCGGATGATGGGGGCTCATCTGTAACATTGCTAGGTATGAGAGAGGCTTGGTTGTTTGCCAGGTCCTGGCTTCCGTTTTGTAGAAGGTTTGGACTCAAGACGAGGTGTCCTGAGGTTTATTTTTCAAGCTTGGAAGATAATTCAGATGGTCCCCTTCATTCTCTGGAATACGAGGAGGAAAAGGAGAAGATCAAGGTTTGGATATTTTTATCCTACTAAATTAAGACCATCGATTTCATGTCTGTCCAATTATTTAATGTTTATGAGAATTTGATTGAGTTCAATTTAAACTACTTAGTTATAGTTATGGAAGTACTGGGTTTTGCAGGGAAAATACGATCTTTTTAAAGAACGTGTCAACAAAGCAGGAGAAAATATTGGAAGTGAAGAGGCCACAAGCAGCAAAGATCACACCCCGGTAATCGAGGTATGGTTTATCTTGTCAATGCCCATGAGTTCTACAAACTAATGTTTGGAGCGGTTGATCGAGAAAACCAATTTCTCGATTCCTACTGTCTGTCTCTTGTATTTCAAGGATTCATTGCCATTCCTGTTCTGCTGCAGTTGTTGATGCGCAGCAGTTGGCACTTTTTTGCAGGTGATGGATGATGAACTTAAAGATGATGCTGGAATAAAACAAGCTAAAATGCCTCTTCTTGTCTACGTTTCTCGTGAGAAAAGGCCTTCTCATTCTCATCATTTCAAAGCTGGAGCACTAAATGTTCTTGTACTTCCCTGCCTCTCCATTTCTCTTTCTTTCTTTTGTTTCCTTTGGTAACATGTTTGTGCGTGCAAGAACACTTACATATATTCACCAGATATCATCAATTTTTACAGCTTAGGGTCTCTGGAATCATGACCAACTCGCCTTACATATTGGTACTAGATTGTGACATGTACTGTAATGACCCAACATCCGCTAGGCAAGCAATGTGTTTCCACCTTGATCCAAAAATTTCTCCCTCGCTGGCTTTCATCCAATTCCCTCAGAAATTTCGTAACATCAACAAGAATGACATCTATGATGGGCAGCTGAGAAAAATATTCGTGGTAAATAAATTAATCTCCTTCCGCTTTTCATGGATACTGCAGTGCCTTGAAGAAATTGGATCCTGTCCACGGATGAATCCTATCAAGTTTCTGGCATTGTTGGGAATTTTGATGTGTGTCTTGCAGTGATTAGTGGTCTTTTATGTAGAGATGTTTTCATATTGTGTTTCAGATAAGGTGGCCAGGAATGGATGGGCTTCAAGGACCAATGCTGTCTGGCACTGGTTTTTACATGAAGAGAGAAGCATTATATGGAAATCTTTCACAGAAAGGTAAAACCACACTCCTTGACCAAAATAGGATTGAAACTTCCATTTAAAAATTTCGTTCCTTAGGAAAGGATACTGAGCAAGAGGTCTGGTTCACTTAATCTGTCATTTGGCATGATGCAGATGTCCTGCATCTAAAACAATCATTTGGACATTCGAATGAGTTTATCATGTCTGTTCACAAAATCTATCAATATGGCGCCATCAAGAATACAGAATCATCAAGCAAACTCCAACAAGAGGCCCAATTTTTAGCCTCTTGCACCTATGAGAAAAATACTCTATGGGGTGAACAGGTGGTTAATCAATTCCTGGCTTTCAATGTATGTTCTAAATCCTTATGGATTATAAATTTATGTATTCTCTTCATTGTTTGAAAGCAGATGGGTTTCTTGTATCATTCTGTAGTAGAGGATTATTTTACTGGGTTCATCTTGCATTGCAAAGGGAAAACTTCTGTTTTTTGTAATCCTTCAAAGCCAGCATTCTTGGGCAGCTCTACCACAAATTTGAATGACTTGCTGGTTCAAGGAACGAGATGGAACTCTGGGTTGATGGAAGTTACTCTCTCAAAGTTCTGCCCTTTCATTTATGGCCTGTCAAGAATGCCATTACTTCAAACCATGTGCTATGGCTACCTTGCACTTCAGCCTCTCTATTTCTTGCCCTTGTGGTGTTTAGCTACGCTCCCTCAACTTTGTCTTCTTAATGGCATCCCCATATACCCTCAGGTAAGAATGCCAACGCTCTTGTCTTCTATCTTAATTATCCATTTTAAGTTTCTTTCATGTGCTCTCTCATTTTGATTGTAGCAGTCATTTACATGAAATTTTATATTAACGGCGATTGTTGTGGGAAGTTGGTGATATTTAGACAAAAGAAAGTCTGTGGTGGAGTGACACTTCTGGCTTGTCACCATTGGCTGTCGAAACAATGCAATGGAAGGCCAGTATTTCTTCGTTTCTGACTGAAGTGCCAAAACACTTCTGTTTTGCTGGTTCAAGAGGTGTCGTGAGGAGGCAGACGAATTAGTTCTTCCAAGCTCCAAGCTTTCGCTAATAAATCTTTAAAGAAGCCTTATAGTTGTATCTTTTTAACCTGTTTTGGCACTTTAACGAGCTTACTAGCTTAATAGCTGCAGGCTCTTAAAGTCGTTTGTCTTCTGAAACAGGTCTCATCTTCATGGTTTATGGTCTTTGCATTCATTTTTCTAGCTTCTCTCCTGAAACATTTAGAAGAGGTCCTATCCACAGGAGCCTCGATCCAGACCCTGTTAAATGAGCATCGCATTTGGATGATGAAGTCAGTTACTGCTTACACATATGGTAGTTTAGATGCCATCCTGAAACGCTTTGGCATGAGAGAAGCCAGTTTCCTGCCAACAAACAAAGTAGCCGATGATGAACAAGTTGCATTATATCAAATGGGAAAACTTAATTTCCAATCATCAACGATGATACTCACGCCAATCATTACATTAATCATTCTGAACATGGTTTCCTTTATCGGAGGAGTAGCAAGGATGTTCATTGCAGGAAGCTGGAATGACACATTTGGGCAGGTATTCCTATCACTTTACATATTGATGGTAAACTACCCTGTAATTGAAGGGATTTTACTGAGGAAGGATAAAGGACGCGTTCCAACTCCAGTCACCTTATTGTCTCTTGTAATCACCATTTTCTTGTTGTGCTTGGGACATATGACTCTGAACTGGTAAATTTCCATGAAATCTCGTTCACCCTATTCCAATCTAAATCAGCCTTTATGATCTCCTGTACTATACTCACCTTGTAAGACAGCAAAAACTGAGATCAACGGTCTGTTAATTTTAGTCCTTGAGCTGGGAATTTTCTGGGGATGCAGGGCATCCTCTGGTTTGATACTCTACTGATTTTTTGATACTTATTGCACAAGACTTTTATCTGTTTAGGATTTTATGGAGTTATTATTCTAGTTCATTACTGCATTAAATTGCAAGTCATTGGTGGTCCAAGATCCAAAATATAGTTGATACTATGTATCTTTCTTCTCTTTTTCCCCCTCGTCTATCTTCCCCAAAATAAACTCCTTTTTGTCAAGCTCCCTAAGATTCCACACCCAATTTAACAAACCAAAAGGTTTCTCTCGAGACCAATCCATGACAAAGCCATAATGGGCTTCATAGCTCAAACACACGACCAAATATCCAAAAGGACTCAAACGCATACAGAATCTTGGACGAGATTGGTGCTAGTGCCACAATTTACAGAGCAACGTGTGTCCCATGAACTCAACTCTTGTTGCTATCAAATGCTTTGATCTGGATAGTCTCGGAAGATCCTTTACAAATATAGTTGTTTCAAATCTGGAATTGCAGGTACCCAGCAAATCTCCATTTTTTATTACAGAGATAGGGTAGACCAGCGCAAGGATAGTACGTAGAAAATAGTAGTCCAGGTTCAGTTTGAGATATTTTGTACACATTTAGTATTTTGGTCATAATTTCTGCTACGGGTGTTAGAAGACATGAGTCACCAGATTCGAAAAGCTTGTTTGGGTGCCTCGCACGCAAAGAGCCCTGCTTGCCAGAGGTTGGTTTGGACCTCAAATCCCATCATTTAGGTCTCCGTTTTTCTAGATTTGTTTTCCAGCTTTCGACAACTTAAGAGACATTATTTTGTGATGATTTTTATTTTTTCTAAAATTTTGTCAGCTTACCGTTTTCACTATATAATTGAAATTTATCATATCTAGTGATTTTCCCCGGCTCATGAGTTATTTCAATATAGATTCGATTATTCAGAATCTTATTCACTTTTTTTGTAGAACTTTTTATAGCATCATGGATTTCTCTCAGCTCTTGTCATCACAGTGTCATTGTTTTTCCTTCCAATCTCAGTTTTTATAGTTTCGGCCGTCTCATGTGGTTGCTTCTTTTCTTGATCAAGAACCTTGAAATTAGAGACCTTGAACTGAGAATCGGAAGGAAGAGTTGGACCTCGAGAAGTTGAAATCGGAGATTTTCAAGATACGCATTCAAAGCCGCCGCTTCATTTTCTAACAGAGAGATTTTCACGATCAATTTATTGACTTTCTGTGGAGGATGGGATTTCGGCATCTCAGGCTTCTGATTTTCTGGTGCATAAAATATTCGATTTCTTAGTACCGATAAAAGGTAGAGGGAAACTGGCCTCGAGACTCCGACCTGGTTAGGTTGCTTTATCTCAGCATGCCTTTTGTTTCGGTGGTAGAGTTTCCGGTTAGGTTCATGCTTGCCGTTACAGAACTATCTTATCTAAAAATTTAAGTTGTTAGGTGAGGTTTCAGAATATGATTTATATTATTTTTTAATATCTCCTCAAGTGAAAACCTTTTGAGCTTAAAACTTGTACACAGACTCACTCTACTTTATACTTGATTTTTATTAAATAGAATAAAAATGATGAGATTTGAATTCGTAACCGCTGGGTCAACAAGGCTCCAATACCATATTAAAGAACTATCTCACTTAAAAGCTTAAACTGTTAGATGAGATTCTAAAATATGATTTATATTATTTTCTAACACTAGCCATAAGTCACATGCATATATATATATATATATATAGTGATAGCTTTCGACAAAACTGATCACGTTTGCATGTGTGATCCAAAATGCTCCTGTTTTGGCTCAATCGGGAACTTTTCTTTGCTATAAAGTTGAGGGACATATAGCAATCCTCCTCCTGCCCCTACCAAATTGAATTCGCCACTCTTTCACGTTGGCTCAGCCATAAAGTGAAGCATGGTCTAATTTTGATTACCATGTTAAGAATATTATTGCAAAATAAACTAAAATAGTAACCAAATTATAGCTTCTTTGTTTTAATTTATCTTCTAGTTTTAGATGTCTATATTTTGATTCTAATTCTAATTCTAATTCTAATTTAATATTGAGAGAGAGAGAGAGAGAGAGCTTGAGTTTTTTTATGTACTAGACAATTAGGGCCTAACCTCTCGTCCCTAATTGTATTCTTTTTTCTTTTAAAATAAAACTATTTAAAAATAAATAAATATAATCGTATTTTAAAAATCATTCAGTTATGATATATTTTTAAATAAAATAATTGATTTTTTATAATTGTATTTACAATTTTTATGGCTGTATTTTGATTGTTATTTTTTATCATCCTTTTTATATTACTTTTTAATTAGTTATTCTTTTTTTTTACAGTCACATAAAAATAACCAAGATAATTATTTTTTATTTTTCCTGTTGAAAATTAGTATAGAATATTTATAAGAACAATATTGCTTTGTATAAAAACAATTATTAAAAAAAATAAAAATAAAAAAGGAATTTGAAAAAAATATATTTTTCCTTCTAAATTTAAATCATTTAAATTCCTATGAATTGTCATTTTAATTGCTTTAAGTCTGTATTAAAAAAAACCCGTGTTGTTGATATAAAAAAAATCATGATTTTGTCAAACAAAAAAAATACATGTAGAAAAAGAGAAAACCTTGATTGAAGAAATACATTTTTTACTTTAGAATTCTAATTCTAATTATTATTATTCCGATCATTTTCACAATCTCAATAAAACCAAAAACACTATCAGCAACTAAATTAAATGCAGTATTTATTTGGTCTAACATTGGACCAGTCTTTCTCCTCCTTTTTTTCTTCTCATCGATAAACATGTGAACTAAATCATTAGAGCTAGTTCGTATAAAAAAAAAAATCCTTTCTGGTGTGCCGCTGGATCTTTAATTATGAGGGGATCAGACGGCACCGGATTACACTGCGGGTAACCCTGCAATTTCGACTGTTGAACCTCACAACATCACAACTATATACAGTATATCATAGGCTTCCTTACTGGCCTCTAGTTTTTCAAGAAAGCTATGCTAAATGTGGCACGATCTTTTGTCCATATGAGTTCCCTGAAAAAACTCATCTCTTTTTCTCTACAAAATGGAAATCAAATCTCGGTGCGCTGAGTAACCTGTCTTCCAAGTACATGGAGCTGTGCAAATCACAGCTTTTTGGAATGAAATGGAACTGGCGAGCTTGCAGTGCTCCTGAATACTGTAGCAACTATCCCTCCACCTCTTCTCTGGCCCATGAACATGCAAAAGATAAACAGACTGCAAAGGTCCAGCTAGCAGAGAGAAATATCAGATGAGTAAATAAAATGATAAGAAAGAGAGAAAATTGTAGCAAATATTGCATATATTCATGAATGAATCAGGCAAAAGTGATCGATTAATTACCGTAGTCCCATCATCGGGGGTGGAAAATTAAGATACTCTTGTAGGAGCATCCGTCACACCTCCTTTTGCGATCATTTCTGCAAAATATTTGACCCTGGATCTTGAAGATCTTAAGGTCCATACAGAATATCTATCACGCTCTTCTAGTTAGTGAAAGTCTTACGAAATGTACAGAGGAAAAAGAACATTATAAAAAAAACGTAGCTATGGTTAATATCTAGGTTATCAAAAAATAAACAATTAGATTCATTCAACAAGAGCTTAATTTCATGGATGCCGAACCGATACTCGGTGTAAACGATTCAATATTTCAATTTTTCAAGTATGTGGGACGAGGAAAATAATGCAAGACAACAAGTCTGAACACTCTTTAATTAGTATCTCGCTAAGTAGTAGTGGCCAGCCTTGTGGTTCATCGACAAACAGAATTTTGTGTTTGTGTTCCTCGATCGCTATTATATAATCAGGGTAATGATGAACAAACACCGAATTAAGCTCCTATAATCTCAATCACATTGGTTAACAACATGCAAGGCCCCTCTCTCTTCCTAGCTAGCTAGTTTCATTGAAATTAAATTCAACCAATTATATCCAGACAAGCCATGGAGCATATTGAGTTGTGCCAATCTACACATCACTCTTGAGATTTCATTACACCTGTTGCACAAACATTAGACTAGTATGTACTTTAGTACAATTTAATGACACAAGTGAAGAGCATCCAATAACTCGAGCTAGATTTGGCATAAAGGTAATAACCTGGCAGGCCAAGGTTCTAGTACATATAGCAAGCAGTGACCAAAACATGTGGAGCAGGAGCATTTTGCTGGGGATGAGTAGTACCTTCAATGGGATTTTAGTTTCTGGTTCAGAATTTGATGTGCTGTTTGCTCCAACTTTATTTTTCACTCCACTTTCCTCTCCCTCTCTCTCAAAAACCCAAAACCCGAGTCTATATCATCTCCATAGACTACATCTTTTGGTCAGTTTTGTTCTCTCTTTCATTCCATCTCTTTCTTTTGTACTCTTAACTTTTGAGAGAAGGGTTTTTCACTTTCGTAATTTGCTTTTATAGATTGACATATTTGAGCTAGATTGCTGTTGTCTTTTGTTTTTTTATCTTGCTAGGTCTGACTGAACCGAAAAGAACTCATGGAGAGGAACAGTTTTTGCAGCAACTTGAAAGATCATAGTATTGGCAGTAAAGCGTGCACTAACAACACTAGCAGCAACAACAAGAAGCTTAGAGATTCATGGAACTTTAGCAGCTGCCAAAGCTATGGAGAAGATTATCTTGATGGTCTTTCATGGCCTCCAAGATCGTACACGTGTAGCTTCTGCAGGAGGGAATTTAAATCTGCTCAAGCTCTTGGCGGCCACATGAATGTTCATAGGAGAGATAGAGCCAGGTTAAGGCGGTCACCTCCAAGGGATTCTCAGTGTACTATTCTGAACCTTAACCCTAACCCTAACCCTAACCCTACTTCATGTCCTCCATTCACTCACACATTACCATCCTTAGTGTCTCCTCCTCTTTCTTCACTATCTACACCACCTTTAGCTTCTGCACTCAAGAAATGGACCATTGATGGTACCCCTCTTGACCCCTCAAGCTCTGAACTTTCTGATTTAACAACAACGGATACCAGGAAATCCTTCTTCAGTACTGAAAACTTTGGCGGGTTCACACAACAAGATGGGTTCAAGATCTGGAAGAAGGCTGAGATTGTGAGGTTAGATTTGGAGATTGGTCTTGTTCGTGACTCCAAGGATGACTTGGATTTGGAACTTCGACTGGGATCTCTTAATTAGGTGATCAACTTGCGCAGCCCTATCAACACAAACCAACACTTTTAATCATGGAAGCTTTCAATTGGCTTGTCGCACGGCCAGTTTGTGATCATGTATTATAAGATGCATTGTGTTTAGTTGCTATTCCAGAAGTTTTTTTGAAGAAGTTCAGAAGATGTTAGATTCCAAAGCAAAAAATATTCTCCTGATCTAGAAAAGCATTTTTCTGCTGCTTTTCACATGTTATTTTCTGTTATCAACTTTCTTTTCTCTTAATCATGGCTCTTATTATGTTATCTAGATTTGCTGTCAGAATATTATATTGTTTAAGCTAGTGTAACTTTTGTCTGATGAGCCATCATCAGCCATTCTCTTGCTGGCTGGTACTTTTTTCTAACACTTCTATCGACTTTCATAAGAAAAAGAAAAATCTCGTTGTTTTATATTTCATATAATAATGTTAGCTTCAGTTAATTTAGAGTTATGATCGATATCTCCCATTTCTTGAGAGAGAGAGAGAGAGAGAGAGAGAGAGAAGGTGGGTGTGTGACTGAGAATTTTGATGACTCATCCAGTAAAAAATGTTAGATTTTTCTTCTTCTTCTTGTTTCTTCTTTTTATTTCGTTTTTGGTTCTTGTTAGGTTAACTGTAACTTAACAACAAAAGGAGTTGATCGATCTTATTAAAAATGGAAGATGTCAAAACTCTTCCAGTGGATATATATTATACTATTTTGTGATTGTTCTAAATAGATCAAAGACCGCTCATGTTGTTTGGTGTTCTTGGAAAAAGACGTATGAAAGAAAACAAAATTAAGAGGTGGATGAAAAATAAAATTACAGCACCTGCCAGCCCTTTGTAGCATGCAGCGGGTGAAGCTCGCAAGTAAGCTGCTCAATCCCAGTAACCTCATCCTTAATTATTCAAAGCTTAGGAATCTACCTCATGTTCAGCTAGACGATAGCCCAAGTTCCATGCCAACTCAGGTCCCAAAACAAGCTGCCCAACGTTCACCCTCAAGACTCGAACACAAACTCAGATTGGCAACAAAACCGTTCAGTCAAATACCACTGCCATCCCGAACAATACAACCAGCAGTAGCAGGACCTGGGTTTCTCCTGATAGCCCATCTGTAATAACTCTGATCCAATCTCCAGGAGGTCGCTAACATCATAAAAAATTATTTATTATATTGTATAATACCAAAGTCAAATTGCATGATGTGGCATGCATGAATTATGGCGTGTGTGTCAAATGAACAAATCTAAATTGTGAGGTGAGATTAGAGAATGTTTTCTTTTCTTAATTAAGACGCCCCACTATATACAAGGCTTTAAGTTTGTGCTGAAATTAATTTGAAAATAAATGAGGTTTGCTAAGATTCAAGTTCTTGTCTTTATAATATATATCAAATTACAAATCGCACATGCATGTAAGCGGATCCCTCCTCTCTCTCTGTTTTTCTTCTTTCTTTTTGGGTGGGGGGTGAAAAATTTGTCGTTCTTTATTTCTCTCTTACTTTTCCACCTTCCATTATGATCATATAAAGATAATCAGCTCAGATCCGTTAATCAGCACTGCCTCAATGACTGTGGACGGAAAGTTTTCATCCTATATATTTTCGTTGATCAATATGTGTGGGGAAAAGGTTACGTCGAAGAACAAGCTCCGAGCTTTTGTTTGGATCTATGAAACCTCTAGCTACATGGACTGGAAATTGACATCCTTAACTTTTTCGAGAAGAAAACGTAACTAGGGCATTGTTATTTCAATCATGACGGCATGTTTACATGATATCATCACACAAAAGAGAGGTGAGAGCCATTGGATTCGCTCTTTTCCCAAAATCTGATGGTTTGCATGTTCCCGACATTGTCTGGGTGTCAAATGGTATGATGTTTTTCCGTAAACAGAATGTAAGGTTTTGGTCCGTGCAAAGCAATTCAGACAACTAAAAACACTAAAACGCTTACCATAAATGGCCATTGGTCAAGGCAGGCACTACATCCTTACACACCGCTATCCCCACATCCAACCTAATGCCGTCCTTGCCCATCATTTTCTTCTACGTACTGTAACGACGTTATAGATATTTTTTTTATCTGGGTTGTTGATGAGCAGGCCACTTTCCTGTAATCAAAGAAAAATTACAGCGTTTTAAAATATAATTATCAATAAATGAATACAACAAAATAAGAGAAATTTATACTCGAGTTCAAAAAAATATATCTCGATTTTCTTTAATTTAGCGTCTTTCATGTTTTTTCCCCGTCTGTTTATATCTTTTGTGTTATAAATATTGTTAATTATAACTTGAACATCCTAGAACAACTTTTTTTTTTTTTTAGCTTTCCATTATATTAATCAGTTGATAATCTGTTTAAACTTTACGAGAAATGGATTGAGTACAAAATTAATTGCCCTGCGAGAAAACCATATCTTTCAGAAAATATATTTTATGAATCTTGGTTGTCTCATGCTCTTATAAAGATTATATATCATTATTTAAACTCAAGATCTATTATGTAAATCACAAATAGATTTCTGCTAGACAGATTGCATTGAGTGAGTTGCTCATTTAATTAAGAGATGGAGAAGAAAGTTCGATCTATCTGTATTTATATGCATTGCTAATTAAGAGATGTGTCGTGTTCTTGGTTTCGGGATCCTTGATGAGATTAAAAATAAACTATTATTTCCTGCTATATTGGAGTGCAATCTGTTAATTAATGTGTTTAACTTAAATTTAAACAGAATTTAGGTTAACACAGACTAAATAAACGACAAACATCTTTAAGACGCATTGAGTGGGTGTGCGCATAATTAGTTTTGCTATCGTCATATGTTGTCATAATCGTAATGATGAACTTTCACCTATATTTCTTGCCCATTTTCTAATCTCGACAAAATCCCATTTTTTATTCATCATAATATGAAGAGGCAAACCTCTTGAAAAACTGATTTAATGGTTCAAATAATAATGAAAGAGAGTACTCATTATGAGATCCCAAAACGATCAAATCTAATCATCGATCTCTTTTTTAAGTTTATGTATCTCTATGTATGCAATTAGCTCCACTCACATAGTCATCCTAAATCTTGATGTTGACAAACAAACAACAGGAGAACCTCAATTTGTATAATATTTAATGAAAAACATAATATTTTTTGTTAATTATATGTTAAATTCATCCAAACACGTGTTTTTTACAACTAAAAAGCATGAGAGAAAGGCAAGCTATATTATACGTATTTTTTTTCAAAAGTCTAGTTATATTTTATCAAGATCATAACTTGGTTAGATTCAGAAGGGCGAGCACAGAAGGAAATGGGGTACCGATCAATCAATGGTCACTTGTTAATAGACCTAATCAAAGGCTGATCAGATCGATCTCAAGGGATTTCATAATTTTTCTCGTAGATAACTTGCCGGGGGCCGGGCTAGGTTAATTTGGAGTTGCTAGCAAGTGGATTTTTTTTCTTTTTACACTTGCAATAGGAACTTTACGACTACATGGACCAACGTGGCTCACCCCAATTATTCCGAAAGAAACCTGAAAGACGCAAAGAAACGAAGCAAACCACATGTTCACATCTCTTACAACTATGTACCTTGTACAAACTCCACCTCAGTTCAGTAAGATCCTGAAATGTGATTGACGATCCTCAGGATGATAGCATCCCGCGTCATGTCTTATCATTACACCTACACAAGCTCTTTCAGCTTCTGACTTTACTCTAGATTATGGGGCCAATTGCTGTTCCAAGTACAAAATATGCTTAGATACTGTGTTCGAAATCTTCCTTCCAAGAATCAATGCCTAGATTCTTTACTCTAGCCCTGGCCGACCAATCTACATCATCATGGCCGTTCATTTTGTTGATCAGTTCACCATCCTTGCAGCGGTCAATGAAATTCTTCCCCTTACACCCGTCAGTATATTTTAACAGCTAGAAGACAACTGGACTCATCATGATTTCGATTTTATTGTGTGGAGAATGGAGCGTTGAGCTGCGACACCTGCAAGTCCAATTATAGCTTACTTCTTTTCTTTTTTAAAATTACCAAAACCTCCTTCTGAATAATCTTTTGTATTAAATATAAAATATTGTAAAATCAATCAGCATTCTAAAAAGCCGGTGACAAATTACTGTTCTTAATCGTCTATTTACTTACATGTGGACTGTAAGATATTTTGATTTTTATGTAACATTAAATTCAGGTGATGTAAGATATTCTGATTTTTAATCATTAAGATATTCTGATTTAATTACTAATTACCGAGGAGCATTATTGTTCGGGCAATTCTTAGTCCATATGGTCAGGGATGAAGAATGCTCTGCAAGAAACAATGTATGCGCAGTACTGTATGTCCAGCCCTGATACGGATCTTGAGCTGGTGGCCTTGGCTTGGGGATTGGATGGAATTGTCTTCAGCTTTCTTCTTCGTAATTAAAAAAGCTTTTCATGATCAGTGAGGGAGACTCACATTTGTTTTCATTTTTTACTCCATAGATCTTCTACTCGAGTGATCTTCAGGCCAGTAGTATATAGTCAAACCTATGAAATTTATGATGAATATTCCTTTTATATATAAAATAAAATTTATGAAAGCTTTTCCTTTCGTGTAGAAAAACTGTGCTCGTCAATGAATGATCATGATTCATGTAATTGTGAAATATAAAATTACAGATACATTAAAACAATGAAAGTAGGGTTAATGTGTAGGAGAGAGAGCAATTAATTAGGGTTTCGGTGGACCAAATTTGATTCAAGTGACCAAATTCTGTACCTTTAAACTATAAGGTGTAAACTATAATTTTCTATACCAAAGTGAAACATGGCAACATTTGTTTGGTTGTGTCAACATTGATTCTAGTCGTTTTAATTCTTTAAAATTAAAAAAAATAATCAAATCTTGTTTAATAAAACCATGTAGCAATCTAATGTTTCATGCAAATTAAGAAAAAAAACCACCTATGAAGATCCGCAAACATGTTGCTGAAAACAATATCATAGAATTGAAATAAACAAGATTGACTAGGGCAATTTTAAAAAAAAACAAAGCAGTAATAATGTAACGTGATTGTTAGGAATTTAAAAAGGAGACTGTCCCGAAGAGCTGATTGGTGACAATAGAGAGGAAAGAGCAGAGACAATTAAGAAAGAGGAGAAGCTCCCAGCTTGCTTGTTTTAGTGAAAGTGAAGGGAGGATGGCATAAAGCAAAAGCCTTTTCCCAGTCGGCGCACATCGCCATCCATCTCCGATAATTTAATCACCTTCCCAAATCCCAACCCCTCCTTTTATTTGGCACTTTCTCCCTCTTGCATTGCTTTCAACACCATCTTTACTTTAATAATTTTCGTGCTTCGGCATCTGATGGGAAAGATAGGTTTTTTATTTTTTAACCAAACCAGGCTTTAAAATGAACACACGGTATGGCTGTGCCCTCCATGCAGCGTGCATTATTATCTTGATGGATATGGAGTTATTGCAGATTCTATTCAGAGCGTTCCGTTTTCCCAGCTACTGTTTACAATCTTGAAGACAATAATTAGCTAGCTCTACAAAATTGAAGCAAGCAAAGCTTTTGAAGCAGCAACGACTGATATATCATCTGCTACCCCCCACATCGATCTGTTGAATTCTGGGGCATTGAAAATTACAGGTTTAACAGTTAGCCTGTCCCATGGCGACTTAAATAACCTTTTTCTATTCTTTCATGGAAATTAAATCACGACTGATCTTCAATATAGGTATCGAAGCGACCTTTAATTAATGGGTTAAGTGAGATGAGTTATTTTCTTCGGGGGTGTAAATTAACAACTTGGTCATCGAGAGCAGAAATAAGAATCTTGATTTCTGCCGATTTCGAGAGTACTATCCCAGGCTCACGGCCCTCTCCACTTGCAGTTGTGGCCCATATCACAGAAGGCTATATACATAGTTTCATCTTCTTCACACCCTTTTCTTGTTTTCATTACAGCGGTCAAAATAGTTGCTAACGATGTTTTATTTTTTGTAATTAAGAATGAACAAATAGTTAAAGTATTCTTCACAAAACGCCATGATAATTTCATCTAATAAAATTGTAAATATATCAATGTGTTGAGAACTTCACTTGCATATCTGGAAATCGTGCAAGATGACAATCTCATAGTGGGATATGATCAAGCGATAGATGTCAGAGAAAGGCCTGCTTGCACCTAGAGGTTTATGAATGGACATTCAAAAAGTTCACCAGTAGTTCTTGAAAAACTATTATAAACGTTGAAAACTAAAATCATACAAGTAATTCTTAAAAGAATGGTAGAAATTAAAGGTTGAAAACTAACTTTCATCACGTGTGTGTGTTTGTATAAATATACATTCATCAAGAACTTTGATAAATACATCTACTAATTGATCATTTGTACGTACACAATGAGTAGCAGTAAAATTATATTAAACTGGTTGATGAATGTAATGAAAATTCATTTCAATGTGCTTTATCAATTCATTAAATACAAGATTAGAAGCAATGTGCATTATAGACTGATTATTGTATAAAAAAATATCATTGTTGAGATTTGAACATTTACCCTTGTATAGTTTTTCTTTAGAGGGTGGACAAGTAAAATAAGCATGGATATCTAAAACACTATGAGACATGATCTTGAAATGAACTTTTTTATATCAAATTGTTGCACAAAAATTCTTAGAGGATGGAAGTTCAGTGCTCATCAAAATATGGCTTCTCAAGTCCTCAAAATTAGGACTAGAAATATAAATTTTTTTGCTTGTATTTTTGCAAGAGAGGCCCATCAATAGTATGAGGTTGTTAGATCTCCAATTCACTCCGCAGACCTTTTTTAAAACTTTCTAGTAAACTTACAAACAATTTTCCATCTTGACGAAAACTGGCAATGTCCCGATGAATCTGAAAAATCTTAGTTATTATGCATATCACACATAGCATCCTAAAGATCTACAAAGAATTATGAGTAACTGATAATTAGACAAAGTTGTGCTCTATTGAATTAAGTATATGAGACATAACCAACTAGTACTTTGACAACCAAGCCTCATACTTCTATGAGCTAACATTGGGAGATTTAGTCATGCCATTGATAAACCCCAACTTCGATCTTCCACCGAGACCAATTGTAATAACCATAAATGTAATTAAATTCATTAAACAACATTGAACTCAAGTTATGAGAAGAGTTGGCATTACTATTATTGTGACTTGCACAATATCGAATGATAGAGATGCCTCTTGGTATTGAAGAAGTTTTGGGTTTAATCATAAAATTATGATTTGAAAGAGCAACCACCCAGTATCACGGTCACTATAAAATTTATGGTCTACGAGAGACTAGGTTATGAGATTAATTATGCAAAGAAAAGAATCATCCCTCCACTATACCCTATCTAAGGTAAGATGTATCATTGATTAATTGATTGATTGATTGATTGATTGATTTTCTATGTTTTGTCTTCATTTTTAGGTTCCATCTATGGTTCAAGGGAGAACTCTCATTGTGGTGAACAAGTCTCTTACCTTATTGAATTATATTCTGACCGTTCTATGACTCAAAATTGACATCAAATTTATTTTTTATCTTTAATACATGAGTGTATATTTTACAATGTAATTTTATATCTCAAATATTAAAATCTACAACTAAATCCTAATACTCTGAATACCGATTAAACAAATTAATTTTTGTAAGATTTTTAGTATTTTGGTCACACACACACACACACATATATATATATATAAAATTCCAATAAAAACCGAAAGAAAAGTGAAAGGCTAAGCAGTGCTATTGGAATTCATGATGGAATATGTTACAGGAGAATCGTTCTTTCATGCTTTAGAAGAAAATTGGAAGCTTTAAGTTCAAGATTAAATCATTTTCAGAATTTATCCTGAGTTTATAGTCAAATCCGGTCATTTTCAACAGAATCAACCAATAACTCACTGAAAAGCATTTTAATTAATTCTCTTAAGCTTAAAGATATCGTCCAATTTGGTTTTCTTTGTCGAATCTAACGTATTACAAGCATCGCATATATAAATTATACTTTAAAAAAAATTGTAAACAATTATAGCTAGGCAATGTAAATACGCATGATGAGGAGCTGTTGAGGTCAACCTAGTCAACTAACAAAGCTGTATGCTTAATTAACCCACTCAAAACCATTAATTCTTTGAAACGTCTGTGATTAAGCTCTGTAAAATAAGAGTTTTCATCGGGTTGTATTGGTTCAGAAAGCTTTCAAAACCTTATTTGTATATGAACTGGCACTAAAATTGATATCACAGCACTCATGTTACTGCCGGCCTTCTTCCATTTGTCATTAATGACTGGTTATTACATGTATAATCAATACAGAAGTATATAAAATCATACACATAAACACGAAAAATCGTCACTCATTTCTAGTACATGATCGAGTTTTCCTTGTACGACATGATCAAGTTTTCTTTGTAACACAAAAGGAAATGGTCAAAGCTAGATTAAGTGCTGTCTCCGCGTTGATTTTGCCGTCTCTCTGTCCACAAAGAATGAAACAAGCTACTTAAAAAGATGAAAAAACAGCTAAACAAGTAATTAAGTGCATTGCTTTATACATGGTCTCCAAGGGGTGTGGTGTGGTGGCAAAAGACTTGAGATTTGTATAATAAGTCTCGAGTTCGAGTCAGGACGTGCACCTCTTATAAGAGTCCGGGACAACCGGGACTTCACTCATTCATCTAGACCCACAAAGTACGTTTTTAGAGGGTAGAGTTTTCTCGAATCTAAAAATAAAAAGCACATTATGGTCGAGATTAATTTTCTCATAAGAATCGAGCATTACGTTGCTTCGTTCATTCTTATCGAGCTGCTATAGCTCCCTCTTTCCTTTTCATACGATAATTATATACAAGTTGAATTTGCTGAAACTAGCAAGATGAATGCTCAGATTGAGGCATGTGGACATAGACTGTAGGGCATCAAAATTGCACGAGTCATCTTTGAGCTATGGCATCAATTAAAATCTCGATTGCTATGGCTGAATAAATAACCAGTTATGTTATTGTACCCTCTATCGCTATTTACATGCTATCTCCTTTTCTTCGTCTTCTTTTTTCCCTTCTTGCAGTCTTCAATTTATCTACGCCACACATTTATTGGGGAATAAAGGGATGATGATGATTATATAATTGATTCAATGAAAAGGAGAGATTCACAAAAAAAAATGAATTGATGCACGTAGGTAGTATAGCATGACAGTGATTTGTAGGGTATAGACTTGAATTTAGGGTTATATCATATATATTTATAGAAAATCCATAACCATTCTGAGAAACTCACAGTTGCAGAGGATTTGTTTCCAAAGATAATCGATCCCACGCGGTTTCATAACATTTCTTTTCGATGGCTAGATTTAATTACACCATCTCCTCTTGGTTTTGCGATTAATATTGGCGTTGATCATGTGTGATGTCAGCCTGTGTCTCTACCATGGAAACAATTACCTCTAAATTGGAAATCAAACCATGTGGAACTGATTTTCTTGATAGTGATTAGTGTAATTGTAAATGTTGATAAGAGCAGGAAATAAAAACCGCGTTACTAAAAATATTCCCATAAGCAGCAGATCAAAAGGGATGAGAAGGCACTGAAATTTACTAGATAAATGGATCCGTCACGAAAGCCGACCAACAAGAAAAGTCCTAAAGCAAACGCCAAAATTGAATCTCCCTCAAAATACTTTACACAAGGAAATGCCAATGGCTTGTGTTGTCACTATTTCACAACCATCTGCCTTTCCTTCTCTAGCCTTCTCTCTATTACTTTCTAACCTAAATATGTTCCACTAAAAGCCCCTTTTCTTCGTTTCTCTAACCTTTATCTCGTATACTGATTCCAAACAAAAACTCTGTGGCGAATATTTACTATCGCAACAAGGTTTTCAATTTCTTGGTGTGTGTGTGTATGGAGTCGGCAAAACAAGAAAGCTTGGAGGCTTCAAGTACTGAAGAAAATCGAGTCAGAGAAGACTTATCGAGCCGAACAACAATATCTGTTAAACGCTCGTATGAATGTTCATTTTGCAAGAGAGGCTTCACCAACGCGCAGGCCTTAGGGGGACACATGAACATACACCGCAAAGATCGAGCCAATCGAACCAAAGACAAGCAGCTTGCAAGTTTTTCATCGGTTTCAAGCAAAGCCAGTGAGGAAATCAAGAGTCCTAGATGTATGGTACCAAATTCAAGTGAACCCACAAAGTACTATTTGGTTTCGGAGGCTCAAGGGAATTATGGAATGTATTTTCAGCAACAGGGATCTAGCCCTAGTGAGCCACATAGTTACAAACATGGCAGTTGTGATTCTCTTGTGCCGAGATCTCAATCTTTGAGCTTGAGTGGTGAGCTTTGGGATACAAATATAGGCCTGCAAATTGGCTCTTCCAATATTCAAGATAATAGAGGGAAAAGGAGGGTTTCCGACGATGATGAAATCGATTTGGAGCTTAGACTTGGCCATGACCGCTAATGGGTCACACGGGTAAATCTCTTTTCAAAGAATGAAGAAAATGTATTGTACAAATTAAGGTTACGTGCTTATTTGCTGGTACTGTTTGACAGGGGGAATCGTTGTGGATTTAATGAAGATAGAAGCAATATACATATATTTGCATATTACTGTTCCATTGGTATAATATATAGATTATGCTGAGAGATCGAAAACGAATGGTATTTGGTTCAGAATTTTACATCCATGATAGATGAACCATCGATTCAAGTACTCTGCAGCAGGTAAGTTGCATTGTATTAATGGTTCGGTGTGGCCAAGTTCATATAAAATTAGAAGGAAAGGCTTTATCGATGTTCTGCAGTTTGTATATCTCATTCAAACTCAAATAATCGATGTTTGGTGATTATTGAGAATTGACCCTTTTGATCATGGCGAAAAAACCCTTCTGCTTAATTTTATGTTTCAGCTTGTAACTGGAATATAATCTCACACATATAATGTAACCATTTGTGAGAGAATATTAATGCATTGTTTGTTTTTAATTTCCTTTTTCTAGCTTGATGACAAATCATTTCACTGTGAACCACTGATAATTAATAAACAAGGGAGAGCCACAGACATTTTAAATTGAGTCTATTTCTCGTTCTTAATTTGGCTTTTCATGTAGCTTCAAAGTTTTGTTCTTTATTTTTCTTAAAGAATACTAATCAACATTTTATTTGTTACTGCATTTTCTCCTTCCATTAATTATATGGACACAGGTTCGGGTAAGGCCTCGATCAATCCTCTCTCTGTCAGACACATAGATAATTGCCCGAAATTGTCGAATTACGTGGAGCAGTAGGGAAATGTGATAGCTTTGATTTTTCTTCCTCAAATGTACGATCCCATAATTAATACAATAATACACTTAATTCATGAACAGATTATTTCCGACTATGACACCAAACCATGCATAATTGCTTGTCAGAAAAACTGCAGCACCTTAGGAAAAATGGTAGATCATTAACATCCATGAAATTAGGTTATTGACAGAAGCTAGGCGTTAGTTTGCTTTCATATATAATTAGCAAGCAGTGATGAAACCAAATAATAACCTTCGTAAGTTATCAGTCCCTTGGAATTTCCCATTGATTATTAGCTTGTTTGCCGAGTGTAACTTACATGTATTAAAACGTGATTATGTATCTAGCAGTAGAAGGTAATTAATATACATGCGGTGCTGATGATTTTCCAAAATGTTTCAAGTATAATTAAATGAGATATATATTGCTTGTCTCGAAAGCTAGGTGTTCTCAACTAGGTCCGAAAACCGATTTCTTGTATTCTTCCTCTCCGGCCCCGTCTGTCACATGGATATTTGCCATCATGATCATTGATATGTAATAACTTGGCAGAAATTGTCCGAATATTGTGTTTTAGTTTATCAATCAATAAATTCAGAATCATTAGCTTTTTTGGTAAGAATTATATGCATGTGAATCGTTGCTATTAATGTCTATCAGGAAGCTAGCATTACTCACAAGAAAAAAGAAAAAAAACAAGAAGAAGAAGCGTTGCTATTATTAAAGAGAAGGGACAAAAGTTGTTATAATTCTATAGTATATATATATGATAGGGAATAATATAAATTATATTCTGGAACTTCACTTATCAATTTAAGTTTTTAGGTGAGATGATTTCTTAACATGATATCAGAGTCTTGTTGACCCAGCGGTCACGAGTTTGAATCTCACCATCATCATTTTATTTGATAAAAATCAAGCACAAGGTAAAGTGGGTTGGGGCCTCACCTAACAGCTTAAGCTTTTAGGTGAGATGGTTCCTTAACAATATAAAAATACAGAGGATATAAAATGTTTTATAAACAAAGTTAATGAATCCGAAAACCAGCAATCCATAAGTTTTTGTCTTTTTAAATAGCTAATTAATGTAAAACCCTCTTCCTTTTTCTTCTCTTCTTCTTCGGTTTCTGCAGATTTTGCTTTGTATTTGCTTTCTCCAAGTCGTTTGTTCTCCCCTCTTGGTGTAATAAAAACCTCATCAAAGAAAGTTACTCTACTAATTGCACCATCTCAAGGATGATTTCGAAGATAAGAAAAACACAACTCCGAAGCCCTTATCATTAAAATCGATGATTTTATCTTATGTAAGCATGAATTAATGCAGTTTATTTAGGATGCATGTATAATCCTTCTTGCATGATCGTTTCTAGGTGAATGTGACAGCCAACAAATTAAGCGCAGAGTGCATTGCTCCTTTTATAGGATGCCAAACCACGAAAGTAATTTTATATATAGAAGTGTTAAGTAATCAACTCACCTAATAATTTAAATTTTTAGGTGAGGTTCTAGAATATGATTTATATTATTTTTTAACATACTTCTTCAAGTGAAAACTCTTAGGACTTGAAACTTGCACACATGCTCACACTATCTTGTGTTTGATTTTTATCAAATAGAATAGAAGTGGTGAGTTTAAAATTTGTGACCGTTGGGTCAATAAGACTCTGATATCATATTAAAAAATTATCTCACCTAATAACTTAAATTTTTAAATAAAGTTTTAGAATATAATTTATATTATTTTCTAACAAGAAACTCGAGGATGTTTTTCTCGCTGAGCTAGCTCTCTTTCCTTGTAATTTCCAATCTTGCTAGGCTACTTTGGCATGGATTCATCATTACCTAGCTAAGGCAATGAAAAGAAATAGTATAATCAATTAAGAGACTTTCCATCACTAAATAAAATCCCGAAATTCGCTTACATTTACACTTGTACTGATATGATCTCTTGATAGAAATTCGAAATTCAAAACTGTGACAGTAAAATACCCAGAAATCTGTATATAAGCCTGGGCCAGACCCAACTGTTTATCAAATTATCCTAACCCTGATTTAGAGAGAATTCATTTTTGATACCCTTTCGCACCTTTTCAGGGCATTGAACCTGGGCTAGATCCAAGATTTTGTGAGCACAGCGGCACAGAGCGCGATGACATGGCCCATGCGGCACATTGAGCCAGAATGATGTGAGGCATAATCACCGGTCGCTAGTGGCTGAGGATTGGGGCTGGCAACCGTGAGCTGTTCGTACACCACAAGGGCCATGTGCCATGGCGTGTAGACCTTCCTACCCTTTTTCATACGGGACTAGTTGGGAGAACAAATGTTTTTTAAAATATTTTTTATTTAAAAATATATTAAAATAATATTTTTTTATTTTTTTAAAATTATTTTTGACATCATTATATATGATGAATATATAAAATTATAAAAAATAAATAATTTAAAATAAAAAATACATGTTTGGCTAGTTGCGAGACTTATCATTTCCAAACATATATGGAATTGATAATTATTTTACAAGTGTTATGATTTTAATCACGAAACATTAATGACGTGAACTCTGGAAAATGAAACAGTGGCTTGAATGTCACGATCAGTCTCCATCTAAACTCTTAAGAACTTAATATATTGAATTTGAAGCATGGTAAAAACAAACAATATATGAAATAAAAATAATATTAAATTTAACATGTGGTTGTGAATGAAAATGAAGGGGAAAACAGCGTGCCTAAGAGAAAGTTTGCCCAGTTGAGAGAGAGAGAGGGCAACAAACCAGACCGGGCAATCAGCTGACGAAATTGAGGGGGGTAGGAGAGAAGATTCTGTCTCAAGTCTTTTCTACTGTACGATGCTGTCTGAAGTCTGCTGTTCTCTTCACCGTCATCGAATAAGTGATTGTTGCGAGACTTTGATATATTTTTTATTTTTTAAAATTTATTTTTTATGATGGAGATGGCTCTGTTTGTTATTGTATTTTTCAAAAATATAAAAATAAAAATTATTTTATTTTAAATTAATATTTTTAGATTATTTTTATGTGATGAAATATCTTTTAAAAAATAAAAAATATATGCTAAAACTATTTTTGTTATCAATAGACCATCCCTTTCTCTTCACTATGGTGGCAGTGGATTGGAAAGAAAGCAATGCTCTGCTACGAGAATATTTTAAGTGGGTGTTTGTCATGAACCTGGACAGAAAAGACACCAGTTAAAAGTTTTGTTAGATATTTTCATTTTATAAATATTCAAAAACACTTTAAGATCCCATTATATATTCATTAAATTAATGAAAGAGAGTTACTTATAAATTATTCATTTCTATTTAAGTTTTTTGATCTGTATAAAAAAATAAAAATACATTTAGGAACCTTCAAATGTATTAACTGGTAAGAAACTATTTCACCTAAAAGCTTAAGCTTGTAAGTTAGATCTCAAAATATAATTTATATTATTCTCTAACACACACCCTCAAGTGAAAGCTCTTTGGGCTTGAAACTTGCATAAGCCCACATCATCTTATATTTGGTTTTTATTAAATAGAATAGGGATGGTGAGATTCGAACTCGTGACCGCTGGGACAACAATGTTCTGATACCATGTTAAGAAACTATCTCACCTAAAAGCTTAAGTTAGGCCTTAAAATATGATTTATATTATTCTCTAACATTAACAATCAATTTTTTTGGGTAAAAGGATGAATTTATGATTTTCAAGACTAGAAGGATTGACTTACAGAATCACTAAAGATGTAAGGACCCCATTTAAATTATTCCATGGACGTCAGGTCTTTCGAAATAAAATTTGGTTATTTATCCTCGTACGATAAATATATTTGAAATTAAATTTTATTCTCGTTCTCAATTTGTATACAATATACAATGGACGTAGAAAATGTTGAGCCGCATTCGCTTTCAAGCATCGTGATCATCATATGTTTTGGAGTTGTGGTTTAAATAGAAGGTGATTGAATTTTAAAAAAATATTATGTTTTCGATTATTTTAATATATTGATATTAAAAATAAAAATATAAAAACCACGGGCAGAATAAACTTTACTTTGTCCCGAACACAGTTTTGAAAGAAAGAAGTGAGAACTGACCTTTTTTCAGTGGGGGATCATGAACAATACATACATGTAGGCACTCAATTCAATCCCTATCAATGAGCTCAATCTACTTTCTGCCCTCGTTGTCTACAGCAGAGAATCTTCTACTTTTAAAATTTTGCATGAAAATGAAAAATATATATTTTTTAAAATTTATTCTTAACATTATCCTATCAAAAACGATTATAAATATTTAATTTAAAATAAAAAATTCAAAATTAAAAACAAAAAATGTTTCAACCGTGGCTCCAAACAAGATCTCAAAATTCAATAACCCACATGTATTTTTGAAGTTTTTTATGATTTGTTTTTTAGTGTTCAATATTTTTAAATCTTCTAGGTAAAACAGATTTGTTCATTTTATTGACTTTCTAGGTTTCAATTCGGGTGCTAGTGTCAATGAGAATTTATGAAATGTGCATCCTTAAAATTATTCCAGAACGAATTGAGTCTCGAGTAATATATGTAAATTGTGTCAATGATAGGTTTATTGTAAAATTATATTTTAAAAAAACAATTATATTGTAAGAAATAAAAGGGACTGCACTCGTTTAAGAAATAGTGATTTAAGATAACTATGTACTAGATGATTTAAGGATACGAGCTTTAAGATTAAATAGTTTGTTTTTCATGTAGTCTCAAATTTGAGCCTTGTAGTTGTTAATATGTTATGATCATTAGAGGGTTCCATGAACGTTATTAGCTGAGGCCCTGGAATATAATTTATATTATTCAGTCACAGGTTCGAATCTCACCACTCCTATTCTATTTTGATAAAAACAAAGCACAAGGTAGTGTGGGCATGTGCAAGTTTCAAGCCCAAAGATTTTTTTACTTGAAAGAGTGTATTAGAGAATAATATATATCATATTTTGGGTCTCACCTAATAGCTTAAGTTTCTAGGTGAGATAGTTCCTTAACATGGTATCAAAGTCTTGTTGACCCAGCAGTCAAGAGTTCGAATCTCACCACCCCATTTTATTTGATAAAAAACAAGCACAAGATGATGCAGGCCTCTACAAGTTTCAAACTCAAAGAGATTTTACTCGAGGAGGTGTGTCGGAGAATAATATAATTTTATATTATTGAGTCTTATCTAACAGCTTAAATTTTTAGATGAGATGGTTTATTGACAATTGTTAATTTCAAAATCCGTAAAATTAGTCGAGATATACATAAACTGATCCAATAATAATAATTAAAAAAAATGATTTAAGATTGGTGGCTAGAATCAAGTCAAAAACAATGGGTGGGGAACTCCCGTCCCCCGTTTTGAGAGAGTTGACAGGGAAGGGGTTTCCTTCGAAGATAATGAAGTCTCAAAAGGTTAGATGGATTAATTAATGAAATCATTTGCCACCAAATCACTTTCTCCCTCCCCAATCAAATCAGGCTAAGTAATAATTCAGTTTTATGTATGGGTCCATCAGTGGTTACATTTTGTGCGTTCATGGTAATGCGGTTGCAGATCCTTTTTCATTTTATTTTCCTAACATTAACATGTTAAAATCATAAAAATATATATTAATTTAATATATTTAAAATAAAAACACAGATAATTACTAAAAAAAGCTAAACCGTGTGGGGAGTTAACTGTAGCTCCCCACACAAAGCACTGTGGTTTATTGTTTTGCTTTTTCTTTTTTTATTACGTTTCATTTTTTTTTCTAACTTTTTTTTTTCTTTTTTTTCTTTCTTCTTTTTTTTTCTTTTTTTTTTCTAATTATTTTTTTTTTCATGAAATATTTTTTTTACTGGTTATATTTTTTTTCTACTTATATATAATTTTATTTGTTTTTTATAAATGGGGTGTTTGACCTAACTTAAGCACACCACAATTAATCCTCGGATCTAATTTTTTTTTATAGTTTTTTTTAAAAAAAATTCTGTTTTTTTCTTCATTTTTTTCTGATTATATATTTTTTTTTCATTTTCTTCCATAAAATATTTTTTTTTGCTGGTTATATATTTTTTAATTTTATTTTCCTTTTCCACTTATATATTTTTTTTTGTTTTTTATGATCAGGGTGTCCGGACTAGCTTAAGCGCACCATAATTCATCCCCGGATCCAATTTTTTTTTATAACCAGGGTGTCCAGACCAGCTTATGTGTACCATGGCTAATCCTCAGACCTATTTTTTTTGCTAAAGTGTTTTCCCGCTAATACATTTTTTTTTCTTATACTTTTGTTTTGTTCACTTATACATTTTTTTTAGCAAACGGGGTCTATGGGTCAGTTTAAGTACACCACGACTAATTCCCGGAACGAATTTGTTTTTAAAACAATATGGATTGCTACAGTGCTTTTACGCTTATATTTTTTTCTTTAACTTATATATTTTTTTATAACAATAGTCTCTAAGCCAGCTTAAGCTTTTTTTTATTATTATTTTTTACTTATATATTCTTTTTATAACCAGAATCTATGTGTCACCTTAAGCGCACCACGACTAATCCTCGAACCATATTGTTTTTTGATAATCAAGGTGTTCAAGTCAACTTGCGCGCATCACGACTAATCCCTGAACCAATTTATTATTATTTTTTTAATTTTTGTTCCTTATACTTTTTTTTGTTCACTTATATATTTTTTTTCCTTATGCCCAGACCAAAAAAAATTTTATAACCAGGGTCTCCGGGTCAGCTTAAGTACACAACGACTAATTCCTGAATCGATTTAAAAATAAAATAAAATATGGATTGTAAATAGTGTGTGGAAAGCACTGCAGCTCCCCACAAATAGCATTGTTGATTGCAACAATGCTTTTCCCGCTACAATGTTTTTTTTCCTGTTTTATGCTTCTTCTTTTTTTGCCTTTTTTTTCCTTATTGTGTTTTATTTTTATTTTTTTTTCCTATTATATATTTTTTCCTTTTTCCACTTATATTTATTTTTTTGTTTTTTGTTTTTTTTTATAATTAGGGTGTCCAAGCTAGCTTAAGAATACCACGATTAATTCCCAGATCTAATTTTATTTGATAACCAGGGTGTCTATGCCAACTTATGCATACCACGACAATCCCTAGACCCACTATTTTTTTCTAAAGTGTTTTCTCACTGATATATTTTTTTCTTTTTTTTTCTTATACTTTTGTTTTATTCACTTATATATTTGTTTTATAACCGGGGTCTTCGGGTCAGCTTAAACACACCACGACTAATTTCTGAAGCAAATTGTTTTAAAAACAATATGGATTGCTACAGTTCTTTCACACTTATATATTTTTTTTTCACTTATATATTTTTTTTATAACCAGGATCTCCAGGCAAGCTTAAGTGCACCACCACCACTCCCCGAACCAAATTTGTTTTTTGATAATCAGGGTGTCCAGGCCAGCTTGGACGCACCACGACTAATCCCCGGACCAATTTATTATTTTTTCCTTATACTTTTTTATGTTCACTTATATTTTTTTTTTGTGACCGGGGTCTCCGATCCAGCTTAAACGCACCATGACTAATTCCTGAACTGATTTAAAAAAAAAAAAACAATATGGATTACTACAGTGCTTTCATGCTTATATTTTTTTTATAACCGGTGTTTCTGGGCCAACTTAAGCTTCTTTTTTTTTTCACTTACATATTTTTTTATAATTGGGGTCTCTGGGTGAGCTTAAATGTACCATGACTAATCCTCATACCATTTTTTTTATAATTGGGGTGTCCAAGTCAGCTGATGCGCACCACGAGTTGTATAAATACATATATACCCCCTATAAGACAAAATCCAAGAGTTGGTTATAGGAGTGTATTGGTAATTTACCAATTTTTAATTATATTTTTTGTCGGGTGTTGTGGGCACGACATCAATTTCAGAGCTCATGCATATTTCGGATAACGCGTGCGGCATCGTAGAACTTTTTAAAATGTATATTAGTTTTTTATATATTTATTTTATTATGTAAAATGTGTTTAAAATAATGTTATGATATCAAAGGTATTTTTAATTTTTTTCATTTCTGTGCATAGTACAATAATTATAATACCTTCAAATAAGACAAAAACCAAAAATTATTAATGGGGTGTCTTAGTAATTTTACTTTTTTAGAAACTAAACTAAAAAATAAAAAAATAAAAACTAAAATACAAAATAAAAAACTTATATGTATTAAAACTAGACAGAAAAAAAATTTAATCCCTGCGGCGGAGCGCGGGTTTATGGCTCATAATAATATATAGTATGTGATAAAAATGTTGTGCACGGCTAATTAGCACCCGTGTCTCTTCTTCCTTCACCAAATCAAAGGGAGAAAAAATCATGTGATGTCAAAAACACTATTTGTATTGGTTTCATTAGGCAAAATGGTTACGCCAATCATAAAAAAAGTTTTAATTTTCTCCCTTTTTTTCTTGATTAAAGTGGGTATTTGATATGATTTACACGCATCTCGACTGATCTCATAGAACTTGAAATTAATGACCATATAAACTTTCAGTAAACATCATATTAGCAAATACAAAATTCGAATTTAAAATTATAAACTTTCAGCTTCATTATAAACTTTCAGCTTCATTATTTGCTTTTGTTTTGAAGGATTTTCTTTCTACAGTATCTATAGATGATCTTTTAAATAGAATTTCAGCCATCGATTCACGACTTATAAAAAAATTACTCAGATTTAACATAAATCTATTCATGAGTGTTCATGTTAAATTAATTATGCCAATTTAAATTAGTCTAAAAAAAAACTACCTAAATCCAAAAATCTGAATGAATTGTAAGTGATGTTCAATTGCTCATTATGACAGCAATTCTTTCCATTTAATTTTTTCAATGAACGTAGAGATTTCATGGTCGTTGCAATTTTTAACAAATTTTGAATATAATTTCTAACTTCTTTTTGTGTTCTTATAAATTTAAGAGCACGGATCGAGCATGACAGTAAATTAGAGCCAGCACATTGTGTCACGACCCGATTCCCGGATCCGTGACCGGCACATAGATATAGTTCCCCTCCAAGGTTCCACACCTATGTGAACCCAAACTTACACACAAACTTAACATTCTTATTCGGAATTCAACGCAGCGGAAATAACAAAGTAAATTTTATAACATAATTCAAATGTCTTAATACAAAAGTTGGGTAATCTTATTATAATAGTGGAGCGCTAACTAGACATAAAAATAAAAATGTCAATTACAACCAAAATAATAAGTTCTGAAAATTCAACGATAATGATCTGCTAACGAGCTACGATCCTGAAAATAATAAATAATGAGGGGGTGAGTTCAACAACTCAGTGAGTAGATAACATCTAATATACACATGTGAGATAATACAACAACGAGAGATATATTATCGAATCGGTTCGGGGTTCTTACAAGAAGATTTCTCAAATAGGTCATATCAAGGAGATAATAGGTAAAGCTCGTCAGAAAATCATAATGCAATGAGCATGAGGCTCCAGACTGTGGGATGATCAATCCACACAGGTTGGTGACTTCCCCGACCAACTAGGATTTCAGATACGATATGCACAAAGACTAACATTCCCCTGTTAGCGTGGGTATTCTGACTGGCATACCGTAGGTATGTATATATATATCATAATCAAACAGACATATTCATATCTCAAGGCTCAACTCATGACATCAATCAAATGAGGAGCAATCAATTCACAAACAGATATTGGCTCATATCAAGAACATATATTCAACAATTGATTATGCTTTATCGTAGCAAGAATAGTACTTAACGTAAATATTATCAAGAAGCATAATCCAAATACTATCAAATCAAATATTTATAATATTTCTCATGCATATTAAATATTATCCACTCACCTGACTCAAAAGCGATCGAAATTCAAAAGCAGAATATTGTCGGAATCCTACTGACGTATCGCGGGCAGAATATCAGGATTATCTGAATATATAAAAGAAATACATACTCAAAAGAAGTAGAATACCTTTAGTAAACATATCTAAGAGTTCAACTCATAATCCTATGTGTTTTGAATTAAACTATCTATTTCTCGCAAAACCTAAAAACAATGGTTTCTTTCTAATCTAGTTCAAGATACACAATTCGTAAAATTAATAATAACTCATCAAATAAGCCTTAAGTATCCATCAAACCAATCTGAAATACTAATATTTCACTCCAGGGACCAAACTGTAATTTTCCAATGTTCAGGGACTAAACTGTAATTTTCCAAAGTTCGGGGACCAAACTGTAATTTTCCATCAAAAGGACTAAAACGAATTTTCATCATCTTCAACCTAAACCCAGAATTCCAGCAAGGGTTTTTCACTATTTCTCAATATTTTCTTACACCAACACATCAAATAACATCAAAATCATCTACAATCAAACCTATTATTAATCATTACCCAAAACATTAAACCCTAAACATCTTAATCCATTCATCCATCAAATTCAAATAAAATCTACAAACCCTAATCACCAATGCAAGCAATTAGATTAACTATTACACAATACTTTTACATAATAACACATAGACATTACCTTAATATTTATTTCTCCTCCTTCCTTCTCCTTTCCTCTTTTCTCTTCTCCTTTCTTCTCTCTTTCGGCTCACCCTAAATTTTCAGATTGCTTCTCCTCTCTTTTTTTTCTATTTATATTTTACAAGTTACTATTGTATCCTTAATTCATTTAAACCTAATCTTAAGTCATTAAGGGCATTAATGCCTTTTTTATTCAAAGTTACAAAACCCTAAAATTATTTTCCTATTTAAGATTTCAAAACCCTACAATCTCCCTACCTTATAAGAGTTTCGTCCTCGAAACTAAATAAAATGTTTGAATACATACCGATATTATTAAAAAGATGAGGGTATTCCTCACACATCTTTTCCTCAAGTTCCCATGTTGCTTCTTCAATTGAATGACTATACCGTGTTCTAAAAGCTGTTTTTTTTTTTTTGAAATGTCTTCTTTCCTTATCCTTAACAATTCACCGAAGCCCTATGCTTTGACACTGATCCATTTCCCCAAAATCACATCAAAATCAACCATATCTAAAACATTCAAGTCTACCATAAGGATCTTACCTCCAATTTCTATCTCACAATTTTAATACACATACTTCACTAATATTGATTCATCCAAGGAGTAGAAGCTAAAATAGGAGATCCTATTAGAGTTAGTCGCCTATCTAACCTCATGGTAAAATATTGGGACACAAACTAATGAGTTGCACCAGTATCGAACAAAACTCTTGCTTCAAAAGAGCAAACAGGAAGAATACCTGAGACAACTGTATTGGATGTCTGAGCATCCTGCTGAGTTAAGGCAAAGACTCTAGCATGTCCTTGACTCTGCTGCATCTGACCTCTATCACCTGCACCACGGCCTCTCTGACCACGACCACCAAAATCTCTACCACCATGAGCTATAGACTGGCTCGTTGACGGTGTCTGAACAGGACGTTGAACTGAACTAGATGCCCCTGAAGCTGACATCTGTCTCCTAGGGCACTCTCTAACCTTGTGGCCTATCTGGCCACAGCTAAAACAAGCTCCAATCCTTTTATAACACTCTAAACTATTATGATCTCCTCCACAATACTGACATAAAGAATTCCCAGATGGAACAAATGAACTACGAGGTGCAGTTTGAACTGAACTTTGACCATAACTCTGAACACCACTACTACCACTCTGATTGTTTGAGTCACTAACTGTAGTTCTTGGTCTAAACCTCCTTTGAACCCAAGAATCCTGACGACCACTTTGTTCCCTAAACGGACCTGCACTCGGTCCTCCTGGTTGTCTAAAAGACTGACCCTCTTCTCTAGCCCTCTTAGGTTGACCTACACCTATGTCCTCCAATTCTCGTGCCTCTATCAACCTAGCGCAATCAACAGCTGAGGAGTAAGATGGAAACACTTGGGACACCATTACTATGAACATAGAGGATTTAAGTCCTCTAATGAATCTTTTCACTCTCCACTCCTCCGTAGGTAGGAGATATTCAGCATATCTAGACAACTGAGTGAACTTCAGATCATATTCATCAACTGTCATGCTCCCTTGAGATAACCTCTCAAACTCATAAAGTCGAGCATCCCTGACACTCTGAGGGAGAAACCTATCCAAAAACATGGTACTAAACTCCTTCCAAGTCCACTGAGCCTCTGTTGGTCTTGCCTTCTTCCTAGACTCAAACCAAGAGATTGCCACATCTCCCTCCAACCTAAATGACGCCAAACTCACAGCTCGATGGTCTATACATCCCAAAACTTCACATCGACGCCATATATCATCTAGGAACCTCTGGGGATCCTCTGAATTGTTCGTCCCAGTGAAAGTAGGAGGTGCTAACTTCATGAAGTCATTCAAGGGCACATTTACTCCTTGAACAATGTGAGATGATGACGTTACATCTCTATCCCTTCTCCTATCTCTCTCCATAGTATACTCTATCCAAGTTCGCATAGCCTGGCTGAGCTGCTGAAATTCTGTCATTGTCTCAGCATCAGCCTCAGCCTCTCCTACACCTGCTTCATCAGCCTCATTTTCCTCTTCAACCTCGTAAGACTCCTCCTCTATTAGTGGAGGTATTTCCTCATCATGTTGAGGTGCAGGCACACCTCCTCTTCTTTGCCTAGTATTCCTCAATTGCACAATAGGGACGTCATCCTGATCGTCACTTACTCTAATAGTATCAGTTATACGCCTATTCCTCGACATATCCTATATATATAAAAATAACATACATTTGTCATGTCGAAACAATAGCACCATAGTTATCACTTAATTATAGGAAAACATATCTATAGAAAACATAAGGAATCAAGAAGACATGCTTGATGAGAGTTCAGAATTTCAAGCATAACAAACAAGACAATACAGATCCTAATGCTCCACATATTATAAATTAACTATATATATATATATTTTTTTTTTTCCAAGCTTGATACTAAGTTTCATCACTACTACCTTCTTTTTTTTTGTTATACCAAGTTTTATCACACACTCTTTTATTTTATTTATCTTAAAATTTTAGCTCTGATACCATCTTTGTCACGACCCGATTCCCGGATCTGTGACCGGCACATAGATATGGTTCCCCTCCAAGGTTCCACACCTATGCGAACCCAAACTTACACACAAACTTAACATTCTTATTCGGAATTCAACGCAGCGGAAATAACAAAGTAAATTTTATAACATAATTCAAATGTCTTAATACAAAAGTTGGGTAATCTTATTATAATAGTGGAGCGCTAACTAGACATAAAAATAAAAATGTCAATTACAACCAAAATAATAAGTTCTGAAAATTCAACGATAATGATCTGCTAACGAGCTACGATCCTGAAAATAATAAATAATGAGGGGGTGAGTTCAACAACTCAGTGAGTAGATAACATCTAATATACACATGTGAGATAATACAACAACGAGAGATATATTATCGAATCGGTTCGGGGTTCTTACAAGAAGATTTCTCAAATAGGTCATATCAAGGAGATAATAGGTAAAGCTCGTCAGAAAATCATAATGCAATGAGCATGAGGCTCCAGACTGTGGGATGATCAATCCACACAGGTTGGTGACTTCCCCGACCAACTAGGATTTCAGATACGATATGCACAAAGACTAACATTCCCCTGTTAGCGTGGGTATTCTGACTGGCATACCGTAGGTATGTATATATATATCATAATCAAACAGACATATTCATATCTCAAGGCTCAACTCATGACATCAATCAAATGAGGAGCAATCAATTCACAAACAGATATTGGCTCATATCAAGAACATATATTCAACAATTGATTATGCTTTATCGTAGCAAGAATAGTACTTAACGTAAATATTATCAAGAAGCATAATCCAAATACTATCAAATCAAATATTTATAATATTTCTCATGCATATTAAATATTATCCACTCACCTGACTCAAAAGCGATCGAAATTCAAAAGCAGAATATTGTCGGAATCCTACTGACGTATCGCGGGCAGAATATCAGGATTATCTGAATATATAAAAGAAATACATACTCAAAAGAAGTAGAATACCTTTAGTAAACATATCTAAGAGTTCAACTCATAATCCTATGTGTTTTGAATTAAACTATCTATTTCTCGCAAAACCTAAAAACAATGGTTTCTTTCTAATCTAGTTCAAGATACACAATTCGTAAAATTAATAATAACTCATCAAATAAGCCTTAAGTATCCATCAAACCAATCTGAAATACTAATATTTCACTCCAGGGACCAAACTGTAATTTTCCAATGTTCAGGGACTAAACTGTAATTTTCCAAAGTTCGGGGACCAAACTGTAATTTTCCATCAAAAGGACTAAAACGAATTTTCATCATCTTCAACCTAAACCCAGAATTCCAGCAAGGGTTTTTCACTATTTCTCAATATTTTCTTACACCAACACATCAAATAACATCAAAATCATCTACAATCAAACCTATTATTAATCATTACCCAAAACATTAAACCCTATACATCTTAATCCATTCATCCATCAAATTCAAATAAAATCTACAAACCCTAATCACCAATGCAAGCAATTAGATTAACTATTAAACAATACTTTTACATAATAACACATAGACATTACCTTAATATTTATTTCTCCTCCTTCCTTCTCCTTTCCTCTTTTCTCTTCTCCTTTCTTCTCTCTTTCGGCTCACCCTAAATTTTCAGATTGCTTCTCCTCTCTTCTTTTTCTATTTATATTTTACAAGTTACTATTGTATCCTTAATTCATTTAAACCTAATCTTAAGTCATTAAGGGCATTAATGCCTTTTTTATTCAAAGTTACAAAACCCTAAAATTATTTTCCTATTTAAGATTTCAAAACCCTACACATTGATAATCCTATCTGTAAACATAATTTTAACAGAGGGACTCAGCCATCAAATAAGCAGAACGAGTAGAACTATCATGCGTGCAATTAACCTTTTACATATCCGAAACTGAAGATTCTACACGTGAGGTGGCATTTTCATGTTGGAAATTACTATTTATAACAAACTCATATTCTTGTTTATTTAAACCCATAATTCTAAAGATAGATCATGGAGATCAATTGTCTAATTTTCTTCTTGATGGGAGGAGAAAATTAGTTAATAAATTAATGAGAAGAGATCCCTGATTTACCTATAAATAATAGCATGTATACTTTATCTACGGTGACTGGTAGTTATAGATCAGAAGTTTCTCTCGTAAATTTTTTCTATTATTTTGAAATTGTGTTGCCCTTACTACATCGAAGAAAGCTGTGTTGCTGCTGCTGTATTGAAAATTCATTTTATGTTTGAGCAAAAATAACTAGAGATATTTATAATCTAAATTTCCACTACTATATAAATTTAGTTTTCAGATTATATAAAGCATGTATAAAATTTCAAAGCATGGAAAACGAGAAGTCTGGGTGGAGTCTAAAAATGAGGCACGAGCATGCAGCTTGCGACACATCTATGGTGGGCTTTTTTTACAGAAAATGTGAAGCACACAAGGAAAATTAGCAGCATAGTGAGCAACAAAGGTCGTGGGGTTCTTGAATTTCATCCTTGGAATGTTTTTTTTCGCTTCCATGTGATTTGTACAAGTGGAAATTCTCTTCATATCTGCTCATAGTGATTCCAGAACACCTAACCTTTTCATCATAGTTTACGTGTTAAACCTGAAAAGGCGTAGGAAGAATGGAATCACCAGTCGGCTATTTTCCCCATTGTCATCTGACATGGCTTTTCAAAAGTTTTTAGAAAAAAAAAGAAATTTTTTATTTTTTATTAAAAAAAATGGTGTTTTTAAATCATTTTCATGTATTAATATCAACTTTCAAAGCAACATTAAACACATTCTCAAGTGAAAGTTTTTTGTTTTACAGATTGGGAGTATGATTAAAGTTATTTTTTAAAGTATTTTTTTCATTCAGAAATACATCAAAATAATTTTTTTATAAAAATCTTAAAATACTTCAATTTTTAATTAAAAAAATTAATTTTTTTCAAGAATATTTTTAAAATTAAATGACAAACAGAGATATTGGGATGTGACTCACGGTGGGACGACTTTATTTGATCGAGAGCTTCATGTTTTTGGTATGTCTATAATCAACCATGATAAAAAATAAAAAAAACTTTAAATGATGAGATTAGATAAAAATAAAGAAAAAAAGAAAAAATCAATAAAATAATATAGTTGCCGGGTTTTTTTTGTGGTAAGGGAGAGGCCTATCGTCTAATTCTTATTTTCTTACAAGGCAGACGGATTTATGTTTTGAAAAAGAAAAGGAAGGTAACAGGCAATTGAAAAATGCTTTTCTGTGAAAATTACTTTATGATTTTTGGTTTAAATTAAATATTATTTCAATTTATTTTCAATATATATATATATTTGAAGACGAACATAAAACTAACAAAGATAATTAAGAACAAATTCATAAACATAGAGATCGAATATATATATTTTAAATCTCCAAGGACTAACTAATTGGTTTCGGTAAACTATAAGGAGTAAAATATAATAAACTCTTGATCGCTAGAGCGCGTGCAGGACTTCTCTGTTTCTGGTGGCATCAAATATGAATGGGGGGTTGGGCGTGTTACATGTTCTCATGCTTCATGCAATTAGACCACACACGTGTGCTCAATAATAAATTAATTTTCCAGTGATAACTTCTCCTCCATTAGATTTATTTTTACTAAATTCAACCAATCATCATCCACAAATAATCTAACCCGCGTAGATCTACCTAGTACACATAAGGAACATTATTGCCAATGTTAAAATACTAAGTAGACATAGAAACATGCGATGGGACACGTCTAATTTTTATTTTTTTATTAATGTGAGTGTCCGGATCATTTGTACATATCTCGACTAATTCTACGAGTCCTGAAATTAACTGGTTATTATTATATTAGCAACCACAAAACTCGAACCTAAAATCACTGGAGAAATAGATCTATTAATCTCAAACTCTTAGTACCATGAGGGTGTGTTTGATTGTTTGGTTAAGGTAGAGATTTAAAAAAAAAACATGTGAACTCCACCTGTAAAATTTGGTAAAGCTACAATTCACGAAAAACAGCAATTCACTGCTTTTCATGCAGTGAGCAGATAGGGGCTTGGGGGTGGGGCTGGGGGGGTTGTGGGGTGGTTAGGGCGAGGGGCTGGGGAGAGAGAATGAATAAAAAAGAAAAGGAGATGAGATTATTTATATTAGAGTTTGTTGTTATTTAATTTATTATATTTTCATATAAAATATTTTTTTTTAATATTAACATAATCTAAAAATTAATTAAAATATAAATAAATATATTAGAAGGAGATCATAATATAATTTTTGGCTCGCAATCCTAATTTTGTTTCAGATGATATTTTACTATATATTGTTCTTGGATCGTAGAGACCTTCACGTATAAATTTATAATTCATGATGAAATTACAAGTAGTTTGATGAGAGAATAAAAACAAGTGTTTAATTTACTTGAATTATTAATTATATTTTATTAAATATTTAAAAAAACAATATATATATATATATATATGTTTTAAAGTAATTTCACAAGTTGAAAGCAATATGAAAAGCTTGATAACCAAACACTTGAAACTGCTTTTCATTAACCTCAAACTCAACCACGGTTTTAACCAAACACTTTAAAAATTATTTTGAATCGCAGGTAAAATGTTTTTCATGAAACTATTTTTTTAAAAGCTCAACCATAAAAATAAAAGTAATACCAGAGACACTCTATATCACCTACCTATTGGATTCGAAGAGGGTGAATTACTTGGCCTAATTCCATGTAAAGTGAGTTAAAAAAAATCCAATAAGATTTCTTGAAGGAGAAGAACATGGACAAGTATAACACAACATAAATTTAATACAAGATTTAAAAAATATTTAAACTAAATTAATATTTATTATCCTGTCACTCATATTATTACAACAAAAGTTAAAACAAAATGCATTGTTTCTGTTCACTGTGACTCATTATCACTGTGGACTGGATATCTACTCCAGTGCTTCGCGCGTAGATGTTTGCTTTTTTTTTTCATTAATGAACAGTGTATTAACGAAAAAACCCCTCGAAAAAGAAAAAAAACATCGCCGCTTTCAGGGGCTCAACGGTCATTGACCGTTTTCGGTCCGGTTCGGCTGGGCGGGTTTTTTTTTATTTTTATTTTTGAACAATGTATTAACTATTTTGTCCCTTAAAAAGGAAAAAATCAGGCCTGGGAGTGAGGGGCGTTCCGGTAATTAACCATTTTTTTTCATTTTAATGTTGGCGTGTCGTCGGAGGCGCCGTCCATTTTCGTGCTCACGTGTGTTTCAGACAGCGCGTGAGGCTTGATCTGGCATCCAAAAATGCCCGACCGCGTATCTAGAATGATTTTCAGGCATGTTCTCTTCCACCTGGTGCGGCGCGTGTAACGATATGGTGTCTGGAAACATGTCAATGGTCTTTTGAATCCCCCCATTTCTCTCTCCTCCTGCGCAAGTTGACGTTAGCGCAGATGCTTTTTGTCAAATTTCATTTCAGTCCCTGAACGTTAGATTTGTTTTTCTAGCCCTTATTGCTATTATATAGGTTTTAATTTGTTTCAATTTAGTCTTTCAATTGAAATTGAGTATCTATTGTAGTTTCAATTAGGTTTTCAGTCTTTTAATTTTTCGGATTGCTCTAAAATCCGGATTATATTTGGTATCAAAGTTCTGATTGCTTGCAATTTCATCATTTTCATGCAGATTTATTATAAATCCTTAATATTTTCAGTATCAAAGTTTGATTTCTTTCAATTTTATCCTTTATGCAAGTTAATTATTGATTCCAATTTCATTTTGGTCCCAATTCTTTTAATTTTCAGTTTAGTTTTAAATTATTTAATTTCAATGTTTAGATTTACTTCAATTTTGTCCTTTAAATTAAATATATTATTTAAAATATGTCAAATTAATTATATGTTTGTATATTTATTTCAAATTAAAGTATGTGAGACTAATTATATGTTTGAATATTTATTAAATGTTATCGCCTGAAAATATATAGAGAGAGAAAGAAATAACCTACGATTTCTTGAAAAAAAAATTAATATCAGTATTGTTAAATACATTTAATATAATAATATGATGAATAAATCTTATAAAAAAATTGGTTTTGGATGTTAATTTTTTGCTCTTTTGTTTAAGTTTATTTCTTAAAAAAAATTACAGTGTTTTTATTTTTAATATTTAAAATCTAATATTACTAGGGGAAAAAGACAGCTCAAAAAAAATAATATTTGCCTAGGTTATCTACAATTAAAAAAAATACAAGTCACTTCCCATTTCGATTACACTATTCCTTTTAGACGGCAAATAACTAATTATAGCACGAAAAAAAATTAAGTTGATTTCTTGAAAATATCACAATAATTTTTATTTATAATGTGTCAGATCTAATATTGTTGGGAAAAAAAGGCAACTCATAAAAAAAAAGTTGACAAATTTACTTAGGTTATTTACAATTAAAAAATATATGAACCCCTTCCCATTTTGATTACACTATTTCTTTTAGACGGGGAAAAATTTATTTATAACATATGTTATGTATTATAATGTTACTAATCAAATATTAAAATAACTAATTACAACATGTAAAAAATCAATTAGTTTTCTACATAGAAAAAAGTCTAGCACAACGCGCGAGCAAGCATACTAATTATAGCACGCAAAAAACTCATTTTTAACATATTTTATCTAGTGTAATTTTACTAATAAACATTAAAATAACTAATTATAGCACGCAAAAAAAAAATCTATTTCTGAAAAAATCTACAATATTTTTTTTTAATGTGTCAGATCTAATATTACAGGGGAAAAAATCATAATTTTTTTTGCCTAGGTGATCTACAATTAAAAAAGATGCGAGTCACTTCCCATTTCGATTACACTATTTCTTTTAGGCGGAATTTTTTTTTATGGCATATTTTATCTATTACAATTTTATCAATTATATATTAAATTAACTGATTACAATATGTAAAAAATCAATTAGTTTTCTACATTGAAAAAAACCTAGCATAACAAGCGGGCAAGTATACTCGTAAATACTATTCTGACTTTTTCTTAAAGCTATTGTCAGGCCATTAAGTTTTCATGTACAAATTTATGAACCTACGAAAAACACCCACATCCTTTTATCAACCTTTTTTTTTCCATTAGGTAAATGCAATGATTAAAAAATATAAGAGCAAAGATAATTTGAATCAACTTATCAAAGATACAATCTGAGTCATGGTAGTGAGATAATTTTTATAAAAATACAAAAAACTTATGAAGTTTAATTTCAAAATAACACAATATTAAGGATAAGATAAAAAAAATTAGGTGAAAAAATAATCAAAGGTAACTCGAATTAATATGTTAAAAACTGTGACTAGAATCATGAGATCATAATAAATTTATAAAAAAAAAAAATTATAAAATTTTATTTTCAACCAATCTAGTTTTAAATATTGAAATAAAAAAACAAGTTTATAAGATTGATATATAACCCAACAAAAAAAACAAAAAATATAATTCTCAAAACAATCAAATGTTGAAAGATTATATTGAAACAATCACCCTTATTTGATAATGAAAAACACAACAAATAAATTTATTATTCTCATTATTATAAGTAATTAGAACCAACAATTTTTCCCTGTACTTACTTAATTTGCTACAATTCCTAATTTAACCTAAATATACAACAATCAATGACAATCCAAAATCATTATTATTTTATAAAATAACTTAATTATTAACTCAAACTTTATCTAATTAACTTATTTTTTTAAAACAACTAAAATTATTTTATTCATAAATGTATTAAAATAATTTTTTTATTTTTAAAAAGTTAATTTTGATATCAATATATGACAATAATCTAAAATCATCAATAAATATTAATTTAAAATAAAAAATATTTTTTATTAAATTTTTTCAAAAACATTTTTAAAACTCAATGCAAAAATGCAAAATAGGAAGTGTATTGGAAGGTAAGATTTCATTTCATGACGACAAGAAGAAAAATAAAAGGCAAATTAATTAAAGAGCGTTTTTTCGTGGCAAAACAAAGAAACGTTTCGACGGATAGGTAGAGAGAAAAATAAAACAAAACTTTTGAGGGATGACTAAGACTTGTTGATTCGAAGGGTGTCCAAGTTCTCTTCATGTATGTATTCCTGCCCCCACCGGGTCCCTCCCTCTCTCTCCTACACTACAACGGCGGGGACGCTTCACTATAGACTCTCTCTCTCTCTAGAAGCGTTTTTTTTTCTTTTTCTTCGTTTCAAATTTGCTTACCATCTAGCTATAAAGGCCTGTTTTTCTCCCTCTCTGTCTCCCTCTGACAAAATATAGTTCATTCAAAACCATTTGGTGGTTTTGGGTCGATTGTCTCTCGCTTTCTCTCCCTCCCTCCTTTTCTTTTCATTTTTTCCAAGTGAGATAAAAAAAACACTGCTGGAGTTTGGTAGTACAAGGTTTTGCTTTTACTATAAAAAGATGATGAATTGCTTGGATTGGTTTCTCGTACATAAAATGTGTAACTGCAGATTTCAGCTCTTCCTGTCTATCTAAGTATAAGTGAATGACCCTATAACTTTCTGTGTATGCTTCTGTGCTACTGCATGTTAGAGATCAGCAAAAAAGATCTAACTGGGTTTTTTAAGGTACGGATATTCTTTCCCTTGTTAGGCTGCAATGCCTTTTCTTGTTTTTTATTAGTGGGTTTTTGATCATTTTTTGTGAGAGGAAAAGTTGGTGGGTTTTATCGTTTTTTTATTGCTGATTTTTTTTATACCCATTTAAACTGTTTTTCTTTTCTAAGTGGGGTTGATCTTTCGGCCTGTGCCTTTGATATTTTTCCTTTAGAAAGAAAGAAAATATTTTTTTTATCGATGAAAATGTCATGTTCTATGTCACTGTTTCATCTTCTATTTTTTTTTAATTAATTTTATATCTGAAAATCAGTTATAAGAGAGAAGAGAAAAGGGTATGCTGAAGTATAGGATATGAGAAATTAACTGATTTATATGCATTTGTTGTAGATCCCCAAATTAGGCCTAGTTAATTCCTTCAAAATCTTAATGGGGTTCTAATCTTGTCAGAGTTTTGTTTTTGTTTCTAACAGGAAATGAGAATTAAAGCTGAAGATGTTTGATTTCTATAGTTAAAGGCAGCTGCTTTGCATATATATATATATATATATTTTTGTAAAAAAGAGAAAGATTCAAACATGTTGAGCTCATAAATGGACTGAGATAGAAGGAGCAGCCCATTTTGGCCGCAATGTTAAAAGCATTAGCTCCTGGGCTGCTGTTGGTTTTTTTATTCCTGATATCAGCATCTGCGAACGACAACGAATTTTCTCGATGTAATTGTGAAGACGAGGGCAGTTTATGGAGCATAGAAAGTATTCTTGAGAGCCAAAGAGTGAGTGATTTCTTGATTGCTGTGGCCTATTTTTCAATCCCTATTGAGTTGCTGTACTTCGTTAGCTGCTCAAATGTCCCATTCAAATGGGTTCTCTTTGAGTTCATTGCTTTCATTGTTCTATGTGGATTGACCCATTTGATCAATGGCATGACCTATGGTCCCCACACATTTCAGCTTATGCTTGCCCTCACTGTCTTCAAGATATTAACTGCTCTGGTTTCTTGTGCCACTGCTATTACCCTTTTCTCTCTCATTCCTTTGCTTCTCAAAGTGAAGGTGAGAGAATTCATGTTGAAGAAGAAGGCATGGGATCTTGACCGTGAAGTTGGGATTATAATGAAACAGAAAGAAGCTGGGTTGCATGTTCGTATGCTTACTCAAGAGATTCGAAAATCACTTGATAGACATACGATTCTCTATACTACCCTTGTTGAGTTATCGAAGACATTGGGGCTGCAGAATTGTGCTGTTTGGATGCCTAATGAAATCAAAACCCAGATGGATTTGACATATGAGTTGAATAGAGGTAACTATTCGAGTTCGGATAATCTTTCAATTCCAATCACTGATCCTGATGTTATTCGGATTAAACAAAGTGAAGCAGTAAACATTCTTAGGCTTGACTCTGCACTTGCTGCTGCAAGCCATGGGGAGTCTGGTGAGCCAGGGCCTGTAGCTGCAATTCGAATGCCAACGCTTCGTGTCTGCAATTTCAAAGGAGGAACTCCTGAGATAATTGAGACCTGTTACGCAATACTGGTGCTGGTTCTCCCAGGTGGGCAACCCAGATCTTGGACCAACCAGGAAGTAGAGATTATTAAGGTGGTAGCTGATCAAGTGGCTGTGGCTCTCTCCCATGCTGCAGTTCTGGAAGAGTCCCAGCTTATGAGGGAGAAGTTGGAGGAACAAAACCGAGCTCTACAACAGGCCAAAAAGAATGCAATGATGGCAAGCAAAGCAAGGGGTGCGTTTCAGAAGGTAATGAGTGATGGGATGAAGAGGCCAATGCATTCGATCTTAGGTTTGATTTCGATGATACAGGATGGGAATTTGAGTGGTGAGCAACGGATTATTGTTGATGCAATGATGAGGACTAGCAATGTCCTATCGACATTGATAAATGATGTGATTGAAATTTCAACAAAGGATAGTGGAAGATTCCCGTTGGAGATCAGATCTTTTGGGTTACATGCCATGATCAAAGAAGCAGCTTGCCTTGCCAAATGCTTATGCGTTTATAGTGGCTTTTGTTTCTCAATTGAGGTTGACAAGTCCCTGCCGGATCATGTTATGGGCGATGAAAGGAGGGTTTTTCAGGTGATTTTGCATATGGTTGGGAACCTACTTGATTGCAACAATGGAGGAGGATCTGCAGTGCTTCGGGTTTTCTCTGAGAATGGAAGTCAGGAGTGGAATGATCAGAAATGGACAGCTTGGAGGCAAAACATGTCTGATGGGGATGTATATATCAGATTTGAAATTGCAATAAACAATAGTGTTTCTGAATCAGAGGGCTCAACTTCAATGTCACAACTTCGTGGTAAGAAGTATGCCAGCGATGTTGTTGAGGAGGGCTTGAGCTTCAGTATTTGCAAAAAGCTGGTCCATGTAAGAATCATAACCTTTGTATGTATAGATGCACTCATACCACTATCCTTTTCCAATACCATGACCTGAAATACTAGAAACTACTGATACTAAACTTATGATTGAAAATGATTGCAAGCACAATCTCTATCTCATGATTAGGATTTGCATTTCTGTGTCCAAGATGCAATGCCAGTGAAGATGATTCAGTTATGTATCCGTGTGGTTACAGATATTGCACAGACCAGTCATGTTATACTAATAGGATAGTTACTCATGCTAAGCACAATCTTTGTCTGATGAAATGCTTCATCCTTGTTTGGCAACCTCTGTTCAATGGCTTTGTTGTCTGTGACAAGATGATTAATGTTAGCTGTCTGTGACAAGATGATTAATGTTAGCGAGTCTTTTGAGTTTGATTATATATCATTTGGAGCTGCGCAACAGGTTTTTGCTTTTGAGAGGTTTTTGTTTTCAATATTTATTACCAATTATTTTGCCTTAATAAGTTATCTTAGATGATGACGTCTATTAAATATATAGTTGGAAAGAACTAGCTCTTTATGTTTTAGAGTGAAAATCATCGGTGCCTTGTGGTTTGGATGAAATGCAAATTCTGGAAGAATTCAGCAGCTTGTTATGCCATGGAAACAACTAGTTAGGTGTAAAAACCGTTTCCTTTCTTGTTGCTAGGCTTTGAGTGTCTCAGTAGAAGCAAGCATGCATCTAAATAGCCATCGCATTTTTTTCCCTGCCAAGTGTTTTTTTATTTTTTTCTAACCTCGCATTTGATAGTTGATGCAAGGTAAGATCTGGATGGTGCCCAATTCTCAAGGCCTTGCTGAAAGCATGGGGTTTGTTCTACGGTTTCAGCTTCGATCATCCATATCAATAGCCATCTCTGAACCTGGAGAATCCTCAGAGCACCCACATTCCAACTCTCTCTTCAGAGGTTTGCAGGTTCTATTAGCTGACGCTGATGATTTGAACAGAGCTGTGACTCGGAGGCTGCTCGAGAAGCTAGGTTGCAATGTCACTGCAGTTTCATCTGGGTTTGAATGCCTTAGTGCTATCGGTCCAGCTGCATCTTCTTTCCAAATAGTTCTTTTGGATCTTCAGATGCCTGAGTTGGATGGATTTGAAATTGCAGCGAGAATCCGGAAGTTTAGAAGTCGAAGTTGGCCTTTGATCGTTGCCTTGACAGCAAGTTCAGATGACGACGTGTGGGACAATTGCTTGCAGATTGGAATCAATGGAGTCATTCGGAAACCAGTTGTTCTACAAGGAATTGCCAATGAGCTGCGAAGAGTCTTGCTCATGGCAAACAAAGCTGTGTGATGATACGTAGTGCAAGTCACAAAACAAAAAACAAATTCACAGTTTTGGGGTCGCAATTGAATAACCAGGCAACGTTTAGCCTCTGAAATCCCAGCCCATCTTCTAGTATAGAGACGGTTACTTATACATACATTTACAGTTACAAGGATATACAAATTTAGCTCGCCATTTTCTTGATTGATAGAGGTCCATCTTCCTCACAGTTGCATCTTGCATAACCTATCTAATTCGTTCTTTTATAATATACTCTTTTCAAGAAAACAGAATGCACGCAGTGGAAGCCATTTGAAGTTGATTGAATGAACTCGAGTTTATTGATTCAAGTAGTCGAACCGATACATACGATTGGCATTTTGTACCCGGAACATTCATGAGTAAAAATAGAACCTTGGTAATAAGAAAGCTGTTTTTTAGTTGAAAGTATACACTCGAGATTAAAAAGTGTTTTTCTTAACGGAAGGTCTCATTTTATTTGAAACTGTTCTGGGGTTTTTTGTATGGATAAGAATGGGTTCCAAGTTCTGTTTTCATACATACATACAAACCACATCGTTACATAAGATTCCATAGGGATACGATGATATCTGTTGGTGATCCTTCGGGCAAAGAAATTTCGATGACCCAGAATATAATAATCGCCATCTACATGCATGGTGTTCAGAAATGTAGGGTCACGTGTCTTGGACGTTCTTAAGTTCCTCTCCGTGCTCGCCCGCTGCAATAGGAGAGTGGGAAAGTGCGCGGAAGAGTGGGGGTCAATCAATCAGCTGATATTTTTTTGTTTGAAAAATGACACAGGTAGTGTGAAATCCTAGGTAAATGATACCGGCTCAAAGAATATCAAAGAAATGATATAATTTGAATACAACCATTATTCACGATGTTAAACAATGCTTGCATAATTCAAAACTCTGTCAGCCACATTAATCAGTAGACCCTCAAACTAGGAAAAAAGATCTAAGCCAGATGTCGAAGAACTGATGCCCCCCTCCTAGATGTGCTGGTGCCTGGTGCTGATATTCTTTTTAGGAGATAAAAATGGTTTGATGGCCCCCTGGATGTATTATAAGTTGTGTCTTATTGATTTTTTTCCCAGGTATGGCAGCAGGGATATCGTGGACTGAAAGTTTTTCTTGAAAAGCTCGCAGGAAGTATATCACACGCAGGGTATTTTCCATCGACCAAGATAGGCTACGGTCCTCTGTATATTGATAAACCCAACTCTCAAGTTAATGGTTCTCAAAGGAGAAACCTTGCCTTGTTTGGGTTTCAAAACGAAGAGAGATGGCATCTGGACTTGGTAGGGGATCATTTCTCTGTGTTTCTACAACTCACAGCTACAATATTCTTTCAAGGGACTCTCAACAGTTTATGGAAAAATCTTGCAATCAAGAATCTATATCTGGCTAGTCTTATCTTGGTTATTTTTAATTAATGTGGCTGTCCAGATCAGTTTGCGTGTATTTTAACTAATTTTACGAGTTCTAAAATTAATAATTAAATAAATCTTTAATAATTATCATATTAGCAACCATAAAACTTCAATCCGAACTTACATGAAAAGCAAACGCTGAGTTCCAATGGTTTTATCTTGCTTCTTTTTGTCAAACCCATGCATGAATCTCAAAACGTACATGGACTCTTTCTTTTGTTTGTTTGAAATATCACACTGTGTGGACCCCTCCTTATCTCCCCCGAGAAGCTCGATGCAATATTCCATGAATTTGGCCAGTGGATTATTCCATTTGACGTGCCATTATTTTATTCGTAGGACTTGACGTTAGATCCTCTTGTAATACTTACTTTACTATCTCTTCTTTTTACTTTGCCAGTTCACGGATTTTGTCCTACCCGTCAATTTTTACATAAACATGTTCTTGGAAAGTGGGATTAGGTGATGGCTCATTGAGAATCAACTACTAGGTATGCAAAGGTTGGTGAGCTCCTTGTCAACATTGTTTTACGGATATCTTTCACTTTATATATTATTCATTTTTTCTCGATCACTAAAATAAAAATAATTTTTTTACTTTTCACGTATTAAAGATCAATATTCTATTAAATACACCAAAAATTTAATTATCTAAAAATATTTACAAATTATTTTTAATTAAGTTTTATTTTATTTGACAATTCTTAAACACGTAATTATTTTCATATAAATCCAATGTCGAATTAATGATCTAACAAAAGGTTTATTAAATATGCAATGGATAGCCATGTGAGCTCACTAATCTAGCCAATATTTGGTGAAAGTTTTGGGTTATTCATTTTTGAACCATGTGATTTGCTGTAAATTCACAAATGTATCACTTTATCACCAAAATTTGCGCAAAAACTTGATTTTTAGTCAAAATTTGGCCGAAAGAGCAACCTTACGACCTATGCCTATCAGGCTATCGCATGTTTGTTTGACGAATCGTTAACTATATGGATCAAAATCATAATAGATAAGGGACTCAATTAAAACAATCGATAAGTGGCAAATCCAATTGGAATACGCATGGATAGTCCCTTCTTTTCTTAAACTTGGAGAGGGTAAACAAAATATTGTAATACACAAACACACAAAGTCAATCCCACAATTCATTCATAGCAAGTTCCCAAAGAAAATAATTTTTCACTCTTTTGTAACAAGAACTAAATTAGAATATCATTGCAACTGGGCAATATATATATATATATATATATACACACACTTTGTCAGTGTTGTTTGTGTCTCACGAAGAGCGGCAGACAAGCCTTGAATCAGATTACATTGCTTCTTGAATACTAAAACACTAGGATTTTAGAATCGAAGAAGATGGAGTCAGAGAAAGGATCATGGGCCTCGAATCTTATAAACGCAACTTGGCTTAAAATTTTGGATGCCAGATCATGTTCTTCACCAGTTACTTGGAGTGTGTTTTTTGTTCTGTAAAAGCGTTTGTAGAAGGGGCTCTGCATCGCAAATAAAATATCACCAAGGATTTTCTTCGATGCTTTTAGATTGCATGAAGTGAATCTAAACATATAAATATATATATTTCGTCCGAGAAAGACAGATGAGTTTATCATACTCAAAGCCAACATGGAGGTGTATTTTATTGTCACTAGAGCGAGAGAAAATGTTGTTTGCCATAGATCTAGCTCTGCACGCAAGATTAAATACTCCTGAATTATAAAATAGAAAGTTACGAGCCTGCATTGATATAGAAAAGCATTTCTAGCCCCGATGCATGCATTCATCCTCTAAACTTTAGGTTATGAAATATTTAAAAGAAAGTTGAGGCTGCCCAATTGAGTAATTAATTTGGACTTTGCTGTCTATATAGATTCTGGCATGGTAAAACTAATTACCACATACTTTAACCAGCACGATGATCACTACTTGAATAATAGATTTTTTAATGCGAGGGAACTTCACTATTCGAAAAGAATATTTTGTGAGTTCAGATAAACAATTAAAATTTAGGTTATCTCAAACTCTTATAAAATATACATATCTGACTCAAACTCGAGATCTATTATACAAATCCTAAGTTTTCTATCATCATGCCATATCTCTTTTGAGACCTTGAATAATGAAAATGGCTGCTAGGAAATGGGTTACAGATGAGGGGGGTTACAGTCATGGTAACCTGTTGCTTCCACATTTCCCCTCCCTAAGTGTGTTTGGTTCTTCCATGAGTAATTAAATGTACATAGCAAATAATTACCGATCGATAATGACTTGCTTTTTGTTTGCTTTCCAAGAGCTCCATTAGTACTCAACATGCAAGCTGCCCGGAACCTTACAAATTAATGCAAATTTTTATTTATTTATTTATTAATTCTTGTATGTATGGATTGTTAGAGAATAATATAAATCATATTTTGGTGGCTCACCTAATAGTTTTAGTTTTTAGGTGAGATAATTTCTTGACATGTATCAGAACTTGTTGACTCAGCGATCACGAGTTCGAATCTCATCACCCTCATTCTATTTGATAAAAATCAAGCACATGATAGTGTAAGTCTATACAAGTTTCAAGCCCAAAATATTTTCACTTGAGAGAGTATGTTAGAGAATAATATAAATTATTATTCTGAGGTAGTGTGAGCCCAAAAAACTTTCACTTGAGATAGTGTAGACCTATGCAAGTTTCAACCTCAAAGAATTTTCATTTAAAGAAGTGTGGGCCTGTACAAGTTTCAAGCTCAAATGACTTTTACTTGAAGAAAGTGTGCTAGAGAATAATATAAATTATATTCTAGGACATCATCTAAAAATTAAAAATTTTATATGGGATAAGTTAATTCACATGAATATTCCACACACGCACAAAACTAATGTATCTTTATCTATATGTATCCATGTTCGTTATCTATTTCTTAACCTTTAACAAGTATCAGAGAATATAATGAGGTGAAGGTATTCACTGTTAAGAGAGCTAATCAACTCAGAAATACATTTCCAAATGTTTCTTCGATCGATTGGATCTTGAAATCCGGGTCGGCCATTAGAGTCCTGTATTCTCATGAACTCAAATAACACTTGTATTCGACACATCTCCTTTCCCTGCATGGTTTCGGCCTTTTTACAAACAGATGTGGAGTCGGCCATTCAAAGCTATAGTTCTTACTGTTACAACGGTCCAAGCAAGTATGCTTCGAGTGGGCTTGGCCCGCCTGGGGACATCAATCTCTCCTATTGCTGCTGAAACTTGAACCTAAAAAGTTAGGTTCATAATAAGAGAGCCCAAGTTCATAACTCATAAAACAGAGCTGATGATGGATCGAAGGCCTTAAGGCCCAAGACTAGCACGGTCAACCGGGCGGATGAATAATTTTGAAAAATAATTTCAATTATATTTCCAAATAGGGCCGGATAAACTATTATTTTTCCATGTATGCAGACGGTTCTGGTTGACGAGAGCTTCCCCTTGCAAGACTGACTATAAAATATTTACTGGCAGGCTGCAGCATAGGTCCTTAGGGTTTGTGAAAGCTGTGGTCTACCTAATTGTTAAAATACTGTGTGAGGACCATTAGGTTTTGGACGATGCACTGGAGATAGTACTCCTCCATCCCCAAGTCCTTGTGTTTCACCTCACCTAGAATCTGATCATGCTCCTAATCGTAGAATACAAACACTTCAATTAATTAAAAATCACATCCATGTCTTGAAATATATTATTTAAATAATGATGATGATGATGATGATGATATTAGACCTGTTTTACACATTGTCACTAGTTATGTTGACGTGTTCAAATATATATATATATATGTGTGTGTGTGTAAAAATCTAAAACTTGAAGGGTCGAATTGAAAAGTTTCAAGGTTTTTGGATGTCATGGCTCCTAAAAACAATGTCTGCTTCTGCCCTTATTTTTACGACCTTTCCTAAACCTCAAAACCTAAATGATAATATAAGAAACAGCCCCACCAACCCTAACCATACCTCGCCAATTATTCCTGAATCTTTGTAAGAACATTAAGTACACCAAAGATATTTAATTTAAAGTAACAACTAAAATTAAAAAATACTTTAAAAATATAATAACAAATAAAATAGCGAGTAATTGGACCAATCTTGTGCACTGCAGATCCCGGAGATTGAAAGCATGGGAGGGTGAACCAGAGTAAAAAATTAAAAAATGTCAGTCAAAATGTAGACTTTTAATCCTCTGATTGAAAGCAGTCGGTACGCGTAATTACAAAGCAAGTCACCGACAGATCTTAACCGATGATCAAGTTATCATCAAGGGACGGCAATACTACTTGCATTAAATAATTCAGGAAGAAAAACCAGATTTTTCCAAGTTCCCGATACGGTGATTATCATAATATAAAACATGGAAATCAATTACATTAATATATTTATAATTGACTGCTCTCTTAGCCAAAGTTCCAAGCCACGTGTATATTTTATTGCAAAGCCAGTCGTAGGTACACCATTTACACCTCCTCTGCGTTATTTTAATCCTTTCACGAGCATTAAAACGAGATTGAAGCGCATGAATGAGAAAGATGTGTTGTTTCGTGACAAGACAAGCTTCGTTATTATTTATTTTCTTTTTTTATTACAAAGTATTGTAGCTATGTAATGATAATAACATTTTTACACCATTATCTAGATTTCCATCCAAACTCGTTTCAAATGTGGGATGACGAAGTCAATAAAGATTTTCAAAAGATTTCCCTTGTTTTTCACGATTAAAAATGAACCCGGTTGTTCATAGTTAACTTTAACAAGCAAAATAAAATTTTCTATGTGTTTTATGGGTCCATTCAGTACTTCAATCAGTTTCAGTAGGGGAGTTTAATGATCGATGGAAGAAACTACATGTCAAAAAAAACAAAACAAGTATTTGTGTATAGTATAAAGTTAGGGGGGTCATGCTTGTACAGTAAGCGATAAAAGATATTTAAGCATCATGTTTGTATTGTTTCAAAGTTCTCAAGGTGCGTAACATGACGATAAATAGTTTATGATCTGTATAGTATATTTCAAGTTCAGGTCAAAATATATATTTTTTATAAAAACCTGGAACAGCTAGGGTTTTATTCTCTCACCTAGACTTACAAAATACGTTTTCCAGGAGATGAAATTTTCTCGTATAAAAAAAAATATTGCGTTTCAAAAATATTTTTAAAAATAATTTTTTTTTTATGTTCTTAGATATTTTAATATGATGATACTTTCAATCATATTTTCAAAAAATCTCTTATTTAAAAAAACAAAAGCCATCTCGCTATCGTGAGATACACTAAATCTAGAAGGATGGTGAAAGCCTAATCTTGTTAAAATGTTCAACTTGAGAAGCAAGTGGCTGGTGATGTTGAAAGAAAATATAAATCTTGATTGGCTATAAAAAAACAACCATTTGGTTAGCTATGTTATTATCCAGTAATTATTGAAGTTTGTGAAAAATCATTGAGGCACGGTCCAAACAATCACCCTCACCCTCATATATATATATATATATATATATATATATATATATATATATATGTATGTATATATATATATATGTGTATATATATATTGGTATTTAGAGAAAAAAAGTTTTATTTTTTATTTACAATATTCAATTATCATTAACTTTTAGATTAGCATCAACACAATATCTTATTGCAAGTAACGTCATCCACAATCATTTTAGTAATTAGAGTCGGTGGAAAACTAGATGGTTTCACTCAAGATCCAAATAGCTTTGTGGAAATACAAACAAGGCTTTTTAAAAACAAATCTTATCAGTTTCAATTTCTTTTGTTACTTTAAAAAAATAAAAAATTAAAAGGCTCACTCATCATGTTTCTGATTATAAAAATCATGTGAAGCCAAGCAAATTAAGTTTCTATTCGGTAATGTGGTTGAAATTATTTTTGAAAGTGATTTTTATTTAAAAATACAATAAAATAATATTTTAAAAAAAAACTATTGACACCAGCACATGAAAATGATCTAAAAACATCAATTTTTTTAATTTAAAATAAACATAAAAATATTTTTTTTACTTTTTTTCAAAAAAAAATTTAAAATACAATGTCAAATAGGACCTTAAATGTCGGTCAGATTCCTCCAAGTGAAGCCAAGCAAACTAAGTATAGGTCCCACTTATGATAAAATCTCATTTTCAATTGTATATGCAAATAAAATGAAAATTGCAATCTCAATAAGGCATTGAATTTTAAAATATAGTCAATGAATGAAAAAATTGTATTACCATTCATGTCCAGCAATGAAATCTTATACCTCTTTGCATTTATATACTTCTAGAATAATCCTTGTCATGCAAAATGGGAACTAAAACTTAAAATTTCTATTAAAGTGCTTGCTTGAGTAAACCGATAATAATAAAGTAATTAGGAGCATGTTCTAAAAAATCAAAATTGTAATCTGAAACTACTATAGAAAATTATTTTATTATTTTATTTTTTAAACAAATAAAAATTAACAAACTTAAGCTAAAAAGACAAATTACATGCCTCCCGCGTTTGACGGGCTCGTAGTGCCACGTGGTGGGATCTGAGGAAGGGTAAGACTGGTCAATATATCCGTTTTTGGAAAGATAAAGGTTTGATTTGGGACCCACTACTTTCCAGAAAAGCTAATTCATTCACTACCCATCTGTCCTTTTTTTAGGATCCCAATTGGCACATTATAATTGGCAAGGTTTTTTTCCGTCCGAAAAAGTTGTTCATAAGATAAAAAATAAATAAAAAATATTATTTATATGCAGGTAAGAAATAATATTTAAGGGATAGAAAATAGATTCTTTAACAAAAACCAAATCCAACTCGAGGTGCACGTGTGGGTTATACCCATGCTATTTTGATTTTATGTATATCTTCAATCTTACACTATATAAATTACTAGAAAACTTTTTTTCCTTTTGAGTTTCATAAAATATGCAAATTATTTAGTGTTAGTTTGAAAGTATAGTTGATATTATTTTTAAAAGTGTTTTTCATTCAGAAATGCATCAAATGATATTTTTATTTTATTTTAAAAAAAAATATTTTACATCAACACATCAGAATGATTTAATCAAAAAATTATAATTTAAAATAAAAAATAAAAATAATTTTTTTTTATTTTTTTCAAAAACACTTTTGAAATACAGTGTCAGACACCTTTTTAGAATTATTTGGGATCAATCTCTTATTAATACATAGTTTGCTTTAATCATTTTAATATTTCATGTTTCTTGAAACACAATTTTAAACAAAGTTTTGACCATAAAAATAAACATACTTCACTTTAAATTTGACCTAAAATAAATATGTATAATTTGCATGGCGGCTCCAAACTAGCTTAAAATTATATTTATTTTTCCAAGAAAAGATGTGCGACATTGAAGCACCATGGGCTTAATCAAGAAGATGTTACATGAAAAGGGATGGATCGAAATTCAGTATGGCGAGTAAATTTGCAAGCACGTGCCTGAAAAACTGCACCACGACTTGACAAGCCACGGTTAAAAAAACAGTCCTCCGTGAATTGTTAAGATCAAGAATGCATTCTCATAGATCTTGCCAGCTGGGTATATGATCAATTATTGGACTATTTAATTTGACGACAAAATAAAATTGTTGAAGATCAACTTCTGGACAACGATATTCCATCAATATTTTTTAATATTTTTTTAATTCCAAGGAATATTAAATTAATTTCCTTCAATTTTCTAGCTGTGACATAGAGTGAAAAATTGCAGATCTTTCTGTAATAATATGATCTTTGCAACTAGAAAGATAGCAATCATCGCAAGACATGGTGATCGTTCAACGGAAGAGAAGGGTGAAAATAAAAGTGTGTTTTTTTAATGGTTATTGAGAGTATGTTTTAAAAGTATTTTTAAAAAAATATTTATTTTTATTTATTATTTTAAATTAAAAAAAAATGGTGTGTTTAAATTATTTTATATGTAAATATTATAAATAATTTTTTTAAAAATAAAAAAACATTATTTTAATATATTTTTTGAACAAAAAACATTTGAAAAACAATTTCAACGATACTTGCAAACAATTAATTGTGGCTGCCGTGGGATCTTATGATAAATGTGGCAGCAACATATAAACAAAGAATTTTTTTAGTCAACTTGGGAATATTTCATCGATCTTTTGAAAACCATGGCGTTCAATTCTTTTTATTTTACAATGATTGATTTTAATAATGTTCTATTAAAAAGTTAACGGCTAAGACGAACAAGAGAAGAGTCACAACCGATTAAGCTATAAATCCATCAGATCTGCCTAAACTTCTTAGCTAAATATGGCCAGCTACTTCATCCCCTTCCCTTAACACATGGATCGATGACGTTAATTACAAATTAGTGGTTCACCTCACAAAATTAATTAACTCACCATATATATGACCTTAATTATCTTGTTAATTAATTTGGTTAATTATTTTCCATATCCATGAAATGAGTCATGGATAGCTAAGCTATCCCTAGTAATCAATAGCATCTGTCCAGTGTGTGCGCGATGAAGATAAACATGAAGGCGCATTCTAGGGTTTTGTTTAAGCTGTTGGCACTTCTGCGTAGCGAAGACCCTTATTTCAACCCATTCATCTCCTTTGGAGCGAAGTGGGGGTTTTGATACTGTATTTTTAAAAAATTAATTTTTTTATTTATAATTTAAAAAAATAAGGTTTTTAAATCGTTTGGATGTATTGATATTAAAAATAATTTTTTAAAATTAAAAAAAATATTATTTTAATATATTTTTGAATAAAAAATAATTTCAAAATAAAAATTTAAATATAATATAAAAACGAAGTTGGCTTTTCACTCTCACGAAAGGAAGCCCGGTGGGATTGATTGGATTTTGAAAGTTTAGGATAAAGTCTGCGAGATGATGACGTGTACTCCACGACAGGGGACAGGGGAGCGGCGAATTTCAGCATCAACATGTACTTGTTTATATATATATATATATATATATATTATAATGGAAGGATTTAACGAGGATGTCCTCCATCATGTAAAATTCTTACAAAAAAAGAGAAAATAGCTAAACAAAAGAAAGGCATATAACTTGATATATACGAAAAGCCGTACAGAACATTCATCATAGTTTTTCTTCTTCTATTTATCCAGCTTGAGGTTTATAATTTCCTAACCAAGCAGAAAATCAATGGTTTGACATCATTGAAAGCCAAGCTATTCGTGGTTAACCTGGATTTCTCTCCGCTGACCCCACTACATAGTTTATTAAAAACAATAATCTCTCCCCCTCTAGTCTCTAATATATAATTAATGGGCGGTCTACGTTTCATTAATGGTCGAGTTAGTGGGTTTCCTTTCAAACTAATCCCGGATTAATCAATGGCTCCTCACTGTCTCGATGATAGCTCAGCCTCACGAGTTGCGAAATGCAAGTTGTTGAGTCCCAGCACTCGGAAAGGCAGCTGAAACAAAAGGAGAATATGTGTGTTTCCATTGGTGTAATGGGATGGAGGATTAGTGCGCGCGATCGTAATTATTGAGCCGATGAGGGTCCGTCAATGCTTCGACTTTAGCTTTGGAATGTCGTGTTGATACAATTTGCTAATGATTTTTAAATCAATATGAACACGTGAATCCATGTGAAGAGGGGCCTCCATGTTTCTACAGCTCAACAAGATCATTTGAGTGTAAGTCGAGGAAAATGATCTTAAAGTATTAATTAATTAATTTGATGAACGTAAAAGCTCTCCTCGATCTGCTGGACTTTGAAATCTTTGTTGTAGCACTAGCTAGATACACACACACACACACACACAATTAATCACAGAAGCACAGATCATTTCAGTTAATTAACCTACTGATACCCACAAGGAAAAGATTATTATTTTCTCTGAAAATCATCACAATTCGGAAAGTAACTCTTCTTCTGAATTTGATTTTCTAAACTCTCTCTATATATATATTAAAGTTAATATATATGAAACATTAAGGGGGGTATTATAAAATTGCCATGTCATTATTATGGCCATCAATATTCGATATATATATATATATGGTAGGCCGGGGAGCATCATAAAGCAACAAAATTATATACTGAGAATCTGGACTACAAAATTATATGGAGACAAAATATAATTTTCACACTTGTCATGTCCGTTCTACAATGACATGAAGTGGTGAGAACAACGTTGAGATCCTTCTTGAATTGCATCTCTAGGGCATGATGAAAGGAAAAAGTAGTGGACGGGGTTGAGTGAAAATAGTTAAATGGATTTCTCACCCCCTTTTTTCCCCTGCCTTTTACGTTTCGGGCTCTGTTTTAATAGGGAAGGAAATATTCTGATGTTCATCTTGTTTGACCCATGCATGCTAATTTCCACATAATTGTTCTTGGCTCTAACATTACAGGAAAACTTTTTTGAATTTTATCTGGACTTGTCAAGCTCACTGACCATTTGGGTTGTTTCTCCTGCCTGAACAGGCTTTATTTTACTTAAATAAAAAGATATATTATTTTTATCAAAACCATAAGAGAAAATGATTTTTCAACTATTTATTTTGATGATATGTTTTATCTAACAATTTTTTTTTTAATTTGTTAACAATAGCAACATCATTCGTATTTTTGAAGAAAAACAAAAGATATATTATTTTCATATTTATTTTTTTAATTTGAGGAAACCTCATCCTATCTAGGCACTCTTTGCGGGTCCTGATTAAACCATTTTTATAAAATAAATATATTTTGACTCCAACTCAGAATCTGCAAAATAAATTTCAATCTTTTTATCACCGCAACGCCTCCTAAGAACTATATTCATATTGATGGCATACCTATTTCAAATTGTTTGATATTCTTGTTCTCGATTAAAATATTACGCCTGTGCATCATTCAAATCGCTAATTATAAATATTCTATGTTCTTCCATAAGCCCATGGTGGACCGGGTGGTTAAATTAGTGACGGATCAAATAATTATAATTTCATGAATGAACAAGTCAACTTGTGTGAAGGGGATAGCGGTTGAGGAATCCAAAATGGGGCTTTGACTCTATGTTTTTCCAGCCTGGCCGGACGTTGTATTAAGTAAGAGAGCTTCTGCAAATATTATTCGCCATAGTTGATATGTTCTCGGATGAGCATAATTATCACAATTAGTTTGAATTCGATGTTCACACGAGATGTAAATGTTAGCATTATTTATATAAATGATATTTATAATTAAAAACTCGTCTGACGTTGTAATAGCAGTTATTTTTTTAAAATATTTTTTATTCGTAAATATATTAAAATAATAATTTTTATTTTTAAAATAACTGTATTTGATATCAGTATAATAAAAAAAATAATCTGAAAATACTAAAAAATTAATGTGAAGCAAAGAAGAATTTTTTTTCTTTCTAAAATGCTTTTAAAACATAAAAACAAAATAACTTTTTATTTTTTAGGCTATCCAAACTAATTAAAAAAGTTTTTTCAATCCCTAAACTTTAAAACATAATAACTTGATGTGATCGAACCTTCTATTTCATTTAGAACTTTAAATGATGATCATTTATATATATTGAAAAATTCCAACGAAAAATTCCAGGAAGTGTTCAAGGGACAGATCTTGCTCAAGGAGAGAGAGTATCACCATTACACGTGGGCCGCCGGAGCACTAGCGGTGCTGCAAATGGAGGAAGATTCTCTGGCTCGGGCAAACATGTGGGGGCAATAGCATGCCCTCATAGAGTTATATTCATTGTATTCCAACATTAATTAATTACGGGAAATTGACAAAGAGAAAGTCCTCTAAACTTTAATAATTCATCCATTCATTGTTTTTTTTTTATCTTTTCTCTATTTGAATTTGCGCCAATTCAACATTCCATGGCCATGTTTTGGATTTCAATGTCTTGAAAAAAGATCGAGAAACGATCTCTTTTCTTCACGGTCTCCATCAGTATGTTAAAGAAGCATTTTATTTAAAAATTTAAATTGTTAGGTAAAGTTCTGTAACCACGGTATGTTCAAGTTCCTCGCACCAAGTTTCTCTATCTAAATCGTGCTGGTATGTGTATTGAACTAATTCCTGCTATACATTTTCATTCTATATTGATGCAAGAATAAAGAAACGAAATGGAGCCACAAACTTCACTAAGCCAACAAAAAGTAAAAATTTGTAAAATATTGTTAATGGAGACCTGATATCATCACAGAATCCTCTCTTTTCTGTTCTTTGTGTGTTCTTTCTTTCTTCGATTAAGTTGTCATGCGATATATATATTGAAAGAACATGTTTATTTTTCAAATATTATACATGAATCTTTCATTTGCACCAATGTTTCCCTGCACACCAGCCAATGAGGATATCCTTCCGGGTATCAATATTCATCTGCGAAATAACTCTTTAAAAATACCACCATTCCTCAAATATAATATGAATATATATGAGTTTGACAAGCTATCAAACTTGTCGCTCTTGAACTCGATTAAACGATAAACTCTAATGCAAATGAATCTAAAAATCTTATCGAACTTCATATTAGATCATGAGACTCTGATAAATCATATATATCTCCTTGCCTTGACACATAAAATATGTTTTAAGAAAAGAGTAACGTTTTAATTCACCTCCATCAAAGAGTAAGAATAATAGGCTATAAAGATCTATTAGATTCTTAGAAGAAAGAGAATTCATAATTTCTTCTTTTTTAATATCTTAGCACATAGATTTTTAAAGTATATCTCTCTAAATGGATCTTTTACAAAGATCAACCATCATTCTTTATGGTTTATCAGTTATCTTACTCGGGAAAAGTAAATAAAATTATTAAAATCAAGAAATCATCAGTTATCCAAAACATAAATCTTGCCTAGAGATAGTTGAAAATCTTTTTGTTACCTTATCAAAGATATTGTAACTCAAACATTCTCTTAACCATAAATCTAAATGAGATTATATAATGAAATCCACCATTTCTTTATTTTTCTGACGGTAAAGTGAGATTGTAAGAGCCTGAGACAAGAGGCAGTCGAGGATTACACAGCAAAAAAACCAAGACTTTACGTGATTTGTCTGTCTGCCGACATATCCAGTTTTATACTCTCTGAAGTCTAACCCATCATATCAGATAAACTATAATTCGGAAGAGCATCGAGCTAAATATATATTTTATAAACTGGAATTAATAAAATAAGTAGACAATATGCAACCCAAGGTAAATTTAAATGGGGAACAATGGATGTAGAAATTAAAAAGTATTAAAAACTTGAAGATGGGAAAGAAATATTAAAAGCCAGAAATCATCATTTTATTGCATAACAGAAGGAAAGCAAAGCCAAGTTTAATACATGTTGACAAGCATGATTTCTTCTCTTCACAACTCTATTCTAGTATTCTTCTTTTCCTTCCAATTTAAAATGCCTACCTTTTAGTACAGCACAATATCACACTGATCATGAAAATCTCCTCTCTAGCTCCTCTATCAGTAAGGAGGCCTGGCAGCATGAGCCCAAGCATAGGCATCATGCCCTAATTGTTGAGTTCCACTTTGGAGTAGATTTGGCTGCAGATAGATAGGCATAGATGAGGGATCAGGCAATCCAGATTGTTGCCCGCTGCTTCCGATCGGCGGTGGTGAATTATTAGCTCCGCTTTGGATTTGTCCCTGACCACCACTTCCAGCTTCTTCTTCATCCTCTAATGGTAACCTCTCATAAGTGGCATTAGCAAAAGTTGCAGCAATGACCATGACCGGTCCTGCTGCAATTAGGGATCCAACCACACTTCCTCCAACAACCTGCCCTTGTCCTCCGGCAAGGTACACAGTCAGTCCAGTAGAACCAGGAGGAGCCGGTCCAGGCAAAAATGCCCCAGTTAGAGACAAAATCTCAAACCTACCGTGAAGTGCGACCACAGCACCCGGTGCTGCCGGTTGTCTTAGGGTTACGTTGGCCACGGAGCCACTGCCACTAAGCACACAAACACCCCGTTGACGCCTCCGAGCAAACTGTGCCACGCTCTCAGCTACATCAGCACCACCAGCAATTTCCATGACATGGCTACGGAGGGCATTAGGGCTGTCTCGAGTCACAAAAATCGGTGGCTTGGGTTTGTTTTTCGATCCAGGAGGCCGGCCTCTAGGTCTTCGGTTACCAACCTCAACAGCTCCCTCTTTAGCCTCATCTCCGGTATCTCTATCATCATCCTCTTCGTCCCTTCCACCGCTGGTTTCATTAATGGAAAGTTCACGATTCATTTTGCCTAACGAAGGTGAATTGGATGAGGGGTCAAGGCCTGGCAGGCCAACCTGACCCGTCCACCAAGGATTAGCCAGGATTGCTAATGAAAGGAACAGAAAGGAATTGAGAGGAAAGGAGAAGACTTGATTGAATTTCAGTTGGTTTTATATAGGCAAGGCTCTAGACCAGAAAGTCAAAGCAGGGTTTCGCAAGAAACTTTAAGAGAAAAAAACGTGGGTGGGGGGTTAACACCACAATTAATAGGGTTCTAACTAGCTAGCCCCTGTGCTGACGATCTTCTTCCTCAGATTTTGATGAGGGTGCATGTGAGAGATAGAGGAAGAAAGAAATCAAGATTAGAAAAAGAGGTAGCTAGGGAGAGCTTGTGGAAGGAGAGAATTGGATGCAATTGGTCATGGAATCAAGTAAAGCGTGGTACGATTCAAGATCAGTAGTGGTTTTAATAGAAAGAACAAAGAACTGATTCAAAACCCGCCATGGAATCAATCAACACACAGATTAAGAGAGAAGAGAGAGAGAGAGAATTATAAACTAAAGCTCACTGATTAGAGATTGGAAGTTCTTCACAAGAAAATGAAGTGATCTCTCAAGAGACAAAACAATGGAGGTGGTATGATTTCTGTCTGTGAATGTTGGCTCTGTGTCTTTGCGTTGTGTTGTGATCCGGCAAGCTGGTCTTTTTCTCTCTTTTTTTTTTATCCCTGTACCATGTACTTTATCAATACGCTAGTACTGGCTAATCGTAACATGATCGCCAATATATTGTAAGCTCTTCTTTTAGAGGTCATTGAAATTAGGGTTTCGTGGGGTCTTGTGCGCGTGGGCAGGTGGGAAGCACGTCGTTTTCTCGTGCCCCAACATTTCAATATTGTTTTTATGCCTAGCTTATTTAATTTTGATGGATGGACCAAGTATTACTGCTCTTGGTTGCTCACAACCTTTGTCTAATATTCTCTATGTTCATGGGTCGCCCACAGGTCGTTCTCTAGCTACATAAACAATGTCCCATCAACTTAATTAATTACGATCCCAAGTGTTCTACTAATTATTAAATTTGATAATAGTTACCAGGTAATTAAGATGTTGCCCAGATGGAGAGCTTTTGGCTTCCTGATAACTAATTTATGGATATAAAAAGTTTTGTAGACTGGAATATTCCACACTTCGCTTCTCTCAAACTTCATAGCTTCAAAAAAGAAAGAGGTGTAAGATGTTACTAATTAATTATGAAATACCTATATGCATGGTAATTATAATTAAGCTCTGTGTTGCGTGCCGATGGCCGAGGGCTCCAATTTCTAATCTTAATTATTTTTTAAACAAGAACATAAAGGAAAACAAAATTTTACGATGTTGATGTTTAATTGAACCCTGCCCATAAAACAAAAAAAGAAAAGGAAATGATGTTTACATCACGTACGTATATATATTGGCCAACCTTGGACTATATATTTATTTTTCCCTATCCAGATCAACTTTGTATTTACTTGTTGTACCAAAAACAAAATTAATGCTGAAATGTCTTTTCACATTACTTTGTACATCACTAGCCATTAGGGTCTTTTCTTTGAATTTTCACTCCAGTGTGTGAACACGTCCATGTTATTTATTCATATCATTCTACCTCTACCACTGTTACTTTAACGACTAGCTTTTCAGCCCTTGATCACCTAGGAATATGGATTGCCACCATTACTGAGCTATCGATCCTGCAACTCTTCAAGTGTTGTTCTCACGTTTCGGTACATTTTTAATTAATGAATCCTGAAGTTCAAATAGAAAACTCGACCAATACATGCCGAGTAAAAAGGCGTACGTAAATTTAGGTGTACAATTACTGCAAATCAGTAAAATAAGGTATGGATACTGCTGCTGCTGCTGCTGCTGCTGCGTGGTGGTGCTGAAGATGTGTAGAGTTTATGTAAAGACTGTGAAATTACGGTAGAGGCGACGAGACAGAAGTGATGGCTGCATTTGCCTTATTTAATTATGCCGGATCAACGACTGGGGATCTAGAAGCCTACGGCTAGGATAGGATGAAAGAGTGTTCTTTCAGATTTGGAAGAAATCGTAAACCCAAGTAATGTTTGTCCAGCTATAGAAACTGCTCTGTTAGGAGCTTTTGCATGAAGGAATTCTATTGCTGGATTTTGTGCGTTAAAAGATGATCTGCTCTGTTTTTTTTTAACCAGAGTTTCGTTGGAATTTTATTGAACGAGAAACTGCAGGTGGGAGGATCAAGAACTTTCCAGAACTGCTGAGCCATTTCACCATTTCAGGCTTAGCCAGACCAGAAACCGAAAGAGATTGGGAAGTATAGCTTGATCGGCAATTTTTATGAACATTAATCACAAGGCCTTCACCTTCCATTAATTTTGTTCTCGTGATCAAAGCTTAATTCAAATCGCCATGCCAGTACCTCTTTTGAATATGTTTTTTCGTTTAAATTGGTTTAGAATTGCCAGATTTATTAACTTAGCTCCTTTATCAGTATAATATATCGATTCCCTGCGCAAACTTGAGGGCTGATCCCTATTCACTACACATTAATTTGGTTCTTGGATTTCCAAAATCTGCGTGCATGGAAAAAATACATGTCGAGGAAACATGCTTCGTTGTAAGGATTCTACTTTTGATAAATTAGATGTTACTTGCACATTTTATTTTATGATTTATTAATCAATACATTTTCAATCTAAAATGTCTATTATTATATTTTTGTTGAATTTGATAAGAAATTACATCAAACGGCTGATAATTAGTAGCTTGTTGTTTATTTTAAGCCTTTTGAAGTTTGAGCGCAAGAATTTGTAATTTAAATTTTAACTGTTGACATGTGTTATTTAAATTCTTGTGACTGCTCAATTAAACAACAAAAGAATAGTATTAGAAAGGCAAAAAAAATTAATAAATACAAGATTAACACTATCAATTTAATACAAATGAATATTTAGTGGCAACAAATTTAAAAATACTTTGCAATATTATAAGAAAATTAATCAATACATATATTAATTATAAAGCCTGTCAGAAAGCCTAAAAAAACAATACAAGTTCTCTCCATTTTTAACATAAAACCCAAACCGAAACCAGCCGGTTCCAACCTAATTCGGTTCTTTTTAAAAAAAAAATCATAATTTTAATTTAGTTATTTTTATACATAAAAACCAAACCGAAAATGATCAATTGAAACGGTTGAAGAGACATCGAATAGCACTACAACCGACAGTATCCAAATCAGTTAAACAAAATTCAGTGGCAGTTAACCATGTAAGCTGTAAGATTAAGATCCATTATGGAAGATGCGAGTGAGAGCAACGGTCTGAAATTCTGAATCCACGCTTGTTTTAGAATTTAGTGGATTTCTCCATATGCGGTAGGTTTCAGTGGAGAGAAATGCTCACGTTAAAAATCTGAGGGTCAACGTATCGCATCATGGCGGAAAAAAATCATGATTTCAACATTTGGATAGTGCAGTGGAAATCCCCACCGCTTCGTCTGGAGATTTCCTTGTACAACACCAGGATTAAAAACACTGCATGCTAACATGCCTTGACATTTTCTGTAAGTTCTAACATTTGCTTCCACTCCATGTTTACTTGAAAACACCAGGATATGGTAAAGCATATAGTATACGTTCAATTCACAGGGCATCTCATAGCGGATGATGCGAAATCCCATTGTTAGTCGAAGACTTCAAAGGTGAGGTACTCATAATTCTGCTTCACACTTGCTTCAAGAATACAAGGACCCTGCAAACAAAAAGTTAATCAGCATCAATGGAAGATATTTGTTCAATCCTTGAGTAGAATTTACCTTCCTCCTCTACAATTTTGGTTTCCTATGCTAAAGTGTAGAAAACGTTTTGCTCAATGGAAGCCGACCAAGACTGGAACTCTATAAATTTGGCAGGGAGACAACTTAAACTCACATTGTATGAACAGTTTAACAGTAGTATCAAACTGATAGTGAAAAGCTTTGGCCCTTTCAGAAATGAAATAGTTATTTTGCAAATGATCCAACATTAATTCATTTACCTAATGAGATAATACAGAACAAAAAAAGAGAGGATGAAAAACCCTGCAAGGGCACATGTTCTCCGACTTGATTTCTTTTCAAATACCTGCATAGCAAGAATTGTGCTCAGCTATTTCCAGGCAGCTAAGTAAATAAAAAATTACAGTAAAGTAACTCTCGCTTATTACCATCTTGAATCGATCCATGGTTCCTGACATGATACCCCTCGATGTGTCCATGTTGTTGCCCTGATTTTACAGCAGATTTCACTCAAAATAAAGAAGGTGGAATTGCTTCCCCTAATTTGGGACTGTCAATCAAAAATATAAACCACATACCATTCGGTCAAGCATACGGTTTTGACTCTCCACTTCCTCGTGTATATCACCTGTTAACTGTAAACAAGATGTATTCATGTCATGAGTTGTTTCAAAAAGAAAATTTGGGTTCGTTTACCAGAAAATGTCAGGCATTTTTTCCCCTTCTTTTTTCTTATAAACAAAAACTTCACTGGGCATTAAAACATTTAAATGCATCATAAGCCAAAAACAACTATTTAATTTTCAGGAAAACATCAATCCTGTATAACTTTCATTTCTCTTCCCTAATCAAAACAGTGTTTTATCAATAAAGAATTCCAATAGGCTGCAGCAACAGAGCTTCTAGTATTACACAGATGCCTGTTACAATGCACGCAAGAGAGTGCATGACAAACAAACTTTTTTTACTTTAAAAAACAAAACAAAAGGGATTTAAAGACAACTCCAATGACAAACAAAAATCAAAGTTGCTCTTCAATCCCTCTGACTATCTGCACATACATACAACTACACAGGCATAATTCGTCGTAAAAATGGAACTGGCATGAACAAACTTATCTGTGTGTCAAGTGTGAAGAGTGACGAGTATGTGTGAAGTGTGAAGCGTGAAAAGAGTGGGTGTGGGTGTGTGACATCAATTGAGTACATACATTATGGGCAGCTATAAGAAAAAAGGTGGCACATTAGGTGATGTAACATTTTGAATCTGACTTTCTTTGGTTAATGTTAAGCAACACTGGCACTATCCTTCCATTCCCTGCTCCATCATATGCACAGGAGAATTTGATCCAGTATTTGCAATTTGTATGCATAAGCATTGTGAAACTTCACAAGGTGCTATACAGTATTAGCACATATAACAATCACAAATTTCAACAGATTTTTTTTAAAAATAAAAATAAAAACACCAACCTGGTACATATGAACTTTCCAATACTAAAAAAAGGGAAACCATCTGAGCACAAAAGGCAAGGATAACTAGATAAGTACGGACCAGAAGCCCCTGATCAGTTTCGACTACGTGCAAACTTGTTTAACATACATCTCACCAGTAAGCACCTTTATTACCACCCATCGTTGACAAACAACAAAAGATGCTGGTGCTGTGTAGCAGTAAAAAAAGATTATTGTATTGTACCATGTGAACTCAGGTCAGAATACGACTAAGCTATACATCAGAATACGACTCAGCTATACATCAGAAACAACATTCAAAACAAGCCTGGAATGAAAGAGCATTGTGCATGTCATCCCAAATTAATCATCACGTGGTACAGATTTCATGAACCAAGAAAGTAAAAACAAAGGCAGGTTCAGGCAAAAGTGTATTTAATATGAAAGAAAGTAAATTATTCAGGGAGCGAAGCAAATATTAGTTTTAAAGTTTGGGAGATAGGCATACGCTCTTGAGGAAAAGAACTCTGTCTTGCAAAGTGTGGACAGCCTTATCATTGTCGTGGTCTTCGGTTTCGTGGGAAAAGGAAGAGGATGACCTAAGACCTCCTTCTTCAAGCCCGTCATCAAAGAGAGCTGTTCTCGAATTTCGATGCTCCCTGCCATCATTTTGAAAATTCATTCAAGCAAATCAAAACCGAAATGCATTCACAGTCCGTTATAAATGTAATTAGAAAAAGAAAATGAAACCCTAGAACTAGGATAGAAAGAAGTAACCGAGACTTTGGATTGAAATTGAAAGGAGTATCTGATTTGTAAACTAACCTTCTGTAACTCATCGTCTGCTGCGGCTGAATCAATGATCACAATGTTGGTTTCTGCTTTCTAGGCGGGTGTTTGGTTGCTGAGAAAATCTTTAAACAAAAAAAGGGGGGCACAAAGCCACAAACCGGGATCCGGCTTCGATTTGTTTTATAAAAAAAATTGAAAAAACTAATTGCTGGGCCGTAATAAAAATCCAGCGAGAATATTGACTTGCTGAAAGTTTATCCACTTAGAGCGTCTTGGGCCTTCCATGAAGGCCCGTTATTATTTAAGGTATGCCTCTTCAATTAATGAAGATGGTGAGGCCCAACGATCTCAAATTCAAATACAACTGTGTTTTGAGAGAATTTATTAGTCGCATCAGAAATTGCTTTCCATCCTTTCACCAAACTATAGGATTCATTATAAAAATAAGTTGAATTTTTTATATTTTTATTAAAAAAAATATTACAATTCTTCCTATGCTAAATAATTTTTCTTTTCTATTTCCACTTTGTTCTTGAGAGATCGTGGTGTGGTGATAAAAAATTTGAGATCTGTATTGCAGGTCTCAGGTTCAAGTTAGGGTGTAATTACCTTGTAAGAATATAGAACAACCGGGGTTTTACTCGTTTAACTCAAACTTATAAAAAATGTCTAAAGAAAGTGGAGTTTACTCAATTTAAAAAAAAAATTATGGAGCACAACAACACATTTTATACAAGTATGTGAATAATACCACACAAAGTTTAATATATTTTTAAATAAAAAATGTTTTTTAAAATAACTGAAACCACAATTATAACCTGTTACTAAATCAAGGGGTCTTTTATTATATCACATCAATGCTCTCTTCTACCAACTGTGACCGGTTTAATGCCACATGATGCCACCTGCTTTCAGCCTTGGATCTATCTGGTACGTACGTTCCTTCGATTGTTTCAAGTCTTGCATCATCCTTGGCAGTAAATATTTGTAATTTCTCAGGATCATTACTGCGCAAAAAACTATCAAACTTCAGAAAATTAATGTTGTCTGTCTAAAAATGACAACTTGCATTGCAAAGTGCAAACTGGCTCGTTTGCTTACGAAACAAGCAAAAGACCAAAGCCACTGGTTTTGTCAGACCATAGGTTCATAGCTATATGGTCGTGATCTAAATTATAGCAGCTGCAGGAATGAATTTAACAAGCTAGCCTGTAATATACAATCATCTTTTTTAAAACATCACTTATTTAGAATATATTTTTTATTATATTTTAATATATTTTTTTAATTGAAAATTTTTTAGTATTGAAACTTACATAAATTTACACTATTTTATGCTTAATTTTTATAAAATAAAATAAAAATGGTAAGATTTGAACTTATGACCGCTGGATCAACAAAATTCTAATATCATATTAAAAAATCATTTTACTTAAAAATTTAGATGGTTAAATAAAATTTTAAAATATAATTTATATTATTTTATAACATTCATAAAATAAAGCTTAATTATGGAGAGAAAGAAACAAATCCTCAGACGCTTCACATACTTGTACAGCAAACTGTTGCATGCTTTTAAGAAGCATTATTTGAAATGGATTATTTGAAGCAGAACTAATCATAAATATCGATCAATCAGGAGAAGTAAGCTTTAGTCAGAAAATAAAGAAAGAGAAACTTAGACACTCGAGAGTACTGATTGGACTTTCTCTTGTATTTGGTTTTTTAAATCGGTTCTTGTTGGTGTTCTATTTTTTATATATTTAAATGGTATATTTTCATTTCGGAATGTTTCATCATGTGAATCTGGAGTTATATTGTTTATATATATATTTTGAAATATTATTTCAACATATATAATTTTAATTCAAATTCAAAAATAAACTAATTTTATATTTTATATTTTATATTTCAAACACAAGTAAAAAAATAAAAATTAAACTGATATGACCCAATTAATTTGACAAGTACAAAGATAACCTTCAGGAACGGTAAAAATATAATTTGATTTAAAAAAAATCAAGATGATATCCTAAATAAAATAAATAAAAATTATTATGAATTTCAATCCTCAATAAACTTATTGGTAAATGATAAAATTGAGAGAAAAAATCAATCTAAAACACACAAAAAAAATCCAAAACAAAATTACAAAAATATCATTGGCAATCTCGTAAGGTCTTTCTAAATTTTGATTATCCTAAAATTTTAATCTAAGATATAAAAATATGTTAGAAGACTTTTTATAAAATTTCAACATGATCCAATGATCGAATTGAGATACATGATTAATATCTTAAAACTAAACAATATTTTAAAAAAATATTTGGTTGGAATAAATTAAAATGTTTTGGCCGGAACTTGCACATAATTTACAAAATAAGTTGAAATTTATACGAAGATGAGATCTATTCAGAATTGTTTTATTTCTTAAAAATAAAATGAGATATAATAGTCATTTCAGATAAAACATAACAAAATTGATAACCTTGATTTGATATGCTAGATAGTAATATAACATATATTTTAACCTAATAATTCAATTTTTTTTGTTTTGTTTTTAATCTAAAGAATGAATATATTTTTTAGAAAATCATTATTAGTATTTATTTAAATATTGTTTTATTTTAAACAAAATCCACAATTTTTTATGTTAATCAATACGCTATTACGTTACTTGAAAGTGAAGGTAGAACAGGATCCTCTCACTAAACTTCGCCATGTTCCTCTAGTAAACCTCAGCATCATGAAGATGCGATGTGTCACTCTCTCCGTGATACCATACAGCCCTTTGATCTCCCCCCACCATCTTCGACGCTCTCTCTCTTCAGTCTTCACCATATTATCACACAACGACTCTCCACGCGTCCACAGTTTATTGGTTGCGGCACCCACTGCACACAGCACAGACGCCCAACACCATCTTTTCCCTCACCATTGATGGTATTCTGGTGGGAATACCTTGCCCCAATACTGGTGTTTATGGTGGTGGCTGCGGTCTTCGTCCCGCTGGAGTTTGGCAGATAAACCGGCCCATGTTGCTTTGCCCTGATAATATGAAAAATTGTTTGGTTGTTTTCGGTATTCCCTCCATTATCGAGTAAGTTGAAGTGAGTTTTGCATTTTCAATGACCTGATTCCTTTTGTTAAACCTCTAGTTACAAATTTCACTGAAATTTTGACAGGTGAATAACGCAGATTGTACAAAGAGATACATACAAATTCTACAGAACAGAGGTATTTTCTCATGATTTATCGAATTCATGAACTTCAAAAGTCAAACCTTCCCATACCTGGCAGCGAAAGAGATTAATCGAAACAGATCTTCAGTAATGTAAGTCATTAGTGTGAAAAGCTTGAATATTAATCTTGTTTGAACTGTCATTTGTGTCTTCATTCAAGTATCAGGAATCAAAAACTACACTTCACAACCTCCTTGAGGTGTTCATATTAATTAAGATAATTAATTAACAAAGGAAGCTCGGCACTGCAACTGCCATTGCATGCAGTCTTCATAATCGAAACTACTTGCACAATCCAACAAAGCATTTTGCTGATGTTCGTAGCGACATATGTAATTCATCCCAACAAGAAGCTCACAAATGGCTGCCTCTGTCTTACCCCTGTCAGCAAAATACAATGTCTGAAGCAGAAGAACATTTGTCCGATTGACAATTTGGTGCTGCTCGAAATTACGTTCACTCTGCCACCTGATAAAGTTATGCGCAAGAGGAGCAAGCCACCTGAGTATTCCATCAAGGGTCTCCTTCCAATCATGGGCAAGCGGGGCGTCATAAATAGCAAGATTCTTCGCGTAGGACTTGAGGTTAGTCCTCAGAGATATTCTTAGGCTTGTTGGTAGCATCTGATAAAGGTCATCCCTTGCCTCCTCACCCACCAAATGGGGATAGCGAAGCAGTTTCTCAATAACAATTATGACATTTGCATAATGCAAGGCCAAGGCAGATCCTCCAATTGTGGAAGGAGGAGCATAAGCCATTAGCCTGCTTTTAGGACCAAACCGTGCATCATTCATCCCACCAAGCCTAGCTTGTCTTTGATCTCCACTGAAAGAGACTCCCCGGTCGGAACAGCCTGAAGGGCTTGGGTGTTCTGTCTTGAAACTACCATTGCCAACACTGTAACAACGAGAAATCTGGCTCCTCTGATCCTCATCGATAACCACACAACTGTCATCATCATCAAACTTTGAAGCAGAACTGCTAAAACTTAGGCAATCCATGAAAAGCCTTCCAGGACTAGTCCCACATGGAAACACAATATCTTCAGTTCGAAATAATAGATCAACTTCACCATTCCCTGAAGGGACCCGAGGTTTCATATATGTCTCCCTCTTCTCCACCATGGCTCTCTCAATTGGCCCCGATTGACACAGCTTGCTACTTCTCTTGCTAACAGCCCGTCTCAGTGGCCCTGAAACCCTTTGTGAACCATGACAACCACCAATATGTCCTGAAACCTCCCTGCATTCGTCCTTCGTAGGAGGGGACGAGCAGACCCCTTCGACAGCCCCAGGGCCCTTCTTTTGCAACACTGATTCCCCAAAAACAGCAGAAATCCTCGCGTAAATTGTACAAACAGTCCTAGCCAACAATTCAACAACCTTATCGTAAGTCTGGTTCCAGAGAGAAATCTCCTTAAGATGCCTCACATCCTGTTTCTGCCAAATAAATTTCTGCTCAAACACCCTTCGACTCTCTTCGTGTTGATTCTGCCGAAACTTCTTGGCAGACTGCTCCAATTCATTCAGAACCTCCAGTTCACAATACAAATTAGAGGTAGCATTCACATACCTCTCCATCTTCCTAACCATACCCTCCATATCCTTAACCAAAAACCCCAATTCCTTCACATCAATAGCCCCATCAACAATATCCCCATAAACATGCTCAAAACCCTGCAAAGCAGGCTCGACACACTTCTTTCCTAGCCTGGAAACAGCATTAGCTACCCTGTTCAAGTCATCGAGTTTCTCAGCTAAAGCAAGCTCAAGAAGGTAACTCTCATCAGTAGACACCAAGTTCTTCACTCCCTCGGATTTCAAGATCTCATTTCTTAGCTTTGAGATCTCAGAATCAGTGAGGGACCTGTGGAGGTGTACAGATTTAGACAAGACATTGGCAACCTCAAAAGACAAGATGCCAATGATTTGTTTGTCTTTAGAATCTTGTTTATTTCTTGTGTGGTTGTGGCTGTGGTTGTTCTTTTTCTTGTAAGATTCAAGAAGAAGTGCGTGCTTAAGATTGCTACTTACCTGGTTTCCCATCTTCACAATCCAAGCTTCCGCCACCATATTTCTTACCCCGCTCACCAAGCAATGAATGCTCTTTCAAAAGAAATTGTGAATATTTTACCTCGTTAGAAGAGTGTGTGCGTCTTTGTGGAGGGAAACAAGAAATGGCTGGTAGCGGCGTTCAAGAGAGGCAAAAGCTCCTCAGGGAATTCTGCATCTTTTTTTTGTGTTCTTGGATTATAAGATGGGAGAGTGGGCGTGTAATGTTCGGACTGGTTTTATTTCAAAAGTAAAAAGGGGTTGAGTTGAGTTTGATTTTTGAGCGTGGTCCAGAGCCAAAGGGTGTGCTATATATTGCTGTTCATCATTGTTTGTACAGTGACGACTCTCTGGTCTAAGAGTGGGACTGTTATATATATATTTAAGTTTTCTGGGTTCAGCTTACAATTTATTAAGACCTTCATCTCATTTATTGCATTCGGTGTACTGTAAAGAACTTAAAATATCCAACTAATCTTTCGTCAAACAAGTTAGATGTTATTTTCAGTAAATTAGATGGGCTAAAACGATAGAAAGAAAAAAAATCCTTGCTATGTATGCGAGAGCAAATCCATTTCAAGATTTCTCCTTCGATTGGACTACGGAGAAAGAACAAAAAAACATTATTGTTAGTGTATGATGGCATTACTATTTCACTGCAAATGATGTTTGGACTTTTGAAAAAAACAATCATTATTTGTCTGTAAAGAGACCATTGCTCACACTTCACGTAAAAGGAAGAGGGTAAGAATTCAAAGTGGCACAGCTCCAGTCTCAGTAGCAGGTGAGGTTTCAATTTTGAAACCATGTTTTGTTTTGTTTTTCCGTATCCTTGACCCACAACCAGTGGAGATGAACTCGGTACTTGACATAAGGGGGTTTGACCTCACAACATGCTTTGTGGTCAGCCTAACCAATAGTAGCTACAAGGAGTTTGACTTCAACCTCACCTATTCCTATCTCTCTCCCAAGAAAAAAAAGAAATTAAAGTCTGTACGTATTTCATGTAGGACACAGTTCAGCTGGCGCATTCACACAGCCTGTGTAAGACCCATCTGAATGGAAGTACTTTTCAGTTCAAGAGGACTCGAAAATTCAAATTCCGTTAACCATGAATCCATGATAGCCGAAAAGGCAGCAATCTAAAGTCAAAATCTCAATACTTACTAATTTCACCAATTTTAAAATTAATAATAATACAAATTTTTAATAATCATTATATTAATAATTATATGATTTGCCAAAATTAATAGGAGAGCAAACATTTTAATCTCAAATTTTTATTATTTATACACCTACTAAATAATTAAAAATATTTATATTTTGCATATAAAAAGTGGTTTAGAGACACCAAGTTTTCTTGCAATTATTATATATTAACATATAGGATTTCTTGTTATTGCTGGAGGCGTTACCTGCTCCACTCTCAATCAAACACTTAGTTATAAACATTTAAATAAGTGATGTAGTGGTATAAACTTAAGATCCCTGTAATCTTGGATTCAAACTCTGTGATTACTAAAATAATGATCATTATAAATTAGATGATTGTTAGCTTCAGGATATGTGAGATTAGTCGAGATATATACAAACTGATCTGGACACTCATATTAATAAAAAAAAAACACTTGAATTCTTCATCTCAGGATATATATATAGCAAGAGATAACCATATCATCGAGTGTCCATTTCTCTATAATATGGGGCTTGGATTTATTTTGTTAGGTTGCATAGAAACAGCGATCGGAGGACGGGAAAGTGTTTCAAAAGCTAGCCGTAGTGGGAGTCGTTAGCTTCTTGTTTTTTATAATTAGTAGTTATTAAGACAATTTGCAGGCTAAGTCAAGGCCATGCGCGCAGATGGAATTGAGAAAGAGTGGCATAATGACAAGAGGAGAGGATGAAATCCACTCCATCTCATAACCACTGTCAAGGCTCCTGCCGTTAGGACATGTCCAGTTGTCAATACCTATGCAGCTGCCCCGATTTGTCGTGTTAGCTTAATAATCAATTAATCTCCCCAGTTTGATGAAATTATTTAATCAGTCATTATCGTTTCCAAGACTTTAAATTTAACCTTTGTATTTCATTTATAACCTCCTCGTTTTATCAATTTCCATGATCTTTTTTAATTATTTTTTTATTTTAGAAAATAGAATAAAGAGAGTAGAAATAAGTGGTAAGAGAATTATGATAAAGAAAGGGTGCATTTTTAATTGTTCTGTTGTTATGCTTTTATACTTTTCTTGATTCTTTTTTCTAATTTTATCCTTTTTAATTTTATTGCATTTGTTTTTTTATTCATCTATTTTTAAATGTTAAGTCTTCATGTTACTGTTGTTATAATAGAACGTGTTAATGTGTTTTATTATATCAAACCTTGTATTTATAAATATTTTATTTTATTTTTGAACTAACAAAAACTATTAATTATTTTAATATCAATAATTATAAAATTATTTACTTAGCCTAATGCAGAAAATTGTGAAAGGAATAAACGTTGAGGCTCATCCCCTCTTTGGCAGTCTACAGAATGCCGCGGCCCCAGGTATCTGTTGCTGGCTACATTCAAATTTAAATTACTGAAATTATTTTTCGTTTCGAATATATTATAATAATATTTTTTATTAATTTTTAAATTATTTTTGATATTAACATAAAAAATATCAAAAATATTTAATTTAAAATAAAAAAATATTTAAAATTTTCAAATATACTTTTAAAATACAATAAAAAACACTTGCTGAAATGTGAAGCACTTTATTGGAAATGGTGCAGCTCTAGAGACCTAAAAAGCACCACCTTCACTTTGCCTATCATTTTGTGTTGTCTTTGCCTCTGCCTAATCATTTTATACATCCATTTTCCTTTGGTCCATCAGCCTTTTCTTTTCCACTTTCTGCCATGAAAATGACATCATAATGACACCTTTTGGCAAACTAAACTTATTACAGTTAAAAACAAAAACTGAAAGCCGTATGAAAAACACCGTGGCTCTAGACATAAAACACCATGGAGAGCAGTCGTGTTTTTCTTTTTTGGTCCCCAGGATTATTTACATTTTGATCCCTTGGTTTTTCTTCTTCTTATTTGATCCTTTGATAGTGCTTTGATTTGCAATTGTTCTTCATGATTTATTTTTCAAGCGTGCGAATAGATAGATATACCGCAAGGTTTCAAGGAAATATGACGTCGCTTGGTTAATTTTTGGTTTGACGAGACAAAATTCAACTCATTTGATCTTTGAATAGTTAGAGTTTCAAGAACCGCATTTGAAGGATAAAGAAATATTCGGTCTTTTGATTTTTTTTCAAATCCAGGGATTGATGATTAACACGGTCAAGGGAAAGTTCATACTCCTTTTTTTATTCTGATTCTCAGCCCTTTTTTTTCAATTTGGTCCCTTTGCATTAGCTATATTTGCGATATGATTTGCTATTTTGTTTTGATGGCCTTAATTCAAGGTTTTTTTTGTTATTCTTTTGATATATATATATATATATATATAATTTTATTCTATGAAACATATTTTGAGGCTTCAACTAGTAATTTAAATTTTTAAGCGAGATGGTTCATTAACATGATATTAGAGACTTGTTAACCCAATGATTACGAGTTTAAATCTCATTACCCCCATTTTAAATGTGGGATTTTCTCGAATGGGTTTTTCTTAATCTGAATATGGGAATTTATCTGACGGGTTTTTCCTTCTTTCTATTTTTATTTCAACAACAAGATTGAGAATATTTTTGGTCTGAATATTTACTAGCTTGAGTAGAGTGGGAATTATGAGGGTAAAGCTTTAAAAAGCAATTTTTTTTAACAATTTTTTTTTTACTTTGTTAATGCGTCAAGAAGCTTTTGATTTTGTTTTTATTTTTTTTTAAAAAGGGAAAAAAAACAGAGCTCAACTTGTTATCCACTCCACAATCATTCCCAATCTTCAAAACTGATAAAAATATGGTTCAATATTTTAATATTTTAAGCTAGCCATTGAATTAATAATAGAGAAGTGTGTAATTAATGCTAAGTAATGTGTTTTTTAAAAATATTTTTTTAATGAATTACATTATGTTATGATAATTATTAAACTATATATATATGTGTGTGTGTTTATGCCATTTAAAATAATTTTATAAATTGACAACAATATGAAAAATATGATAACTAAATACACAAAATTATTTTTCATTAAACCTCAAATTCAACCATAATTTTTACTAAACATTTCAATTATAAACCACGACTAAAAAATATTTTTTATAAAACTGTTTTTTTTAAATCTCAACTGTAACAACAACTGATACCAAACCTACCTCATGAGTTGACAAAAGGTTTTGGGCTCGCTACCAGTTGTAGTTCAACCTAAAATAACAATCCTATACATTGGATTTTAGAGAGGGAGTGATCCACATGACTTCTAAATGCGCAAACTATTTGGTATATAAATAGCGCTCATGTCAACCGAATGGCACTGCAACCTCTCCAAAACTAAAGAAAGCAAATATTTTTGAGTGGAGGCCGGAATAAGATGCCTGGAAGAGAATTATTAAAATAAATAGAAGGCGCGGTTAATGGCTTGACGGCAACAAATTCCCGCCACATTGCATGGAGGTTTGTGTCTGGGCTAGCTTTTGTCCGGAGAATAGAATCTAGCGAGGCTGCTGAAAAATTTGCCCCCACAATTCACTTTTGTGATAAAAAAAGAAGAAGAAGCAAGGAGAGGTCATTTTCATGGCTTTTTGACTGATTTACGCGATTCATGGATCGATAAATGACGATGAAAGTCATCAATTATTTTGCTAGCAACTTCTGCCAGCAATCAATCGAGATTGGTTTTGTTGTTTACAAGGTCACTTTCTTGATGGATGGTTTTTCTACTATTTGTTGCAAAGTAGGTGGGATAAAGGAAGGGGGTGACGAGAAAGGACAAGGAGGAAAACAATTCCAGGGTTATATATATTTAAAGATAGAAAATACTTCGTTGAGGTTTTTATTTTTATCCTCTGTCTCTGCCGTATCAATTATTAAAAAGGTTAAAGAAATTGTTTGGAGATGTAATTGTTGTTTTCTAAAATATTTTTATATTTTAAAAAATATATTTGATATTAGCAAACCAAAGCAATTTAAAAATCAAAACTTCATAATAAAAATAGATTGCAACGCAGCCCAGTACAAGGCAGTTTGCTTGGAAAGTACCCTTCGGAAACCAGTTATTCTCAGAATGCCTCAGTTTGCTTAACGAGTCAGACGCTGGCCCAAGGAAGATCTATTGGGCCAGTGACCCAGAGCTATATAGCCTTTCTCTCTCTCTATATATATATATCTTGGCTTGGAGAAGACTCGTTTATTTATTTTTAAAATTTTAAACATTTCCATTTTTCTCTCTTTTTTTTCATTTGGGGAGAAAAAGAGAGGAATTATAAGATTTGTTTTTTTAAAAGAAACTCTAATGGAAGTGTGGTACATTAAAAAATTCATATTCTTGAAAATGAAGTCATAAATAATTTATTTATTTTGGTCAGCAGTCATTTGCTCTTCTCACTGAGTATATATTTTAGAGTATAGTTGTAATTATTTTTAAAAGTATTTTTTACTCAAAAATATATTAAAATAATATTTTAAAAAAATATTTTTGACATCAACACGTAAAAATAATTTAAAAATATTATTTTTTTAATTTAAAATTAAAAATTAAAAAAAAATCAATATTTTTCAGAAATACTTTTAAAATCCGATGTAAAATGAACTGCGAGATTTTCTAACGTGGTTTACAATGTGGCCAATTTCTAATGACTGCGAGATTTTCGACTCGTCTCGATAATGAAGCTGGAAATGTCAGTGCGGGGAAAGACTATCATGTTTTCAAATACTTTCCGAGCATTTGCCATGGCCGCCAATGCCTGGACTTTTGAAGCACCAGAAACTTCTGGAATTTATTTGCCTAGAATTTTGAAACACCAGAAACTTCTGGATAGTTGCTATCGTGGTTGACACAGAGAGGAGAAAACAGCTTCATTTGGTTCTCGAGGTAAAATTTGGCGGTGGTTTAGACTTGCCAAATAGTCAGATTGAATTAATTTTGTGTGTTGGTTCCTGAAAGTCACTCTGTTTTATGTGAATATAAAATATTCATAGTTCGATTTTGTTTGGTATAGCATTTTAGGTTTGAATTTCTCCTGGTTCTAGAAAAGGGACATTGTCAGGAATTGTGAAACCAAAAATAAAATTAAAATCATACCAAACAGTTTTTTTTTCCCGATAAAATAAAAGATGTATAATTATAATAATTGCATTTGCCAATGTCTTTTTTTTATAACGTGGGTGTTCAGGCCAGTTTGCGCGCATCTCAACTAATCTCATGGATCTTAAAATTAACGACCATGTAAATCTTGAATATCTTGAATGACTCCTGAAATTTGCAAGACTTAAACCGATGATCTCTAGAGAACTAATCTAGGACACGACCCTCAGGGTTTTTGCCAGTATATTTTCCTCCTATACAATATGACATCGAAATTAACTTTGTGCATGATACACAACATCAAAAAATCCCTTGGAATCCATTCAGCGGAAGATCACCGAAATAGTTTGGACCCACAATTCTTATCGCTGTTTGTGGTTAAGTGGATAACTAGAATAGTTTACCGTGCTACTCGGTCCCTATCAGATTTTAAATAAGATAAATAAAGATATTTAGATAATTATAAACTCAATATAATTTAACTTCTTCATATTGGAATAATTTTGCAAAAAGAGAGTGCAAAATTTAAAATCAAATAACCATATATCAATGATAAACAAAATTAATTTTAGAAAAAATACATAGAATAAAAAAACTGAATTAGATCAAATTAACTTGAATAAAGTATTTTTACAATACAATAAAAAACAATGTACAACTAAATTATTTATGATCAATGCCAAATAATATTTGAATCACTGAAAATGTGATTTCCTTGTTTAATTTTAAACGTTTATCCTACCGTCCACTGATGGTATGCATATTTCAAGCATCTTTAAAGTCTATGATAGAAAAGGCAAGAAAATCTGCACCCATTCAAAATGGGATCGGATCAAGTCGTAGACTGAAGCTGTCGGTGAGTCGACTGGTTTTCATTGGCCAACCAATCAATGGACTATGTATTTACCATTAAAAAAATGGACCACGTGTCATCATTGTATGGTTGTTTTTTCCATTGACAATTATTTCTTATAATAGGATTTACTTATTATTTTGAAATAAACAAATATTAAAATAGAAGGGACATGTTTTTTATCCTTTATATTTCTAAAATATAAAAATTCATTATTAAAAAAATTCCAAAGACATTTTTTTTTATTTTCATGTTTTTGTTTCTCTAATCAAATATATTTTTATCTTTTATATATTTATTATTTTTATTATAAGACGCTAACCGGACATTTTCTAGTATTATGCTTAAAACATAATAATAGCTTTTGTATATTAGTGTAAATTACATTATAAATATTTTTTATAATTTGAAAACTATTTTATCTTTTAAATAAACAAGTACCCTTTTTAAAATAAAAAAAGCAACGTCTTTTTTAAATGAAAGTGAATATATATTTAATATTCTTCATAAAAATCACATTTCACTCTCGACAGTTAAATAATTATTTCTTTTAAAAAAAGATCAAATAATTTATGATCTATTGTGAGACCTCTTGCAGTGTCTTGATTCTTGTCTCTCTCTCTTTTAACTTGTGTTGTTTATGATTTTTTTTATGTTTTTTTTCGAAATGAAAATAATTAATTTCCTGAACAATATAATTTAATTCGTGAAGAAATATTTAATTTAAGTTATATTATTGGTGATAATTTTAATTCAAACAACACAATGAATAATTGATTGTCAATAATCATTCAACTTGCCATGTTGTCATTACAGAAGTCATGAACTCGTCAAGTAAACTGCAGGTTCTGTTCAAAACAAAATGATTCGAAATTATTTGGGTTGTGGCATGAAGGCTGTGCCCTTCTATGATTATGGTTTCTGGTGATTTGTCCGGAGGGGTATCTTCTCTGTTTTCAGGCGACCTGGAAAATCTCACTCCTCACCTCCTCTCTCTCTCTCTCTCTCTCTCTCTCTCTCTAAATACATACATGCATACATCACACACACACACACACACACACACACACAAAACGTTGTATCATTTGCTTATTAAATCCTGTAGTTTTTATTTATTCTATCAAAAACAGTAGATTTTCAATTTGTATCTGCACAGGAAAATAAAATAAAAAAAACAATTCTAGGTCATAAAATTGTGCACAAATCCGATTCTTTATCGTGAGCATTGAGTGTGAAAATTATGTATAATTAGATATTTTTAAAAAAAGAAGAAAAGAATACCTAAACTAAAACCACTATTCTCTGATGATGAATCAACATCCATTCTAATTTCTAAATCTATACAGGGACAGAAAATGAGGGCTTAAACTTAGCCGGCTCGTAACAAAAAGGAGCCGCCGGGTGCTGCCACTTCTTGAACACCGCTGGCTTCTCCCCCTCCGTTCCCTGACTCCTCGGCGGTGGTTGAGGATCCTCCCGGGACTTCATATCCATCGCGGTAGGCGAGGTAATAAGCGGAGACAAAAGAGGAATCGCGGCGTTCCAACTGGAAGAAGATGCTGGACTGATCTGCAAGGAAGCTGGCCTCCGCCGCTGGAGCCGGCTGGGCTGCGACCGCGCTGCGGCGGAGTTGCTCTTTCGAAGTGTATCTGCCATGATTAGATTTGTGGACACTGCTGCGGGTTGAGAGGAGGGAAGGGGGGCTTATATACGCGAGGTGTGGCCCTGGCTGGGGGTTATGGGCATGTGGTGTACACGTTAGGGAATCCCTTCTTCGCAATGAAAAGGTCAAAAGGCATAATAGCACTGTAATCCTTATATGGCTCAGCTTTTATTTAGCCTTTGATTTGACGACAAGTATTTTGAATATCTTTTTTTTAGTGTTCTTAGTTTAGTTTAGGGATTTTCCGTGGCTTTACCCTTTTTCTTTTTCCATTTTCAATGGGGTATTGTTTGACCGAATATGTTTAGGAAAATGCTAAAAAGGTAAAATGAAAAGTTTTTTTTTTTTTCTTATTAAGAAATCAAAAGGGTACGTAATGCTTATCATATATTAAGTCTCAAAGCGGCCGTAATATGATAATAAAAAACTTGTTATCTACATATCATATCTCAAGTTCGAGTTAGTGTAGATATTCCTTATAAAAATATAGGACAGTTAGAATTTTACTCGTTTATCTAATCTCACAAAATAAATTTTTCGAGAGGTATAGTTTCCTCACATCCAATATATATATATATATATATATTATTGTTATTATTTAAATTACAAATCATAATGCATGGGCACTAAAAAAATCTCGGAATCTTTGAAAAAACGCTTCTAATCTTTAAATGCACAAGAATAATATAATAGATGCGTTTTTAAAATATTTTTAAAAGAGAGATTAGACGCATAAATCAGTTTGAAAATATTCACCATTATCGGTCAAAAAAATAAAAATCATACGTGGGTGGCTCGCATGCTTCGATCCCGTCAAAATGCCTGAAATTCAACAATTAAGATAATTTATTGTGCGAGAGAGAAGAAAAGGACTTCAGTTGCTGAGAGAAGAGAAAGACATTTTCAAAATGCTATGCGATGACATTAGAAGAAGTTGTATGGGTCGCCGAAACAATGCCTCAAAAAAAAAGAGAGAAGGGAATCATCCTTCAACATTTAACTAGTCAATTCTATTTAACCCATGGATATAAATTATCTTCAAACAATAAACTAAATAAATAACAACAAATAAAAATATGTGAGATAACACAAATTAAATGTTAAAACAAAGGATTTAAAAGTCTATATAAAAATAATGTTCTGTCTTCAATTAAATAAATATTAAAGGACAAAACCAAAAAAATATTAGCTTTATAAAATAATAAATATAACAAATAAATCTTGAGCAGTGAGTTAATTTTCATAAACTTGCAGGTTCTTAGACACATTCTTAACAAAAAAAAAGATAGAATCCAAACAACTTAAGCTCCTGTTTGGGAGTGCGTTGCAACCGGTGTTTGTCAAAAATTTGAATTTTTTTTCATTTTAAATGAATATGTTTTGGTGTTTTTAGATCATTTTGATGTGCTGATGTCAAAAATGATTTTTAAAAAATAAAAAATATCATTTTGATGTATTTCGGCACGAAAAGCACTTTAAAAAACTACCGCAATCGCACTCCCAAATAAGCCCTAAAAGTTGAAGGATTAAATCGAGTAAAACAAATAAAAAAATTGCAAAGTAAACAAAAGAATAAAAAGAATGAGGGGTGGAATCTGATGGGGAAAAAGTAATGGAGGGTGACATCGTAAAACAACATGCTCTAAAAATTATTTCAAATTTTATAGAAATAAATTGAAAGAATGGAGACTAAGTTTGACAAATCAAGAACTTGAGCAAGGGAAAAAAATGAAATAAAAATTGAAATTCATAACTTAACTAAGATAAAGCAAAGAATAACCAAAAGAAAAGGGATTGAATTGAAAGAAAGAAAAGTTTGATAATTGATGTTAAAAATTGCAGGGCAGTGCAAATGTCAAGAAAAAACAAGAGTGGAAAAAAGGAATGGTTGCCGAGAACAAACTTCACCATGTATGGGCCATCCATTAGCTTTTTTTAAAATTTATTTATTTAGTAAATATTAAAACCCAACTATTTATTATTATTATTATTATTATTATTATTATTATTATTCAATAAAGAGCAGCCAATAGAAAAGCTAATAAATTTCGACAAATTATAAGCTGAGACAAGCGAAGCTGAGAGAGAAGCAACAGCAACAGGAGAAACCCAAAGGTAATAAAGGCAACATAAGACAAATGTCAAACGGTCAAGAGTCTAAGTTTGAGTTTGGGTCCTGACACTTGACAAATAAATATCTGCAATCAGGCAGTTAATATTTTTTTATAGTATTTTCTTATTTGAAATATATTAAAATAATATATATTTTAAAATATTTCTAATATCTATATATAAAATAATCTAAAAATAAAAAATAATAATTTAAGACTAAAAAATTAAAAATGTTGAAAATTTCAATCGAACAGTGTTAAACAGGGTGTATCTGACGGGTGGGCTTTTTCTTTCTATCCCACGGTAGAACGCTAAGATGCTTCGTTCTCACGTCTACAGAGTCTTAAACTTGTTTTGACCGAAACAATTATACGTCAGAGCATCTCCAACACAAAAAACTAAATTAATAATATGAATTTTTAAATAATATAAATATATTATTTTTTATATTTTGCACTTTAATTGATTTTTTTATTTTATAAAAGCTAATTTTATTTTAATATGTAATATTGATATAACTATTTATTAATAATAAATAACTAATACAAATACAATTAAAGTCATTTTTTATACAGAAATATATTAAACAATTTTTGGATTTTTTTATTAAATATAGAAATAAATTTTCAATTTAAAATATTATTTTAACTTTTCTGAATTTTCCTTTAAAGTTATGAAAATAAAATATATATATATATATATATATATTTTTTTTTTTTTTAACTTTTCTATTGAAGTTGCTATCGGGGATCCGGTGGATGGATTCAGGGTTACGTGGTCAATCCCGAGCCTTTTTTTTCTTTCCGATTTTTGATCACCAAGTGGATGACCTACGCTGCTCGTCATCTATCGCTAATGGCCTGTTCTTGAAGTTTTGGCTACTCGATGACAAAACAGTATCGTGGCGTGTGCCCAGTTGTCTTGTCAAATCCAGTCGTCTGTCGACTCGAGAACCTTGGACTGTGATTCGGGACACAAATATTTGGCTGTAGATAGTCAAGCTTCAGCACTATTGTTAAATTCAAAGAAAGAATAATTAGCTACGATACTTGTCGAGATGCCAGGATTTTTCAAAATGGGCCCCCAGGCATATACCAGCAAGACATGCCACCTGTCTAGCATTAGCCTAAAAGAAAAAAAAATAAAACCCAACAATTTTAGGCTAAACTGTGAAAAAAACTCAGAAACTTTATTGGAAAAATAAAAACTTCTAAACTGAAAAAATCCCCAAATTTACCACCAATATTGTCAATTCAGTCCGTTCCTAATCAAAAAATAGAACAAACCGGAAATATATATATATTTTTATAATAAATAGTAAATCATTTATCAAATATTTATTAATTAAATATTTTTTTGAAAACCAATTTTTTTTATTCATCTAATATTATAAAAAATATAAAAAACTTTGTTTCCTAGTTCATCAAATGTAAAAAACAAGGTTCTTGTTTATTTCATCTAATTTTCTGATGTCTTTAAAAAAATGTTTTTAGTAAGACATTAACAGTTTATTTTTAAAGATAATTACTGTTAATTTTTGTTTACTTGTAGATTGTTTTTTAATTATATTGTTAAATTTATCGAATACAATCACTAGTTTACACTAAGAATTCTAACAATGGGAGCTCAGAAACTTTAAATTCTCTCATCAGAATAGAATTTGGTCTCTCTAAATAAGAGCATACTTTCCTGTCACCTTCTAAGAATTTATATAACATGTTGCTTGAGCTTGAAGATAGTACGAGTCCTTGTATTTTCTGCCACTCCGAACGTGAATCCCATTGCGAATCCAATCCTCCCTATAAATCCAAGCATCGCGACCAAAATCAAGAACTCCAAGGATCTGCGAATGACACGAGGAATGAATGCATCAAGTTATCCATATTCTAACTAAAATTGATATAATTCAAATTTGACCAAAAACATAAACCAATTCCAAGCAAAAAGGAGAGAATAAATTTAAGAGTAGTGAATGGTTGACTTACTGCTCCGCCTTTCCAAGACACGAAAGTTGGATTTGTTCTCGACTGTAGAACCTGTTTAATAACCATGAAAATTGTTTCATAATATCAAGATCTGAAACAACAATCTATCTTTATATATAATGGGAAAACATAGCAATTCCCTGCGGTGAAATTTCATTGCCATGCATGCAAGGGAATCAGTTATTAACTAATCATATAATACCACGTGTAAAAATTATAAGCCTTACGTTATATAACACATTAATGAAACCACTACCTTACAAAATTATGAAATCATGTAATATAATTTTGCAATATTTCTTTAAATTGAATATGGATTGAAAATACAAACTGTATTATATACACATATTCTTACAATTATAATACTTTTTATTTTTTTTTCTTAATTCATCTAAACTAATATCAATTGATGAGTATAAATATTTGGATTGAATAAATATAATATAAAATATGTTTTCAGCGTAAGACAATGAGAGTTATAGAATAATTAAGAAATGTAATATGCTTATGTGTTAGTAGACTCATATACTAACCAATAATATTTCATCATCCATTTAAAAAGTTAAAAACATAAACGGTCACTCTTACCACATGTGAACATAAGAAAGAAAAGAATTAGAAAAAAAAATAGGTACCAAGTTTGAAGAAAGAAAAAAATGAACAATTGTAATCTAAAAACTTTGAATCATTAATTAAATTGAATTTATTTAAGATTTAAGATCAAAAGCAAGTTATTGTCTCTAATATTAGATCAACTCACATCAAAATACTTTTAAGTTATTTAAAGGTTACGATGATATAAGATTTTACACCCTTATTAATTTTTAATCGAGTCCTTTCTTAAAAAGAAAAATGAAATCAAGTCATGCAATTTATATTTTGCTTTTAAAGGAGAAATTAAAAATTCAAATCAAATACACATCAAGAATTCAAGCGATGCAATAAGTAATGATGGCCAGTTCCACTTGAAGTTCAATATGTAAAAAGACATGTCAAATTAAAGACATCATCGATAACAAACACAATAACCTCATTTGTTGTAGTCCCCAGTGATGGTAGCAGCAAAATTCTCAAGAGTATTTCCTCCAATTTGAACAATATTGTAAAAATAATAATCATAATAAAAACTAATAATAAAAAAGGTGCATGGGTCTCCGACTAGTTATCAAGTAGAAGAAGACTCTGAGCAGGACATTTTCATACTTGTAGTCAACTAAGTAAGTAAATAATTTACTATTGTAATGTGATGAATTCTGCATCTAGTAAAGGCGATGATATTTTTAAGTATATAATTATATAACATTAACATGAATAAGGAAATCAAAGACAGAAAAGACTAGTCATAAACATGAAGGAAATAGATCTGTAAGCTAACCTCAACAGTATCAATTGCTTCATTTGAGGGGATTGCATGTAAAACTCTGCAACAAGAAAGATGAACATGAGTAGAGTAGATAAAATTATCAAGACGCTATCATCTTTTATAGGAACTGAAACAATGCTATAATTAAGCAGAATTGAATTGACTCATTGAAACTTTTTCCAAACAAGCACATTCTAAAGCTTCACCACTTGACTTCGTACATATTTTATCTTTGCTTGTATTCTACTAAATTTCTGTAACTAAAAGGAGAAGACAGATCCATGCAGCTGACACCATCTAGTTTGAGATTGAAGTCTTAGTTAAGTTGGGTTGAGCCGGTCAGAAGACTCATAACAGACAAGGACTTAAGAGGATGGAGGAGAGGCAATCCTCTTGAACGATGCAGCAAGAGCTTCATCCACCTATGGTTGAGTTAGTATATTCTCTAAACTGAAATGCTGAAAGTCTTCCTCGCTTGAGAAGAACGTTGACAAGTATAAGTGGATTGATAAATAATCGATCCCTTTGAAAAGATGAGTCAAGTTGGTTCACGTTCCAGTACTATTTCTTTTTATCTGACACTTTTCCTGAGAAGGATTGTAAAAAACAGATTTGCACTGGTGTCATCTGGCACCAGATCATGATCAATTGATGGCTGTTTTATGGCTTGCCAATTGCTAACTAAGTATATTGCACATACTTTAAAGCATCTTAAACATGGCTCATCGTAACAGCTACGGATTGCACTCATGGTAGCAACAGCAAAATTATGTGCTTTACTATTAAAATAAAAAAAAAGGAACCAACCTTTCCTCCACAGCAGGAATAAAACCAGCTGTCAAAGCCTCTCCACCAATCTAGAGGACAACAGAGGGAAAAACTATGTCAATCACCCCGGCTACAAGAAATAAAGTGTATGATCTCATACAGTAAATCTTGCTGCCAAACTCACCAATTGTATACTGCAAAACAACTTTCTTTGGAGGTCTATACGACCTGTCCATAGAGCACCAAGTTATGTTAATATCAAATTACAGCTCAATCAAGGGAAGTATAATAATTGCACAGGAGTCTTACCAGTGGAAAGAATGCTACTAGTGATAGCTTCAGCTAGGCCAACCTTCTCTTCTTTCTTAGGCTTAGAAGAAAAAATTGGATAGCTCTCCCACATTGGATATCCAACATTAATGCCAGGAAATAAACCATCTGACATGTCAGGCCTTCTAGGATATTCTAAATGCAATGTATCTTCCAGCATGTTCTCATAGTCATGAAACCTGATGGTGCTCGGCATCATGGTCAGACAAAACCAGTAATTCAGCGCAATTGTTTAAATCATTGCAAGGCAGGACAGCTAGTGCAAAACAAGAAAGCTTGAAATATATCATACCAAGAACGAGGTGGTGGAGGATATACATCTGGAACCAAAAGTGTGGGGTAGAACAGACCCATGGGAGGCACCTGTTCATGAGAATCATCAAGATTATGACTTTATTCAGCTAGACATGGAAGAGGATGAATCTCAGAAAATTTTGGCAATAGAATACAAACATTAAGAGCAATTAGTCGAGTTTTGTGAGATCCAGCAGGCATCCCATCCTCATAAGAATGAACTACAGTAACAGCATCAAGCTCCCCCTCCTGTACACAGAAAAGTAAATTGCAGAGGCAACAAAATGATACAGATGGAAGTCTACAGTAGCAATGCCTTATTGACCCACTTTTGAAGTCCGAGGCTAATTCAGTTTATAATAAACTAAGGTTAGGGGATCAGTCCTCTCAGGACTGTGTTTGGCATCTCATGCATGCTGAATAGAACAGAAAGTAATAGCAAACTACCAAAGGCAACCGAACACCAGATGATATTGTACACAAAATTTTCAATGTACATGGTTGAGGATACTATTAAAAGAAGCATCAGTGAAATATTTTAGCAGAAAAAAGCACAACCAACAAAATTATTTCACAGTTGGACTTCTGTCCATCAGAAATATAACATCATGTGATTGTCAGCAGCATTTGATACCAGGAAAACCAAGCATGTTGAATAGGAACATGAGCTCTACATTTAACTCTGGAAAGAAAGGCATAATATAGATGTATGTAATCATCATTCATGTCTGAAATCTTAAGTTCTCATGGGATTTTAAGATGATCAACAAAATAATGCACTGGACTTAAGTGAACAATATCAACTTTGAAGATCCAGATGGTTACAGGTTTCTTGGAACTAGATAACAGATCATTATCAGGATTTTGATTTTCCTTTTTCGGTAATTGAAGTGTAAGAAACGCCAACAAAATTCCTTGGTGTAACAAATGACATATAAAACATGGTTTATTCTAGAATGAAATCAATCACCACGCCTTTACAAATCAGCTCTAATCTGATTCTGTAATAGAAGGAAGCACACTTGTGTGCTAAAAGAATGAAAGAAACTGGCAGTGTAGCTGATGCATGATGATAAACTGAAAAATTACAGAAAATAAACTGACCTTTATTTCACAATAGGACTCTTTAAGTCGGTTAAGCATCAACAAATCTATAGGCTTTGTCAACATGTCAGTCCGAACTTGGGGCCATGTCTGATGATGCCTCTGAGTCCACAGAAGGCATCTTGATATATCCTGATGAAAAGTTGATTCACAATGAAATAAACCTTGACTAAGTACGAGGCAGATATAGTATTTACACAAGCTAAGCAGCAAGTGACATTTAAAACACCATCAGTTCAAAGAATAATCATTCAAGCATCAAGTTGATGCAAATTGTCCCAACGTGCATTTCCATTGTTATATGAATTTTTCCTAAGACCAAGAAACTGGATATATACTGAGAGTCAGAAAGCATAAGACATGAAGCACGACCAACAAAATCTAACATGTGCCCCGCTTTTTAATTGGCTCAAAACATTGAAGGTATGAGAGAGGATAAGTACTAAATCACCTATTTGAGTTCCATAAGGATATCATCATCCTTGTCTCTTCTTTCTTTTTAGCCCTAGAGTTGACGTTTATATCACCATGAGATTATAATATAATTTTTTGGAAAGACTCTGAGGCAAGTAACCATCACCCTACTGGCAGGAACAATGGCAAAGATAATGAATAGTGTGGCAAGCTAGAAAGCAAATTTGGAATCCCGAATGGATGTTTGGTAACCAAGGTTTCTAGACATCAACCCCCAAACACACTCTAATGCATCTTTTAACCCTGGCATGGGTAACTTAAAATCTGGTCAGGCTGCTTATCCCACAAGTTATTTCATCACAGGGGTTCTCAATCAGAAGTTCGGTTTTATCTTCTGTAAAAAATATTTACAAAAAAGTTTAGCCAGCAATAACAAACGTACATTGTATAATATATGAGGCTGAAAGCTAGACTTGTCAGGAAAGCTCAAGGGACATTAAGTATGCATGTACATCTCACAAACTCAAGTAAGAGATATTCCCTGTCTGAAGCTTTAAACAAATTCAGCATTCAGTAGTTAGTTGAAGGATGAAACCATACACACCTCTCCACCAAAAGGCAAAGTCTTTTCTGTACTAGGTAGAGCCACACCGTCCTGAAAACCAAAGTTGAAGGTAGTTAGTTATCACAGTGTCATGGCCTTGATATAACATCGTAAGCATTGACCAAATGATACTGTTAGGTAAAACCAATCTCAGTGTAGGGGAGGAGGGGCAAACCGCATGACAAACAGTTATTTTCTCACAACTACACACCAAAAAAGATGGGCACCTCTAGTGGGATGAGATCAATATAGAGGTGCAATGACAATGCATTAAGCGGCAACAATGATTAAGATGGAATAATTGGTGATTCTAAAACCAGTAAAACACTGAATGAGGTAAATTGGTAGTAGTGCAACCAGGGAGCCAAAGTTGATGCGGAGAAGGTGAGAAAGGTATAGAGAGTAGCAACACCTTATAACAGTTGGGATAGCCTGATGATGACTCTGATGGGGTACTGGCAACAGAGTCCAAAATGTTCTTTATAGTGGTAAAAATAGTAACAAAAGAAAATATTTGAATTCAAAACATTATTTGTTTATATTTTACACTGGAGATTTTTCATCACCCAAACTCACTATTGTGTTGACAGTAAAGCATTTTTTTTCTCACTTGATCATTGAGAAAGTATTCCATTCATTGCGCTCACCCCAACCACCCCCATGGAAGTTCAAAACTGCAGTCTCCCTTCTAACAGAGGTCGCAGTGTAGTAGACCAGTGAACCTTTGGGCAAATGAGGTATATTTGGACAGCATAGCCCGGATGTTTATGAAGCTAAATTTAAGAATAAAGTTTCAGTTACCTCAACACAAACAACAGATGTCACCTGAGCACCCATATTAACAATGCACGCTGTCGATAACCCATTCCCAAAAACTGCAGCAAGACCTTCCTGCAACAATCATTTCAGAATAAATCATCATATAAGAGTATACCATAACAGTGTCAATGTGGAAAACCAAATTGTTAAAGAAAACTGCCAATAGCAACCACCAAATTTAATGAAATTGTAAGTGCTCTTTATTGCACCATCTCAAACAGAATGCACAGTTCAATTTGCTGCTTTCAAAATAGTGAGGAGCTGACTGCAACTGGTAAAAAACAATAGATACAAAAACCAAGCTAAAAGAATGGTAGGTAAAGGCACTGGCAAGGTGGGTCTGAAGTGAAAAGTTGGATGCTGAAATATGTCCTAGATCTTAAATTGATATCATTGATTTTCTTTCCAACTATAAATTATAGTAATTTATCTGAATTTTAGTCAACAATCAACTAAGTATGAAAGTAGTCAAGTGAATTCACATGTTAGAGATTTGGAGTATATTTGTTGATGAGTATTATTGGCAATGCCTTAAATTGAAGTAATCAAGTTGGCAATTACAAATATTTTCATATCAAAACCTGAAGTAAACAATATGTTTAATTGGACAGACAGAATGTCCTCCAATGATAACCAAATTAAAATGACCCCCTTCCTGTTTGAATTAGTTCTTTACATCCCTTCATCTTTACCAAATTCTCATTAACCTTGTAAACAAGAGAATATCGAATGTTAAAAATATAAATTAATGGAATATTTTATGAAGAATGTAGCAATTTAAAGGTTGGAGTTACAATTTTCAGTTATGCAAAAATGAAAGGGTGGAATATTTTTCTGAAACCAAAAAAGAAAAGAACCAAAATCTTTCTCACTCATCTATGACCTACTCCAAACCTTCCTCATGCCACACTACTTCATTGTTACAGATGTATCCACACCAATAGAATCTACTTCGAAAACAATTTCTACTGTGCCTAGCTAACCATCTACCACTCCAACATTCACACAACATATGTACAATAAATTGATTGATGTATATCAAGCTTCGCCACCACAAACTACAATCTGATGCTGGAATCATATATTAAAAATATCACCAGGTAAAATTATTATTTTTTTTTAAATGTCTGACCTGGTGTACCACTGCAGAGCTAAAGCGCAAGTCTCTTAATGCTATTGACAGCATTTCCTTTATTTCTGCTCATGACAAGTAAAAACAGGGCATTATTAGAGTTATCCAAGTTCTATTCCTTGCTAAACCAAATGTGAAGATATGACCTTATAGGAGAACTGGAGAAGAATAAGCATCCATTAAGCAGTTAGTGCATCAATAGGGCAAACAGAAATATATAAATAAATCAAGACCAGTTTGTCATAGAAGGAAAGGAGCTGAGAAAAACCAGGCATGCAAGGCAGAACTTCCAAATGTTTCTTATTTCCTTGGCCCAGTTGAACTAATTGGCTCTTCTATGGCAAGTGAAAAAGAGAGTGGGAAAAGCATATCCAGGCCAAGAAAACATAATGATTTTTAAGAACATAAAAATTAAGGAAACTCGCATTTCAGCTACACTAGTACTTCTATAAAATGACAGAACATCTGAAATAGACTTCAAGCCAGTGGTATTAACAGCCCAGGCAAACTTGAATGCAAAGGGGCTCACTACACCAAGGCATAAAATCATCTATTACCTTAAGGGTATGTTTGCTACAAGGGTAATGGAAGTTAAAAATAACCCCTTGTGCAATTTAAGCATGTTTGGTTCAATTTTTGGAAGGGGTTTAATTGTTGAGGGGATACTAAGTAACCCCAAGTTGATGTTTTTGGAAGGTATATTTTGCCCTCCAAACAAATTTTATTTGTTTTTTACTCTCTCTCATACCTTTTGTCTCAAAATACACACCCAATATTCTTTTGTCTCTCCCACCAATCATTAATAATTTAATTTTTCTCTGTCCACTAAAAAATCACCTTCAATTGATAAACACACCAAAAATCCTTAAAACTAAATTTTACACCCTTAAAAGTTACTCTTGTAATAGCTCAGCCTCATTTTTTAACCTTGTGCCAAACTCCACCCAAAAGTTACCATGTGTTGCATCTTCACAAAGAAACACAAAGCAGAGAATATGTGTCATCGACTAACTGATTCTTCGAAAAGCATGGTGACAAGGTCATAGATTGTGTCCTAATAAGTTTTTTGAGGAAAAAGAAAAAGAAAAATTAGACTTTTAGTGCCTACAGCTTATGCACTTTGACAGCACTTTAGGAAGTGAGCACTTTAGAGTCTTAACTGTTTATTTTTGCCTTTTGGGGTGATTTAAAAACATTATCCAACTAGCCAGACTACCTACACTCTTGATAGAGTACAGCGATGTGGCATGTATTTTGAGCCACTAACCATCCCCCTTGATAACCAAGACAAATGTTAAGCAAAAGGAAATGCATAGTGCTTATCAACACTAATATGATTGAAAAACATGATAGGGTCTTGCTTCAACCATGGTTGATCATTCATAGTAAGTGCACATTGTTATTAACATGTTTCAATTCATCCATGGGACCAACATGAGAATAACAAGTAGATTTTTCCATCTCAAGGTATCAAGAGCTACATAAAAAAAAACCACCAGAATATCATTACCGCGATTGTCAAATGTTTCTGGCAAAACGAGGATCGCAGAATACATGTTTCTTTCTGAGTGAGGGATATGCAGTTTCTCTATCAATATCCAATCCCAAATAGCATGTATGTCCTCAAGCACCTAAGCAATAGAAAATAAGAAAATATCATTAAATAACCAGAACATGGTTTCTTATATTAAGGGTATGCTAAAATGTTGGAAAATAATGCAACAATGTTAAACTTGGTCCACATCAACAACAGACACACAAGGTGTTGGTACATAATAGCACTTTCCTAAGAGGAAAAGTGGTATTGTTTTTCTCCTTCAGCTGAAAAGGGCACATACAAATGAAATCATGATAGTAAGATAATTAATGCAAGGATGAAACCTGCTGCAAAGGATAATGTTGCGAAATGTTGAAATGACCTCTGCGAATAGGACGGCTTAAGCAGTATGGCTCTGTTGGGGAAATTCTAAGCGCTTCTTCACCAAAAATTTGCCCTCTGAATTTGTGTTCCCCTGAACTAATCCTATCAGCATCAGTGCCTTCATGTTTCTTCACGTACTCTCCACTTTTACCTTCATTTTTTGATGATCCTGCACAATCAATTCGCATGTGTTAGGATCTAGACACAAATTCACCTGAAACTAATATTTAATAGGAAAGATAAAAGCCTTAATGCCTGCAAACTTATTTTATATCAGATGTGGCACAAAAATCAAGAGTAGTCAGAAACTCAGAATACAAAAAAAATATAACAGGTAGATAAGAAAGCCATCACTTGAATGAGAAAGTAATTGATGCTTCAAGCTTTATATTTAAAAAACAGTGTAACCATAAAGATCACACAGCCAACATATATTATTTAATGCTAGACAATAAGCACAGACAATGCCACAAAAATGCAGTCTATCAATCTAGAGCAACCCATGAAAGGGAATCACTTTGAAATGTGCCAAGGATCTCTTATCTGAAGGCTCACTATTTATATTTGAGCTCAAACGATATGTAATTGCCCCTCATTTTTTTGTACCATGCTTTTATTAAAACATGCATAAGAATTTCATTTTTTTTTTGTTAGCTTTGAATATTCAAAGCATTACAAGGCATTGCATTCAAAACCACAAGCAAAATAAAATAATTCAATAAAAAAATCTACTGAGGATCCAAAAGATTTTGACGTAGTTCCTTGACCCTGAATTGGGATGGTAAACCATTGGCATAGGGGTGGATTATTTATTTATTTATTTTGGGAGGGGCGGCTTCCAAATAAGTTCTCATGTGATGGCCACCCCAAAATAAAACTGTTACATCTGGCCCTCTGAAACATCAGATTCTGGATTTGTCATTGCCTTGGTAACATTTTTTTCATAGCATATATTTAAAGATAAGAGACCCCATCTTCATGTAATCTGGCTCCACCAGTGCTAAATTAATCCATGTCAAATGTAATTAATAATAATATACAAACCTTCAAACTTAGATAGGACGGTTCATGACACAATAATATTAAAGGAGCAAAATGGTAAACTGTACCAAGATTCAATCATGACTTCTGAAGTAATTAGAGATGGTATGCCATACACTTTCCAGGTCAAACAAGATGCCCACCAAAAGGTTTTGAAAGGTTTAAAGATGGAAACATCATAACTAGTACAAAAAGCAATTCAGTTTATCGTAACTACCATGTATGTTAGAGAGAAAACATTTATTCTATTACCTAAAGCCAAAGAGAAATCAGTGTCCTGCTCATATACATTAGCCCATTGGAAAGCTGCACCCCTGCCACTCTGTTGATTATGTCCATCAGCACGTCCTATCTGCAATATGAGTTGAATAGAATAATTCCATAAAAAAATTCTAACCATTTACAGAGCTGCATGTTTATGGCCCCTTTTCCCTCTAAACTATATATTTTATACTCACTTTAAGAATTACATATATAACCACAAAAGGCAGGATTGCGAACAGGGAACTCCAAAGACAGTGCCACAGTTAAATCCTTCTAAACCAGTTAACAGAGTAGCAGCAATTCTTCCAATGTGGAGATTATAAGAATAATAACACTAGAAAACCGATATTGTTCTACAGACAACCATAACAGAGACTAAAATTAGGCTGATGGATTAGTAGTGGGTACCTTACGTGGGAAAGAATTGTTGGCAACCTCTTCATCCAGAAAAGGTATTTTCAATAACGACGCTATCTTCAAGGAAAAACAAATCAAGTCTTACACTGTTCGTCGGCAAACGTAAAGAAAAAAAAGAAGAAGCAAATAGCACGGATTTAACTCACTATATCATATGCCTTCTCGCGTTCCATGTACTGTGCTGTTGTAACCTGCGAATTCAGCATCTAAAAGCGAGAAAAAAATTAACAACAAAACACAGTACAGCTGTAAAAAGGTAGAAAAGATGCAAGTAACTATTGACCTGATCCTGAACTTTGAATTTGGGAATTTGATTGGTATAACGAGCAATGCAGTGAGGAATATTTAACGGAGCATCTTGAGTAGCTAATCCTATTCGGATATTTGCAGAGCCTAACCAAATAAAATTAACAAAATAAAAATCGGTTATATTTACTTGCTATAATGGATGTTGATTTGATTTTCTAGGGTTCCAAATTGAAGTGAGTACCTGGATTGATGACTACTAAATTGGAGCCTCGGTCGGAGACGAGCTGTGAAGGGATTACCGTCTTCAAGTAATCCTGCCATTAAACAAAAAAAATAGATAAACAGTTTGACTTAATTTAAAGAAACGAAGAGAGAATTATCGGTGCTTTTACCATTTCTGTGAAGAAGAGGAGAGCCGCAGGCGAGACTTGTTAAACTGGCTGTGCTCACTTCACTTCGTCTGCGGTTCTTCCTTCTCTTTACAGTCGGCTTCGGCGTTTTGTTAAAAAACGTTTCTTTATTACAGGAGCGAGCGAGTTTTCTACGAGCGAAAACTAACTAGTGTACCATTAAAATTAGCTATATATCATTTTTAAACGACACGTCAATTGCTAACTCTTGCAGGGTTATTTATTGCGGCCTTCTGATTATGTTTTTTATTATTATTAGAAAAAAGACATAAAGGAGTTGATTTCTTTTGTTTGACGCAGGTTTTCAATTTCCTTCTGCTTCAGCTAAAATGGTCCAATTATTTTATACTAGTTAAAAAAAAATATATTATTTTTATCTTAGTTTAAATTTTAATCTATTTTAAATTTTTTAGCCAAATACTAGCTAAAACAATCCTGTTTTGTTCTGTAAGTCCAGTTTTGGCTAAATAATATATTTTTTAATTAAATGAGTAATTTTATAATATCAATCATTTCTCTTAATCCAACCATTAGATTGAGATGAAATTTTATGAGGATTCTCTTGACATATTTATATATACTATGTTAAAATTTAAGAGCAATCAAAGAATGTAATGACCTTGCAAGATTGATGATGACATTCTCATAATATTATACATGTTCATAATTTTGCTCAGAAAAATCATTTTATTGTGTCTTTTTTTAGATTAAATTGCACAATTATAAATAATTTTATTTTTGGATTTAAACTAATTTTTTTGAATTAATATATATATAGTACAACCTCGAAACGGCGCGTCGAAACACTCAAAAATTAAAACATTCAGTTCTAATTGAAAAAATAAAGTATGAACTATAATGGTACAGACAATCTTGGTTTAACGATGTAGAAAATATTTTCTAGCTAAATCCGTCTAGAAAATACACCCCTTAAGTATATTTAAAACTAAATAAATATTTCTAAGTATTGAGAACAGTTCATCCACACACACACAAAATCTGCTGCTCTTTTATTTTTTAAATTTAATCTCATAAATTTTAATTCATATTTAAACAGTGTTTGACAGTACATTTTTTTAAAAAAAATTATTTTATTATTTTAAATTAAATTTTTTATATTTTAAAATTATTTTCAATATACTGATATCAAAAATAATTTTTAATTTAATGTATTAATAAAAAAAACTTTAAAAACCAATCTCCACTAAAATCCCAAACTGGCAGTAATTACTCAAGATAATTAATTGTTAACTAAGGACATTGCTTGAAATGGTTCTGAACAACAGAGGTGTGAGAACACAATGGAACATGCTGGGCTCGTTAACAAGAGATGAATTTTGGAGGTGAACGGGTCGATTATCGTCTAGCCCCAAAATTAAATAAACTGAATACGTTTAAGGTTTAGGAAATTAATAATTTGCATTAAAAAAAAACTCCTGAAAAGAAACTATTGATTTTTTAAAATCATTTTAATATTGCAATGTTAAAAATAAACTTTAAAAAATAAAAAAAAAGTATTATTTCGAAACAAAAAATACTTTAAATAAGGTTTAAAAACTATTAATCCATGACCAACAATTCACAAATTCACGAAAATCATAGCCATATTATAGCTTAACAGATAATAGATAAATTTCACTAGATTAAATAGAACGTATATCGAGCCAATTCAGTATTTGAAATGAAAGCATCACACCCTGTGAATTTGGGACCCCCCCCCCCAACCCCAACAAAAGAACTAAAAAATTTGGGTATCATACAGAATGGACGCGTAGCCACTCGACACCCTGAGAGTTTTCAGCACCTAAAACAATAATCCAATCTTTGAAGATTGCTTCTTCGTTATGGCTAGCCCACTTTTGCCTTGGGAGTCTGCTTCTTGAGCTGTCTATTTGGAATCAGGTTCTTCATCCCTATGAAGAAAAGCAATGCACCAAAAAGTGCGACACTCTGCCAAAACATCACAAACCCAAAAATAAAGGCGGTGGTTTGCCAGCATAAAAGCAAAATAGAAGAACAAGAGAAAAGGGGAGCTAAACAGCATCAAAAAGTCATAGATTTAGAAGGTGTTGGCATTGCGTTTCAAATGAGTTTCTGAAAAAAAATTATTTTTTTTTACTTTAAATTAAAAAAAATTGGTGTTTTTTTTTTTATCATTTTCATGTGATGATGTCAAATTTTATTTTTAATAAATAAAAAAACATCATTTTGATGTATTTTTGAATGAAAAACACTTTAAAAAATAATCACAACCACATACCCAAACAGTCACTAAGACAAACCTGCAAAAATTCATTCAAGAGAATGAAGTACTTGGACTCATCCCGATCATAGTCATAGAAGTTGTACAGAATTGGGGAGGAAAGCGCCAAGTAGGTAAGCTGAAGCAGAACAGAAATACTGTAATATGTACTTTGATGAAGACTGTATGAATCATAGGCAGCTTCTGGGCGGAGCCACGTGATGATTTATCACATTCTAGAGACAATCAATCAAATAAAGACCCAAAGGAAAGGAAAATCTAACCAGGAGATAAGCACCAAAAGGGGTGCCAAATACAAATAAAAAGCCTCCAAGACCCTTTAGAACAATCATGCCCGCTACCAAATGTCTAGGCTGCATAAAATACCTCCAAATCAGAAAGTGAGCATCATACAAGGTGAAATGACACCAAAAATAAATCTGCAAGAATTACAGGAGCAACAGGTTAAGGGGAAAAGTTCTTACATCAATGTCCGGAACCACTACCCCCAATTGAGAGGAAATATGCTTTTTGACAATAGCAAGCTTGGGAATCAACTCCGACAAAGCAGGGCCACCATCTTCGCCAAATTCATTGAACCTAAGCATGTATAAGCAAAATCAACACCGAAGCATCCAACATTTTGCTGGAGAGCTCAACAACCCCAGTTAACAGTACGAGAGCATTGCAAATTGATGACTATATAGATTTAGTCAAGCACTAGTTTACTAAAAGCTAGTATCGCCTAACTTTTTAGTTCAAGTAATACCATAAACCCCCCAAGGTAAATAATGAAGCTCAACAGAAAATGATAGTTTAGAAGTTGCGAATCAGAACAAGGTATTACAAGATAAATCATCGTTACACATCACAATGCTCGTTTTTGAAGACACCATGAAGATCGATTTCAGCAGTAAAATCAGACTTCAAGAATGCACAAGGGCTTTTTTGTGCACTTGTCCATGAATATACTAAAAATGTGACTACAAGCAATTTCCCACTAAAGCGAGAGAAATCACGGCATTAGGCACTTTCTTTTTGCTAATGAGACGAAAATTTTTAAAAATTAAAACGTCTGGAACCCAGTTCCATAATGGGTTGAACATCTAACAAAAACATAAAATGATATGCGAAAACAGCAATATAAAGACATCAACAATTAGCATCAGATCTGGGAGTAAGGGGCCTAAATAAGAAGCACATGAATCCTCCTTAACAAGCGACAGTGAAGCGAAAAAGTTGATAAAACTAAAGAGATCTATAAGAGAGGAAGGAAGTAATGGTGTACATTTGCCAAGCTGAGAGGATGAAGAGGGAAGCGAAGAGAACCCTGCCGAGAAAAGAGAAAAACCCCATGCCTGTCCCTCAGTTTTCTCTCTCTTCTTCTCAAATCTGTGTGGGTCTCTCTCCCTGTATACGTGTTTTTGAAATTAATTTCTACTAGCTTTCAGCTTTGGCACGTACAGCCAGAGACAGGGTTGGTCATATAGAATATAGATAGATAGATTGATGAGAGGAGTGCTCCCTTTACTGTTATTATCCAATTGTAATAATCAGGTTCTGACCTTTCAGTCAATTACCAACTATGCCACCAGGATTTCAAATTAGATTTGTTTGGTATTAATATTTAGAGTTGGGATGTTTTTGTATTTTTAAAAATTGATTTTTAATTTTTAAATTAAAAAAATGGATTTTTTTTGCATTAGGATTTGTTAATGTTAAAAATAAATGATTTTAAAAAATATTTGATATATTTTTAAACCAAAAAACTTTAAAAAACAACTATTTTCACAATAACAGACGTAATCTTGTTTTTTTTTAAATATTTATTAACTTTAAATTAAATTTATTATATTATTTTAAATGAGTTGATATAAAAATACATATTTTTTAATATATATATATATATATATATATATATTTTTTTTCAAAATAAAAACACTTTACATGCCTTTAATTTCTTCTCATTTCCGATGAAAATCAAACTTAGTGTCTGTTTGGGAGAGCGGTTGCGATAGTTTTTCAAAGTAATTTTTATGCTGAAATACATCAAAATGATATTTTTTTTTATTTTTTAAAATCAATTTTGACATTAGCACATCAAAATGATCTAAAAACATCAAAACATATTCATTTAAAATAAAAAAAAATTGAATTTCAGTAAAACGGCGGTTTGATCGTAGTGCCAAACGGGCTCTTAATCTCCGAGTATTGCTAAATATATTTCCAAATTGTATGAAAAAGTGGGTTCCCTCTTGCTAAATATATTTTTTCATGGGATTAAAATCGTGGATGATAATGTGAGAAACATATTCTTTTTCCTAATAGGTTAGACCTTTAAAAGCTTTGAGTAATGAAAATGTGATTTCGTATTCTAGAATATAAGCATGTTCACATAAAATTATCGTATATGATCTGTCACGGATTCGAATCCTAGATAATAAAGTGTAGGTAAGCTCGTCGTTTTGGCAAAGCCTCCAAGGGTGCCAGAAATGTACACCGGCCAAGTCTGAACGGTGACGTTCTGCCTTTGACTTACTAGCCCTAAGCAGAGTAATATGTATGGTTAATAAATATCATTTTATTCTTATATTAAGTGTATAGAGAGATACCATAGAAAAAGACAGTAAAAGTAACAGAAACAGGTTCTTTTTAAATGCCGGTTTGGTTTTTTTTTTTAAATGAATATGGTTTGGTGTTTTTAGATCATTTTGATGAGTTGATGTCAAAAAAGATTTTTAAAAAATAAAAAAAATATCATTTTGATATATTTCAGCACGAAAAGCACTTTGAGAAGCTACAACAACAGCTCTCCCAAACACCCTCTAAAAACACTCACGAACGATCATTGCTGTTCTTCCAATTCTCCTGTTGAAATGTTTTAAGATGAATAGAAAACTATATATTATTCTTCTACTAGGATATCATCGTTAAAAATGCAACTAGATCCAGCATTTGCACCCCAACTTTGAAGAAAAGGTGAAGTGTGCTGCAACGTTTTGCGTTTGCATAATCGGGTTCTTGGCACGCCCTGTTGTAATTTGATGCTGATTCTGTGAAAATAAATAAAAATATCTTAGTGTTGTCTGTGTTGGGGAGGTCTGCATCGAATTTGATGCACTGGGAGGAGCGTGCAAGGCTGGATATCACTTTTAATTCAAAAATCTATACTATTAGTTTATAGATCTATTTTATACAAGGAATTTGATGCATGAGTGATGGGGGGTTCTATTTTTTGTTTCTAGAGAGGGTAATGATATAGGGTTTGCGATTTGTATAGCAAGTACTCGGTTTAAGTCAGGATGTTCACTTTTTATAAAAACCTGAAACAAATATGGTTTTGCTCGCTAACCTGAAACTATAAAATGTGTTTTCAGAGATGAGATTTCCTCCCATGAAAAAAGAATCAATTTTTTTATTTTTGTAGCATGGAGTAATTATCATTAATTTATACAAGTGTGCCTCCCATAATTAATTATTTATTGGAGAAACAGGATATAACTGTTGGCGTGTTAGCAATAGACTTTATTTTAAAAAAAACTGGATCCATGTACCAAAACAAAGCAAAATCATTGGACAAGCAACGATTCGAAGTTGTGTTGCGATATTACCACCAATAATAACGTTGGAGTTCTTTAATCTTCTGTCATGTAGATGCAGGTGAGTTGTTATATTCATGTGCGCCTGCAAAGCCATCCCTTTTATTGCAGAGGTTTGGCACCTAATGCCTGCCATTTTCCACACCAGTGTTTTTCTATTTTTATGCAGCCTTAATTGAATAATAATGGGATCCGATCGATGGGAACATGGTGGCAATGGCTGCCTGACCCATTCACAACTTGGTTTTCAATTCTTGGAAACTTTCCTTACAAGTGCTTTTGATTTGGAATCGTCTTTGTTATGTGTTTCTAAACTTTCGTTTTCTTTATTGTTGTTGAGATCCGAAGTCTCCAGATCTGATTTCTCTGCAGGTGCTCCTGCTTTTGAAGGAGGTAACGCTGATTCTTTGCCATGTCTTTCTTTCCTTGATTTATTTAATTAATTGATCGTAACGTGGCAACAATTCCTGCCTTGACCTCAGGTTCTGAAGTTCACGATGCCTGAAGCGAAGTGTAATTTAGCACACCACTAGTCTGTTTTTTTTTGTTTTTAAAAATATTTGTTTTTAAAAAATATATTAATTTTTTTTTATATAATGAAAATAATCTAAAAATAATAATTTTTTAATTTAAAGTAAAAAATAAAAATAATATTATTTTAATTTTTTTCAAAAATATTTTTGAAATACAGTATCAAATATTTTATAAATACCTATTTGACAATGCTTTTATAAATATTTTTGAAAAATTTGATTTTTTTTATTTTTAATAAAAAAATAGTGTTTTTTTAAATTATTTTAATATACTGTATCTAAATTAAAAATTAAGCCGGAAACAAACATTTTTTTTTTGTTTTGAAAATTGCTTCTCTTTCTTTCGTTTTGACCATAAAATTGCATTAATTTATTAATCCAATTTGGCAGTGATTTAACGGTTGGATTGAATTCAGAGCTGGTTATCAGAAATTGACTTTACTAAATCAGCACAATGATATTTTATTCATCCACAATAAAATCTATAAGAAAATTATCTGAATTTTGACCAATCTATTGTTCTTTGAAGGGTTTCTTCGTGGTTATCACAAAGATGCCTGCTGTCATAAACTAGAGAGAAAAGAAGAAAATAAGAGATAGATAAATACGAACGTTGACAATTCAGGCAAGAATCATCTTTCAACATCAATCCCTTATTGATTCTTAAAATTTAACCTAGTTTTATGGACAATATCAAAGATTTAATTTTTAAGAGGTGAAAGAAAAAATGTCTCCTAAAAGTACGAATATTGATAATTCGTATTTGTTTAAGATTGTAATTGATGTTATTTTTAAAATTATTTTTAATATCATCGAATAAAAATATCTAAAAATATTAATTTTTTTTAATTTGAAATAAAAAAATATATTTTTATTTTTTTTTAAATGCATTTCCAGACATAAAATAGAAGCATCATATAAAATTTTATTGGAATTGTAAAATCATTCAACGTGTCTTAAGAAAAAAAATAGATAGATAAATAACAATATATAAATTCATTTCTGCAAAAAATAGGAGAAACTCAAGGGAAGACAAAATCTTTGAAAAACATTTGATACATCGTACGATGTCAGACGTGGTTGAGATAAACTCGCGACCATGAAGATACACGTCACTTATTAAACAAACCTGATTGGTCAATATATGTGTAACGTTTGAAATAAAAAACCAGTGCAACAAAGAAAGCGAGTAGTCTACTCTTACATACTCTCACAAGTGAGCATACAAGTAGCATAGCTTTTAGGCGCCGAAGTAAAACAATTTCAGTCCTTTAACAGAGTCTGTCCCTGTTTAAAGCGCCGTCCCTTGTTTTGCTCCTTTTAAATCTCCCCCCCTCTCTGTGTCGACCTCTTCAAGAAAAAAACCTTAAAGATTAGTTTCGGTTTCGGACATCTTTAGAGAAGCAGCCTGTCTCCGTACGTACAGTAATCGCTTTCGTCGCTTTCGTCGGGAGAGTTCTATTTGTCTCTGTTTTCATTCTCTCTGCTTGGCAAGAGTAAGCATCTTCCTCTCCCCTCCACCAGATCTGCTCTTCGTCTTCTCCTTAAAAATACTGCCTTGTGCAGTGATTTTGAAGTCAGACTTTTGCTTATCCACATACATTGCTGTAAATTCTGACGCTCTGTTTTTAAAAGCAAAGTCTTAGATAGATCTGATAGGATGTTTTATTTCCCTTTATTTTTTTTATCAGCAGTTTTGAATTTCGGTTTAAAATTGTTGAGGTTAAACCTGAATTAGTGAGCTGCTTTTTTTTATTCTCTTACTATTGATTTACGTGTTTGCTGTTTTGTTTTATTTGACATGGCAATTAATTAATAGAAGAAGATCTTGGTTAGATTGTTTAATTTTTTGTATTTAATGACTATATTGTGCATCTTTAGAGTAGGTTGTGATTGTCATGATTTTGTTAATTGTAGATTTGTGTTGTGTTACGAATTATGGAATGCTGTTGATTTTGATGCTTTGATGTGGCCACGCCACTTCAGTAAAGACAAGTGTCTCCATGCAACACCCATTTTTGACTGCGTTAAAATGAGGTTTTTCTGACCATATTGCCAATAATAAAGTTTAATGTTCTCTTATGGGAGTATTGGTGCTTGGCTACATATTTATTCCATGGTGACTTGTTTTGCACATTCTTCTTCTTTGCATTTTGCCGATGTGCTGCTACTGTGATGGATATCTTTTCGAATTCTGCAATTAGTTTGTGATTATGTTTGACGTATTATATCAGTTGTGCTGATTTTCTGCTGTTTGAATTTCCGATAATATGGTTTTTGACTATTTCAATGTTTTTTTGGTTGTTCTGCTGTCTGTGATTCCCTTCATTATTATTCACTACTGCTTGAATGCCTTTTTACTTCCTAAATTGTACGTTCTTCATAAGGGATCGTTATTTCTTATTCATGGTTGTAGGTTCAATGGATTTGGTACCGATGGTGGGCCAGCAGCACATCTTTTGGCGCCTAAATTCAATGTTCTCTCAAAACATGTGTCATCTCAAACTGGGTTTCAAGTGCCGCATTTTGAAGTGTGTATTACTTTACATTGATTCTGCTTGTTTTGTTTCCTTAGTAGGTTTGCTTCAATGCCATAACTCTTGGAGTTGTTTTTCTACAGATGAAGCATGCAGTTGCTGCAGCGATGTCTGTGAAAGCTTTTGGAAGCCTTCTTTTCATCTTTGGCAGTTCTGTTGGAGCTTATCTTCTGGTTCGTTGTCTGGTCTATTTTGGTCTTGCATTAAACTGGCAATTAGACCAAACAATTCCATAAAATGTTACGTTTTTCTTGTGCAGCTTCTGCACCAGCTCATCACCACCCCAATATTGTATGATTTTTACAACCATGATGCCGACACAAAGGAGTTTAATCTGCTCTTTGCAAAGTTTGCACAGGTTGGCAGTTGTGAATTATATTTATGATTTTGGAGTTCTTTCTTTCTTTTCTTAATTTATTTGAATTTTCTGTTTCATTTGCCGTTTTCTGATGACCTATCTAACCTTTGCTTCATGTCTCTGATAAACCATTAATGCGATTCCATGCTCTGTTACTTTTTCAGAACTTGGCACTGCTTGGGGCGTTGCTCTTTTTCATTGGCATGAAGAACTCAATCCCAAGGAGGCAGCTGAAGAAAAAGTCTCCCAAATCAAAAACATTATAGAAAGTAACCCTTTGATGATTGGAATGTTTAATTTTTCTCGGCGTCTTGATTTCTGGATTTTGTCGATGATCTAGTTTTGTATGCTTGTATGAGCTTTCCTCACCTAGAGACTAGGGGCTTAGAAGAAAAGGAAATGGAAAACATTTTTCAGTTGTGATTCGTGACCCACTATGCCATTAATGGTCAAAATTGAAGTTTATTTTTGACACACAGCTCTTTTCCTTCGTGGTTGATGATGCTAACCACTTTGAAGGTGTAGCTGGTTTCACTTGGCAAATCACTGTGCATTCACTTAGTTTGAATGGTAAACAAAAGCTAGGGTTAAATCTGGCTAGAATGTATTTGAAGTTCAATGGTCTTATATTTCAGAATAGCAGGTGCAGACGGCAACAAGCAGCATTACCTGTAAATATGAAGATTGATTAGGCATAAAACTTGTCAAGTTGCAATTTTCATTTACGCTTGTATCATCCGAGTTGAATAAGATTATTTCCGAAGCCCTCGTCGGTATTTCTTGGGGCATGAATTGAGCTGGAATCTGGTAGAGGGTGCTAAATATTCGACCAAGCATGAACCCACAGAAGGTACAAAGCTACACAGAGGTGCTCTTCAGCAAAACAGATTTGTCCAAGTTTTCTAAGCAAGAACTACTCGTATGAGTCGCGCTGTTGAAAGATATTCAGCGGTTAAGATCTGATACGATTTCCATTTTCCATTCATTCTTTCAAAACACAGGGAATTGCACTTGGATTTCGGCATATCAGTTCCTGGCAACCGCTACCTAATAGTTTGAAAACCTGGACTTAGTACTAAGAGGTTTGCTCTATCTGTGTTCTTAGGTTCGAGCTCTATAATTGTTAATATAATAACCACTGGAGGCTTACATGATTGTTAATTAAAGCTTGTGAAATTAGACAAGACACGCAAATTGACCCGGACATCCATGTTAATAAAAAAAGAAGATTAGTTATTTATTTGATAGCCAACTGTTGATGGTTGCATTTTCTTGTTAAACTCGGCCAATTTCAATGGATCGATTTCGAAAGCCAGTGATTTGTGGTAGTTTAAGAATACGGTGGAGCTTGGTTTTTAAAAATAATATATATTTTTTTATTTTTAAATTTTATTTTTGAAACTATAAAAAATCTCAACTCTTTTTGAAAATACAGTTGAACCGTAATGTGAAACAAAATCTTAAAACTTAAACTGGTTGGGTTTGCTGTTTTATTAAAAATAATTGTCCCATATTGACAATAATTCAAGAGTTAATTCAACGATCCATTTATTCAGACTCTAGAAACTAGTTTAACAACACAGCAGCATGTCATCTAAACTGTAAGAAAAGGAAAAACAATAACATCGCATTCGGACTGCATATGTATCTTTCTGTACCTTTCTTTGAGGAAAAATCTTTCTTTTACTTTCATATATCATGGTCGATGTTAAATAATAAAGGAAGCTACCCTTTTCAGTGTTAAAATAATTAAGATCAAACACACAAAAAAAGGCTATAATTCTGAGTGTTTTGTATATCATGAATGCTTAGACTTAACTCTAATACAAATAAAATATATACAGGTTAAATTGAAAGTACTATTCTACCTTTAATAAATAAGACCATAAATGTTAGTTAACTTCTCTCCTCAACCTCACGATGCGGCAGCTACAAGCATCAATATTATACTCATATTCTTTTGATGAAGAGCTCAAATATCATTCTCTAATTGATACTGTTTTGCAAAATTTGATTGTGTAAATAACCTTTGCAGATGATCCCAAACTTCTTTTGCTGTCTCATGCTTCGCTAACTACGTACCAATTGAATGCTCAACAGAATTGCTGATCCAAGTTATGATATTTGTATTATTTGCTTCCCATGTATCTATCAAAACAACATCACCTTCCTCAATATTCTTAGGTATCATATAAGTTCCATTAATATATCTTCACATCTTCTTATCCTTAAGAAAATTTCTCATTACATAACTCCAATATAAATAATTCTTCCCATCCAACCCTATACTCATAGACTGAAACGAACCATCTCTTTCAGTAGCCATAATCAACAATCACAGAGAACCAGAATGTAAAAGTAGCGGAAAAGATAATACCAAATTACAGAAACTGAACAAAGATTGCAGAAACTAAACAAATATCGTCTTGATGAAATACCAAAATAATTACAGAAACTAAACGCCAATACTAATATCAAAATAATTGCAGACAAAACACTAATACCAAAATAATTACAGAAACTGAACGCAAATACCAATACCAAAATAATTACAGAAACTGAACGCAAATATCAAATTGCAGAAGCTAAAAGAAAGATGAAATATCAAATTCTGCAGAAGCTAAAGGAAAGACGAAATATAAAATTCTGCAGAAGCTAAAGGAAAGACGAAATATCAAATTCTGCAGAAGCAGAAGACAAAATATCACTCCAATTGAATCCGCGAAGCTGTGTTTAGAATTAAGTCTCGTTCCATAACACTAGATTTGATACCATATTAAAATAATTAAGATCAAACACAAAAAAAAGAATGCTAGAATTATGAGTGCTTTGTATATTATGGATGCTTAGACTTAACCCTAATACAAATAAAATATATATATAGGTTAAATTAAAAGTACTATTCTACCTTTAATACATAATAAATAAGATTACGTATTTTCATTGGAGGTTGGCTAAGATTTTCAACGCTGGTGTGGTGGCCCCAGCGCCTATCATGCATCTTGTAATAATTCTTGTTCAAGACTTCAAGCAAGTTGGATGTAATAAGATTTAAAAAGATGAGCCACTGGCAGATCAGGCAATCCTGTCCTCTATCTAATATAATCTATTAAATCTTGGCATATAATTTCAAAATCCACAAGAGATCAGTGCTCTAATTACCTAAAAAAAACAAGAAATGGTGGGCAGTGGCAGGATTGCTGATACTTCTGTTCAAGAAATTAGCTACGACAGAAGGAGTGAATTAGAAGCTTTCGATGAGACCAAAGCTGGTGTTAAAGGACTTGTCGATTCTGGGGTTTCAAAAGTCCCTCAAATCTTCATCCATCCATCTGAAAGTTCGGGGCACAGGACTTCAAGCACCGGCAAGAACCCAGTTATTATCCCTGTCATAGACCTCGAAGCCATTGATAAAGATCCAATCAAGCGCAAAGGGATTGTTGACAAAGTTCGTTTTGCGTCGGAGACATGGGGTTTCTTTCAGGTGATCAATCATGGAATCCCTGTTGGTGTTCTGGAGGAGATGGGTGCCGGTGTGCGCAGATTTTTTGAGCAAGATATTGAAATGAAGAAAATATTTTACACGCGAGATTTCACAAAAAGGTTTGTGTATAACAGCAACTTTGATCTGTATACAGCACCAGTTGCTAATTGGAGGGATACATTTTTCTCCTACATGGCTCCTAATCCTCCCAAGCCTGAAGATTTGCCTGAAGCTTGCAGGTATGTAACTAATAGAACCAGCTTTACCAAGTCGAACTAGAGTTTACTTTGGTAGTAACATCATTGTAATGTATCTTACAAATTTCAGAGATTCAACGATGGAATTCTCGAAGCAAGTTACAAGTCTAGGAATTTCTCTGTTCGGGTTGTTATCAGAGGCTCTATGGCTAAAAACAGATCACCTGGAAAAGATGGACTGTGCTGAGGGGCTTATTCTTATAAGTCATTACTATCCGGCATGTCCCGAGCCAGAATTAACTCTCGGTACAAGCAAGCATTCGGATAATGATTTCCTCACGGTGCTTTTACAAGATCAGATTGGAGGCCTCCAAATGCTTCATCAGGATCAGTGGATTGATATTCCTCCTGTGCCAGGAGCCCTAGTGATCAACATTGGAGATCTTATGCAGGCAAGTTTCTCCTTTATTAGTATATTTAAGTTTCTCCCATAATTCATAGCAGACTTATAATTTAGATCTTAGATAATAATATACATTATATTATGGGACCTCACTTAATAGCTTTAAGCTTTTAGGTGAGATGGTTCCTTAACATGGTATCAGAGTCTTGTTGACTCAGCGGTCACGAGTTCAAATCTCACAACCCTCATTCCATTTGATAAAAATCAAGCACAAGATAATGTTGGTCTGTGCAAGTTTCAAACCCAAATTTTTTTCACTTGAGGAGAGGTGTTAGAAAATAATACATAATATATTCTGGGATCTCATCTAACAGTTTAAATTTTTAAACGAAATGGTTCATTAACAGCTATGTCAACAGGGGAGTCTTTTTTTAGGCGCACCTCATGACACCATAACTGCAATATTATAGGATTGATGCACCTGTGTTTTTCCAGCTCATCAACTGGTATCTGATTAGAGAATAGTAATATCACTTTTTATCCATTCTGCTTTCGACAGTATAAAAAGCATGAAAAATTAGATCTTTCGAGCTTGTAAATAGAAATGATTTTGATTTAGTTTTTAATCCCTCTTGAATTTTCAGCTGATATCGAACGACAAATTCAAAAGTGTGGAACACAGAGTGCTGGCAAACCGTATAGGTCCAAGAATATCAGTTGCGTGTTTTTTCAGCACAGGTTTTCAGCCATCCTCAAAGCTACATGGACCGATCAAGGAGCTATTATCAGAAGATAACCCTCCAATTTATAGAGAAACCACAGCGAACGGGTATCTTTCCTACTTCCATGATCATGGCCTTGATGGAACTTCTCCATTGACACACTTCAAGCTGTAAAGATAATCCTTGAACTCGGCTATGTCAATGAAACACCTCTAAGAGTTGCTTGTATTTGTTTTGCTTGGAGGATATCAAAATGTTTTTTTTTTTTTTTTTTTGCAATGGAATAATCATTTGTAATTCTTGTAAGAGTTTGAATAACTCACTCATTTAGAGTTATAAAATACGCTTTTCAAAAGTAGAATTTCTTGGAATCTAAAAAAAATAATCATTTGTAGCTTCTCATCTGAAAAGGGGAAGTGCAGGGAGACAGTTAGAGGGTAGATGGCGACAGAGCTATTAAAATTCAATGGTCAAAGCCAACCCATTTCATAGGCTGCTACAGCTACTGAACACTTGAATCAGTATAGTTCTCCGGTGGATAGCTGAAGCCATTTCCATTTTGCCAGATAAAAATGGTGGATGCGGATGTTGACTAAAATAATTTTGTAAATGGAACAGACAAAAAGTTACATCAGTAGATTACAATATATCAAAGCTGTATAGAGTATGTAGTGGAGCCACAAATTTTGCGATATCTAGAGAAAGCAACTTGTACTTGAAAATGCCAAAATATTTGCTTAAAATATTATTTTTGGTAAACATTATTTTTTAAAAAATATATATATTTTTTAATTTTTTAAAATGATTTTTGATATGAAATCAATTAGAAAATATCATGTTCGGTCAAGTAGGCGACGCATCATCTGTCATGGGACCTGGATGATTAATATTGATTGATTTAGAAAAATTCAAAATAATATTTTTTTTAAAATAATATTGAAACAAAAATATATTAGATCAATTTGAGCAAACTTTATTTAATTTGTTAAATTTACAGCCTAAATCATAAAACCAGGATAACTCCATATAAAACAAATCAAAATAAATTATAAAACTCAATTTTCAACAAATCAATGTTAAATAATGAAACTAAAAATAATTAATTAAAAAATAACAAAAAATTGACACGACTTAATCTACTAAATTCATGACCTGAGTCATGAGACCGAGATAACCTCATAACAAAATAACCTTATTCAATTTGGATTAATCTGTCAAATTCATGATTAAGGTCATAAAACTAGAATAATATCATAGAAAATAAATCAAACAAGTCATAAAATACAATTTTCAATAAACTCAGTGTTAAAGGTTGAAAATAAAAATAAAAAAACTCAATATAAAAACATAGCACAATAAAACAGCTTTAGTCTACCCAAGTGAACCCACAAAGATAACTTCATTAAAAACAAATCAAATACATTATACAATCTAATTCATAATCAATGTAATAATAAAAAATAAAAATAAAAATAAAATAATAACAATAAAAAATTAAAAAACTTGAGTAAATTGAATTATCTCGTTAAACTCAAAACCTAAATAGTGTGATTATTATTAAGCCCCCCTTCTTTTCCTTTTCAATAGTCTTACACTAAGAACTCACTAATATAATTTCTAAAAAAACAAAATAAACAACCACTGTAACCATCGATTTATATTGACTTGTAAGATAAAAATTGCATCGCGGTCCTGTTCTATGGTCCTGGATGGCACGCAAGAAGCTTTCAGCTGAAATGCAGATTGTTAGTGATGGATGACTGTGATGGACCAGTTAAACTGCTCCCACTCCCGTCAATTAGCATAACGAGCGAATTTGCCCGCCCGATATGCTGGGTTTTTTTTTTTTTTTATGTTGGAAATTGATTAATTTTATACCTATTGTATTTTATTATTTTAATATTTAATTAGTAAAATAATAATTGATCAAAATATTTTATGTTTATTATTAATGTTTGAAATTGTAATCTCTTTTAGTCATTCTATAAAATAATAGTCATGGTGCCCGTAAGATGACTCGTACACCACAGTTATAAAAAAAATATAAGAGGGAAAAAAGAAAAAACATGTTAAAAAAAGTGGTTCCGGGAATTATTCATGGTGTGCGTAAGCTGTCCTAAACACTTTAGTTATAAAAAAAATTCTTGTTTTTTGTAAAAAAGAAAAAAAACAACCAATTATTTAAAAAAAAACAAAACCCGTTTTTTATAAAAAAAAAAAACAGTTCCTAAAAAAAACCAAATCAGATTTGTTAAAAAAAAACAACAACCATTTAAAAAAAAACAACCTTTTTTTTAACAAAAAAACAGATTTGGTGCGTGGGCGGTTCGAACTCGCGCGCGCCTATGTTGGCAGCGCGCGGACAACCGCTCGGCCAAAGGTATTCATTTGTCAATTTCACCATAAAAAATACATAAAGAAGACCTGTGTATAGAAAGGAAAAAAAAAGGGTGAATAATTAGTTGTAAGTTTTTTCTCTGATAAATATGTTAGACTAATTATATATTTTGCTATTTATTTCATATCAACGTCTTAAAATATATATATTCATAACTTTTTGGAATTGCGATCTCCTTTAGGTATTCTATAAAATAATTATAGTCATAGTGCATCTAAGCTAATCCGGACACCCTGATTATATATAAAAAATGTATAAGTAGGAAAAACAAATAGGAAAAAATATTATGAAAAAATGAGCTCAGGGATTATTCATCGCGCGCTCAGTTGGTCAGGAAAAAAAATATATGCTTGGGAAGAAACAATCATGGTGCGCGTAAGCTGACCCGGACACCTCAATTAAGAAAAACAAATATATAAGTGGCAAAACAAAATAGAGAAAAAAAAAAAGTGGATCCAGAGATTAGTCGGATGCGCGTAAGTTGGTCTGGACACTTCAGTTATAAAAAAAATTCTTGTTTATTGTAAAAAAGAAAAAAAAAACCAATTATTTAAAAAAAAAACCATTTTTTTAAATAAAAAAAACACTTCCTAAAAAAAACCAAATCAGATTTGTTAAAAAAAAAACAACCATGTTTTTTTTTTTATAAAGAAAGCAGTTCTTTCTAAAAAAAAATCGGATTAGAAAAAAAAAATCTCTTTTTTTTAACAAAAAAAACCCGTTTTTTTTTTACAAAAAAAAACATTTTTTTACAAAAAAACAGTTAAAAAAACAAAAAACAAAAACAGATTTGGTGCCTAGGCGGTTCGAACTCGCGCGCATCTACGTTGGCAGCGCGCGGACAACCGCTCGGCCAAAGGTATTCATTTGTCAATTTCACCATAAAAACTACATAAAGAAGACCTGTGTATAGAAAAAAAAAACAAAACAAAAACAGATTTGGTGGTGCCTAGGCGGTTCGAACTCGCGCGCGCCTACGTTGGCAGCGCGCGGACAACCGCTCAGCCAAAAGTATTCATTAGTCAATTTCACCATAAAAAATATATAAAAAAAACCTGTGTATAGAAAAAAAAATGAACGAACTCGCGCGACACACGGACAATAAAAATCCAATCCACAGTGCGCCTGAATCAGGAGGAACAGTAGGAGCCCGAGCTCTTTTAGCTTTTTAGTAATGAAAAAGTTACCTGAAACAGATGCAGTGCTAAAAGAACAAAAAGGAAGTGAGCGACTATTCAAGTCCACAGACAAAAAGGAAGTGAGCGACTATTCAAGTCCACAGTAGAATGAGAGTGAATACACAGTGAAAGCAGAATCTGTTCTAGCTGTATGTATAATATAATTGATAGATTTTTTCATCATTTGAATAGCATCTCAAGGTTATCTCACTGAATAATAAAAAGAAGCAAAATGGTGTCTACATGCGATTCCAGTTATGATCGAAAAAGCGAATTAAAAGCTTTCGACGATACAAAAGCCGGAGTCAAAGGACTTGTTGATGCTGGGATCACCAGGGTGCCGCGAATTTTTCATGATCTACGTGATGATTCCGACAACACTCTGCCTGTCGCCGATGAAGGAAAGTTCAGAATTCCGGTGATAGACCTGGAAGATGTCCATAAAGGTCCACCTGAACGCAAGGAGATTGTTGACAGAGTCCGAAATGCATCGGAGACCTGGGGCTTTTTTGCAGTGGTCAATCATGGGATTCCTGTAGATGTTCTGGGGGAGATGAAGGATGGGGTGCGTAGTTTTTTTGAGCAAGATGTTGAGCTCAAAAAACAACACTTCTCTCGAGACTATACGAGAAAGTTCGGGTATAATAGCAACTTTGATTTGTTTTGTTCGCCGTCAGCTAATTGGAGAGACACCTTTTCCTGTGTCATGGCTCCCAGTTCTCCTAGGCCAGAAGAGTTGCCAGAAGCATTCAGGTGAGCAGAATCTTACCACTCTATCAATAGCATAGCCGTGTTGAAAGTAAACTAGATTTTGATTCTTCTAAATATCAAAGGAACCACTCTATCAATATGACGTGTTTGTCAAAATGAGAGATTTGTGTGAAGAAATTAAGTTTAAGAGGAGATGTGGAAAGTAAACTAGATTTTATTTAAAAATAATAATAGAGGAATTGATCTACTAGTTGAGAATCAGTCGACTATGTTAAGGAACCATCTCACCTAAAAGCTTAAGTTTGTAAGTGAGGCTCTAGAATATGATTTATATTATTCTCTAACACTCCCCCTCAAGTGAAAGCCTTTTGGCCTTGAAACTTGCGTAGACCCACATCACCTTGTGCTTGGTTTTTATCAAATAGAATGAGGGTTGTGATATTTGAACTCACGACTGCTGGGTCAACAAGGCTCTGATACCATATTAAGGAACCATCTCACCTAAAAACTTAAGCTTGTAAGTGAGGCCCCAGAATATGATTTATATTATTCTCTAATAGACTAGTTGGTTTAAAAGAACCTGTCGAACGATTCAGTCGGCATAAGACAATTCCAGTTCAGATTAGAGTTTTCTTGTATTAGTTTAATTATTTTATTATCTATAACTTAATACTTATAAAAATAAAATACTTGTAATCCAATGTTTAAGCAATATAAAAAGAGAGGATAATTACGAGAGTTCAGATAAAAACACTTGATTAATAAAAACACATCTTCCTAATCTTGTTGTTCTTCCTGAGTTTTTCACTTTTCATTTTTTGATCATCTACAACACCCAACCTTCTTCCAACAAGCTCAGAGTCTGTTGCCTGCTATATTTTTTAATAATGTTTCTCAGGTTTTTTTAACTATTCCAGCTCGGATATGCTGTCAACTTGTAAACTTATCTTCGTCATTCCATAGACAATTTTTTCAGCACAATTTTAAAAGTGAATATTTTGCAGAGATATAATCATACAATACACCAAGGAAGTAATGGAATTGGGAAATATATTGCTCGAGTTACTATCAGAGGCTCTTGGTTTGAACCCCAACCACTTGAAAGACATCGATTGCGGCAAGGGGCTTACAATTCTGGGCCACTATTATTCGGCGTGTCCCCAGCCAGAATTAACGATGGGTGCAACTAAGCACACTGATAATGACTTCCTCACAGTGCTTCTACAAGATCATATTGGTGGCCTCCAGGTTATGCATCAGAATCAGTGGGTCGATGTGCATCCTACGCCCGGGGCTCTGCTGATTAACATTGGAGATCTTCTACAGGCAAGTCATGAAACTCTATAGTTTTTGTTTTCTGGGGCCATTTTATTCAAAACTTTTAAAATTTTTGTAACTTCAAGGGTGATGAATGTGAACAAATTTCAAACTTTTGAGGGCCTGGCTGGGCCACCCCTGGCTACAGCTTACATTCGTCTACATCCGCGCACGCTTAGATGTTATTCTGCTAAAACTATGTTCTTCCTCAGTTTCTGTTATTTTAAAACATTTGACTGGATCAATCCCACCGTTTTATGGCTAGCTAACCTTACATTTGATACTGATTTTTCAGCTTATATCAAATGACAAGTTCATAAGCGTTGAGCATAGGGTTCTGGCAAACCGTACAGGACCAAGAGTATCTGTAGCGAGTTTTTTCAGCACAAATCTTGCTCCGAACTCAAGACTCTATGGACCTATTAAGGAATTGTTATCAGAAGAGAGTCTTCCAAAGTACAGGGAAACCACGGTCAGAGATTATGTTGCCTACTTCAACCACAAAGGCCTTGATGGGACTTCTGCTCTTCTGCATTTCAAGCTGTGAAATTAAGAAATTTGATAATCCTAAAAAAGGATTTGTATACAAACAGGTATTTTATGGAATACTTTGGATTGCTCTGCTCAATGGCTATGTATTTAGTGACCTGAATTTGTAAAACATATTAAACTCCCAATGATTCTACTTTTCTGAATTGCTCTGTAAGGAAATAAGAAAGGTTACCCCATTGTATATCTTAAGATCCTTTACACTTACCGATATAATAAACAATGCCAAAGAGTGCGGTACAGATTACTAGAGAAAAATATCCCACAAGATACCGAGAAAATAAGCAAACTTGCCAGAACGAATTAACTAAGTAAATTGGAAACAATGGCAGATTGATGAAATCACTGAATTATGAATAGGTTTTAATTATGGGAACCAAATATATAGTTTTTGAATCAGGATCAATTGATTGATTTCATTTCAGAGACTGCGATTCGTGGATGATTCAGCATTATTTTGTCACGTTGCCAGATAACCATCCGATCTCTTGCTGGGAACTCTTTTTCCGGCCAAACGTTTCCCTCCACGAAATTTCAGTATCCAACAAGGAAAATAAATAAATAAGAGGAGGTTCCTACAAGGTTTATATGCTTGTTAGCTATAGGAAACATGCCTATCATTTGTTTCTGGTGTATTTCATACATGAAGGAGTGCAGACTATCTTAGCTAGTGGAATTTTCCTTAGTTATTATACTAATTGAACACTTGAAAGATGTTCTGTTTGACGATTGAAGGAGAGGAGGAGGTTGAGGCTGCTATCTATTTGCTGTCATTGTCAGAACGAGAATCTACAAGTATTTCTTCCATTTCACTAGAATTGTTGACAAAACAACCTTCAATCAACCAAAACCCCGACCAATCCTCCACCAAAACACTAGAATCATCTTCCCGTGTCTCTACAAGTATTTCTACCATATCTTTTGTTGCAAACTGCCAGCTCAAGCATTTGTGTCCAGCCTTTCTACAACCGGTGGAACTGTCACCTACATCACAAAATCAGGGTAAATTATTAACAATTTGTGTTGGTGTTTAATTGTAAGACAATTTGGTTTTGATGAAATATTATTGGCCTGAACAGGATCTGGGATTGAGATGATCATTTTTCATGAGATTAGATTCATCATCGGCACAATCTTTATGCTTTCTCAATGGTCTTTAAGCTTCAAGGTCTAATTCCAATCACCAAGATCGTTTTGGATTACTCATTACACTTATGATTGAAAAGACTTTCAGGGATATTATGATTGATTACTCGAACAAAGTGGCGACATTAGGGCTAGTTATGTTATGATTACTGTCGGAAGCTCTTGGACTAAAATCCAATTACTTGAAAGACATGAGTTATGCAGAGGGACTTTATTTTATTGGTCAGTACTACCCAGCCCCCCGCAACCAAATTTGACTTTGAGCCTCAGCAAGCAGACAGAGAGTGCCTTCCTCACTGTTGCTGAGCAAGACCAATTGGGTGGCCTTCGAGTCCACCATGAAAAACAATGAATCGATGGCACTCATATTCCTGGAGCTCTAACAGTAAATCTGGGAGATTTGATCCAGGCAAGATTTCTTTAAACTTGCATCATTAAAATCATTTATTACAAGTTTTAACTGTCTTAATTTACGCAGCTAATCACCAATGGTAAGTTCGAAAGAGTGTATCATGGGGTAGTGGCAACAAGTCCAAGAATATCAGCAAGAGAGTTCTTGTACAGTTTATGAGCCACTTGAATAATTTCTGTCGGAAGAAAAACCCCCCAATATCGACAAACGACTATAAAGATTACGTCTTGTACACTCACTCAAAGGGACCCCTCGACAGGTAGATTTGAAGCTGTCAATTAGGTTACGGATCTTTCAGGTCACCATAGCTATGAGGATGGCTAGCGACAGCATTTTTTCTTCTTATGACTTTGTGCCAAGATTAATGCAAATGATAAGACTATTTCCCCTTTACATCCAGTGAATACTCCCGTAAAGAGTCACTACAAGAAAACAATTATGGAGGCAAAGTAGTCATTGAGGGCCTGTTTAGGAGAACGGTTACGGTAGTTTTTCAAAGTGTTTTTCGTGCCGAAATATATCAAAATGATATTTTTTATTTTTTAAAAATCATTTTTAACATCAGCACATCAAAATGATCTAAAACCACCAAAATATATTCATTTAAAATAAAATAAAAAATCAAATTTTCATAAAATGCCAACTGAAACGCAGAGTCAAACAACTTATGACTCTCAAAACTGATTGTGGAAAGTTGAGAGGTGTCGAAGAAAAACAACAAAGAGAAAAAGAAGACAATGATGGCACAACCTTTATCGTCAAAATGAAAAGTAATCAGGGTACGGATAAATGCTGAAGCTGTTGTCACTACCATCTGAGGAAGATTGTCAAGTTCGCGATTAGACTCTTAATATTTTATAATTTTACAAGTTAATATGTGTTTATATACTAAATCAGATTAGTAATATTCGGATTTGACTCATGCAAAATTGATTAAATCGATCTAATTTTACATGTTTATTAAATTTATGATATAAATGAGGTTAATTTTGAATTTAATTTTAAAATATTTGTTGATAATTTTATGAAATCAAATATATTTTTAAAATTATATATTGAATCTAGTTGGAAATTTTTTTAAAAAATATTAGATAGGCAAAGCACAAACATTCAATATGAGGACCAAAATTCATGATAATCATATTTTTTATGGCTAAATTTATGTTTTAATCCTAATAGCCTAGCCGAAAGCTCATCTGCTTACTAATCAGAGCTCTCACTCTATATTGCAGTAACTAATTTCAATAAATTTTGTTATTGCAACTCCCACTTGATCTTTAATTTTTATTATTGAAATTATTATTTTCCTTCAATTTTAGGAATTGAACTTTCTTAACACGTTTAACCAACTTCTTATATACAACAGCCAGCATTTACTACTATTTAAACCCTGCTCCAGCTTCATTAGTTGCAAGATATCCTAGCTGCTACCCTTTTCTGCTCCCATCAAGTTAAGCCATTTCTACTATCCTTGCTGCCACATACAGAAAAAGAAAAATGGCGGCACGCCGAATTCAGGATGAAAATGATTCTGATTATGATAGGCAAAGCGAGTTGAAGGCTTTTGATGACTCAAAAGCCGGAGTAAAGGGGCTTGTGGATGCTGGAGTGACCAAAATCCCCCGAATATTCATACAGGAGCAGTGCACCAAGGTTGATGACAGGCCTGCGTCTAATGAACCCAACTTCAACATTCCAATCATAGACGTTGAGGGCTGGGATGGAGACGAAAATCGACGACACAACATAGTTGAGAAGATCGGAGGTGCTTGCAAAAAGTGGGGTTTCTTTCAGGTGGTCAATCATGGAATTCCAAGGAACGTATTAGAGGATATGATTGATGGGATTCATAGATTTCATCATCAGGATGTTGAGGTAAAAAAAAGTTTTTATACTCGCGATTACACCCGGAAAGTTCTTTACAATTCCAATTTCGATTTGTACCGAACACCAGCAGCTAGTTGGAGGGATACCTTGACATGTGTTATGGCACCCAATCCTCCAAATCCTGAGGAATTCCCTCCGATTTGCAGGTATACTGGCATGAAAAGTGAACTATAGTATTGTTTGTCTTTTCTCTGGCCGAATTTCTTCTTTTCTTTTTCAATAACAAGCACAGATTAACGGCAGTTGATCGATACAGGGATATACTTGTCGATTACTCGAAAAGAATTATGGCACTCGGGATCACTCTATTCGAACTGTTATCCGAAGCACTGGGTCTCGAACCCAATCATCTTGAGGACATTGGCTGTGCAGAGGGACTTTATGTTCTGGGTCACTGCTACCCAGCATGTCCCGAACCAGAATTGGCTATGGGCACTAGAAAACATGCTGACAGTGGCTTCCTCACCTTGCTTCTACAAGATCAGATTGGTGGCCTCCAAGTTCTCCATGAAAATCAATGGGTTAATGTGACCCCCGCACCAGGAGCTCTGGTGGTAAATGTGGGAGATTTGTTTCAGGCAAGTTCATGCTACAACTTCGATCCAATTTTACATTATGGAACGCAAGCATATTGTGAACATAAAACTGTAACTGGTTAGAATGCAGTGGCAGAATTTGATTTTTTGTTTTTGTTTTTTGGTTTCATGTCTTGTTACAGCTCATCTCCAATGATATATTTACTAGCGTTCATCACAGAGTGCTAGCGAAAAATATTGGTCCAAGAATTTCAGTGGCATGCATTTTCAGGCAGCCTCTTTTGCCTGAGACCTTAAGGATGTATGGGCCAATCAAGGAGTTACTGTCGGAAGAAAACCCTCCAGTCTACCGGGAAACCACTGTGAAGGACTTTATGGCCCTCAGAATCTTGGCTGGCTATGATGTGTTAAGCCATTTGAAGCTATGAAGGTAGTCTCGAAAATTAAAAAACAAGGAAGAGCATGAAATAATCCATGGGCCTGGGTGTCATTACAGATAAATGGTGTGCACTTTGTTAATTAAAATAATCCATAAGCTAGGGAGTCTGCACCTAGTTTAACTGCTAATTACTTGTACACCTGCTTCGATTAGTATAATAAACTTTCTCATCCAGCCCTGCAAAATCTTTGATGGCTTCTCTCTCTGTTTTCTCTCTCTTCCAAGACTAGAATGGTGGCCTCCAAAGAGAGAAGCTGTAATGGCCACCATGCGCTCATCATAATGATGTTGAGAAAGAGTTTACAGAAAACGTACTCCTCTATTCATTCATAGAGGGAAATCCCCTTTTATAGTCAATACAATGTGTTGACACCTGCCTCAACTAAAGCTACTTAACCGAAAGCTTAACCAAATGATAACAGTGTTTAGTTACTTAACAACTTAGTAACTAAACACCTCAGTAACTAACACTTATTAACTACTAACTGTTTATTGTAACTGACTTAACTGCTAGCAGATTATTAACAGTCCCAACATATTCTCCCCTAATACTGACTTACTAAGTAGTAATCAGTTTATTCACTAGTTGATGTACCCAATCCCAATTGTTCTCGAAGTTTAATGAATGAATCAAGTTTCAAAGGCTTCGTCATGATGTCTGCAGTCTGATTTTGAGTAGTACAATACTTGAGCTCCACAACCCCATCCTTAGCTAGATCCCGCAGAAAATGATAACGAATGGCAATATGCTTGCTTCTCCCATGCATAATAGGATTCCTGGACAGTTTAATGGTTGATGAATTGTCACAATAAATCTTGCAACGTTCCTGCTCCCATCCGAGATGATTGAGGACCCTTAGCATCCAAATAACCTGGCAAGCACATGCAGCAGCTGAGATGAATTCAGCCTCTGTAGTTGAGAGAGTTACCACAGCCTGTTTTTTTGAGCACCATGCCACAGCTCCAGTACCTATCATAAAAACATATCCTGACGTGCTTCTTCTGTCATCCAAGTCTCCTGCATAATCACTGTCAGAGTAGGCCACAATTCCTTCTATTTCTTCACCCCTTCTGTAATGAATGCCTAGCTCTGAAGTTCCCTTGATATACCTCAAAATCCTCTTAACAGCCATCATATGTACTTCCGTGGGTGTTTCCATGTATCTGCTCACCAAGCTCATGACATACATCAGGTCTGGCCTAGATACAGTGAGATACATCAAGCTACCAATCATTTGCTTATATTGAGTTGCGTCAACTCTAGTTCCAGCTTCATCTTTGGTCAGTTTAACCCCAGGCACCATGGGAGTTTTGGTAGCGTTGCTGTTATTCATTCCGAATCTCAGTAAAACATCTTGAGCGTATTTTCGTTGACTGATGAAAATACCTTCATTATTTTGGGTTACTTCCACTCCAAGGAAGTATTTCATCCTCCCAAGATCTGTCATATCAAATTCATCTTTCATGGCAGATTTAAATTCCTCCATCAGCCTCTTGTCATTTCCTGTGAATATCAAGTCGTCGACGTAAATACTCACAATTAGTACCTTGCCATCTTCTTTACACTTTGTGAACAAGGTGTGTTCACTTGTGCATTTTTTAAAGTCTTGCTTCAGGAAGTAGGCCTCAATTCTGCTATACCAGGCTCGAGGTGCCTGCTTTAATCCATAAAGGGCTTTTTTTAGCTTTAACACCTTTCTTTCCTCACCCTTCTTCACATACCCCTTGGGCTGTTCTACATACACATCCTCTTCCAATTTTCCATGCAAGAATGCGCTTTTGACATCCAACTGGTATACATACCAGTTCTTAGATGCAGCTAGAGCCAGTATCATTCTGATGGTGTCCCATCTGGCAACGGGAGCAAACACCTCCGTATAGTCAATTCCATGCTTCTGCGCATATCCCAGTGCAACTAATCTGGCTTTGTGCTTCTCTGTTTCCCCTTTTTCATTCACTTTGGTTTTGAACAACCATTTTACACCAATAGCTCTTGCACCTGCAGGTAAGTGAGTCAATTCCCAAGTCTGATTCTTCTCAATAGACTTTATTTCACTATCCATGGCTTCCTTCCATTTGGGACATTTTCGAGCTTCTTCATAGTTGCTAGGGTCTCCAGCCTCTGTATACATTACTAAATTCTGAAACTCCTCATTTTCAGACATTTCTTCTTCAGTGACATAATCGTTCATCCAGGCTGGTTTTCTGCAATTTCTGCCCAGTGTTCTTTCACTCCCAGTAGCAGTTCTGCCTTGACTTCTTTCACTCTCAGTTGCAGTGGTTTGACAACCATTGCTTCCATTATTTCTGCCCAGTACACATGCACCATCGCTGCTGCCACTTCTGTCTAGTACGCACACAGGTTCACTTCTTTCAAATGTGCCTTGGACTCCTTCAGAATTAGTAGTTGAGTGACTACTATCCCTACTGTTAGCTTCATCTCCATTTATCACTATCTCATTCTCATCATCTACTGGTGTTCTGCCACTGCTTGTGTCTTTATTTTGCTCAGTATTCCTAGGCACATTTGCTTCCATTAGTTCTTCATTACACAAACCTCCAGACCGAGAGTCTTCTTCTTCACCCCAGTCCAGAATATTTTCCCTACTGTCAGTGTCTTCCTTGTTCCATGCCCAGTGTTCATCCTCATCAAACACAACATCCCTGCTCACCATGATCCTCTTAGCAATAGGATCATACATTTTGTATGCCTTGGACTCACTACTTAGTCCCAAGTGCACACACTTGATGCTTTTTACATCTAATTTCCTCCTGTTTTGGTCTGCATTATGGACATAACCAATGCAGCCGAACACTTTGAAGTGTTCCACAGTGGGCTTGATCTTGCTCCAGGCTTCCTCAGGAGTCTTGTCCTTCACGGCTTGTGTAGGGCATCGATTCAGTATGTGTACAGCCCAGTTGACTGCCTCAGCCCAGAACTCATTGGGTACCCTTTTCTCAGTCAACATGCTTCGGGTTTGGTTCATAATACTCCTGTTCTTCCTCTCTGCCACCCCATTCTGTTGAGGGGTGTAGGCAGAGGTGAGATGCCTTTTTATTCCATGAATTCTGCAGAATTCATGGAACTCTTCCGAGGTGAATTCTCCCCCTCTATCTGTTCTAAGACAGATTATACCCCTGTCAGCTTCTTTCTCAGCTTGTGCCTTGAAGACCTTGAATGTTCTCAAAGCCTCAGATTTTTTTGTCAAGAAGAACACCCATGTCTTCCTTGTTAGGTCATCTATGAACGTAATCAAGTATCTCTTGCCATTGTTTGACTCGGGGGTCACTGGACCACAGATATCAGCATGCACCAGCTCTAATCTATGGTCTGCTCTCCACTTACTTCTGGTTGGGAAGGGATCTCGGTGTTGCTTTCCCATCAAGCACCCCTCACATATTTTTCCAGGGGTTTTCAACAATGGCAGACCCTTCACCATGTTCCTATGATAAAGGGTTCTCAACCCTTTATAGTTCAAGTGCCCCATACGGCAGTGCCACAGTTGGGTGTCATTTTCAGAGATGGTTTTAAAGCAAGTATGATCATGCTCTCTAGAGTTCTTAGCAGCGACTATTACAAACATGCGATTTGTTGACATTTCACTTTGCATGATTAATCCTCTAGAGTAATGGAACAATTTACACATGCTGTTTTTTATAAGTATTGCAATTCCCTTCTCTTGCAATTGTCCAATACTTAAGAGATTGTTTTTCAGTTCTGGGCAGTAATAAACATGTGTAATTATGTGAATCATTCCCTTCACTTCCATCCTAATTGTTCCCATTCCCATGACAGTCATTCTAGCATTGTTCCCTAATTTCACATACTGCCTAAAATCTTCATCTAGGTTCACAAACCACATCCTATTACCAGTCATGTGGTTACTACATCCGGAGTCAAGGAACCATACCTCATTACGAGTGGCATGTTGCATCTCCACATGAGCCATAAGCAGCATCTCATCTTTTTCTTCTAATTCTGCGTAATTAGCTCCCTTCCAGTCAGGGCATTCAAATTGGAAGTGTCCCAATTTGTGGCATTTGTAGCACTCAATTAGCTCCTTGTTCAGTTGCTGCCTTTCTCTACCTCTTCCTCTACCTCGAAATCCTCCTCTGAAAACTGCTCTGCCCCTTCCCCTGAACACTCGATTATCTTGAACAATTTTTAGGGCATGATCCTCTTCCTTATACTCCTGCATTCTCAGCTCATGAACCAGTAGACTGCCATGAAGTTCATCGATACTCAAGCTGTCCAGGTCATTAGACTCTTCGATTGAGCAGGTTACATAGTTGAATTTGCTGGTCAAGGACCTCAGAATCTTACCCACAACTGTACTTTGTTGCACTTGTTCACCGTGAGCCTTCATTTTATTCACAATGGTCAGTGTTCTTGACACATACTTGTCTATTTTCTCACCTTCCTTCATGTTTAACACTTCAAATTCCCGTCTCAATGCTTGCAATTGAGCCCTTCTCACCTTTGTTGATCCTTGATACTTTTGTCTCATTGACTCCCATATGGCTTTTGCAGATCCTTTGTCGAGAATGGTTTCCATGATTTCTCGGTCGATTGCTTGAAATAAGTAGTTCTTGATCTTCAAGTCTTTGAGTTTTGAATCTTCCACAGTTTTCTTTTGACTGTCACTCATAATTTGCCCTTGTTTCTGAGTTGGTATGCCTTCTTCCACCAAATTCCACATCTCCTTGCTTCTCAGAAAGTTTTCCATCATCATTGACCAGTGGTCATAATGCCCATTGAACCTGGGAATTGATGCCGTGACAAAATGATCTGATGAAGATGTGGACATTTTCGATTCACACTTCAATTTTTTTTGAAAAAATTACCCACTGTGTTCTCAATCACCCACAGTTACCCACAATTGCTGAGAATTAATTGCAATTTCTGCAATTTTTCACTCAATTGCAATTTCTGTAATTTTTCACTCCTTGCTGTGAAAATCACGCTCACTCACCCACAATTTTCTGACCTTCTCTCGCACTATAATTTCCACACTTAGCTGCCGAGAACAATCACCCACACTTGTCACCCACACTTTTTCAGCAATTTCTTGCACTTTGCTGTGATTCGCTCTCTCACTGCATTTTTCCACACTTTGCCGAGAACAATTACCCACACTTATCACCCACACTTTTGAGCAATTTCTTGCACTTTGTTGCGATTCTCTTGCTGCGATTCACTCTCTTGAACCTTTTCTCGCAAATTTCTGAGAATCACGCTCAATCACCCACAGTTTTCCTCACTTTTCACACACTTCTCACTTTGTGTTTCACTCTCCCTTTTCCCCAAATTTGTTCGTCACTCTCACTCTCTTTCACTCAGTGTTTCCCGTTTTTCCCAAGTCAGGCCACTCTCAGCTCTGATACCATATGTTGAGAAAGAGTTTACAGAAAACGTACTCCTCTATTCATTCATAGAGGGAAATCCCCTTTTATAGTCAATACAATGTGTTGACACCTGCCTCAACTAAAGCTACTTAACCGAAAGCTTAACCAAATGATAACAGTGTTTAGTTACTTAACAACTTAGTAACTAAACACCTCAGTAACTAACACTTATTAACTACTAACTGTTTATTGTAACTGACTTAACTGCTAGCAGATTATTAACAGTCCCAACAAATGATACATACGATAAATCCTGTTTATCATATAATTGGTTTTATATCACATGATGAAGGATTTTAATAGATTCAACTAGATGGGGAGGTTTCAGGTTATGCTGTCAGCTGGATCAATTTGTAGTAAATAAACTAAGTCTGTTTGAGAGTGTGGTTGCAGTTGTTTTTTAAAGTGCTTTTCGTTTAAAAATACATCAAAATAATGTTTTTTTATTTTTTAAAAATCATTTTTGACATCAGCACATCAAAATTATTTAAAAACATCAAAAATAATTAATTTAAAATAAAAAATTTATTTTTTTCCTAAAAACACTTTCAAAAAACTCTCCCGAACACTCTCTCAGAATAACAAAAAACTTGTCAATGAATAATTGCGAAAAAAAAACATTTGACAATATTATGCAAAGATATACTTCAATATTCTTGTTATTTTCATAGAATAAATAAATAAATGAGAGTATATGATCTTATAAAAGTAAAAATAAAATAAAAAATAAATCAAAATGAAAAAAATAAAGCTTTCCTAGTAAATCAAATGTTGAAGGGAGAAAATTATAAAAAAAAAATTATTTTTTTAAAAAAAAAAACAGAAAAAAGCCAAATTCAAGTAAAAGAAAAATAAAGATAAGTCATCAAACCAATCCAATGTTGAAGGGCTAAACTCATAAAAAAAAAAGACTTCTTTTTAAAGAAAATAGGGTATTTTTCTTAAAAAAACATGTTAATTCAAGTAACCTAATATATTTGAGATTTAAGACTTGTGATTGGGATAATTTGATACTTATAGAAAGAAAAATGAAAAAAATCACGAAACTCGGTATTAACCAATTCAATATTGAATAATAAAATTAAAAAAAACAAAAAAAAACCCTGAAGTTATCCTAGAGTATTATTCCCTCGTGATTTGAGTTATAAGATCGGATTATCTCATAAAAGACAAACATAAAAAAATCATAAAGCTAAATTCTCAATCAATAAAATATTAAAATATGAAATAAAAAAACCAATTAAAAAAGATTTAAAACAAAACAAAAAGTAATTAAAAGAATGAAGAAAGAGAAAGCAGAAGTAAAAAAAAAAAAAAAAAATAGGTCGCCACGCGCTTTCAATATGTAGACGTGTTGTCTAATTAGGATTTATCTTGTCGAGAGGTATCTAATTCAATATTGGAAGGCCATGTTTCTCCTCTGGAGCACGTTGCAAACGCCTACCGAATGCGACGAACATCTTCCACGTGTTGGAACAGGCACTACACATGCCAACCAAGTTACCCTGCTCATTCACCCTAATCCACATTATTTATTTTAGTTTTGATTTTAATCATTTAACTCTCAATTGTTTTATATGAAAATAATTTTATTTGGACTTATTCTTTTCTCAAGCTTTAAATTTGCCCCCCAAAGCTCTAATCCTTTTAAATCAATAAAATTGAATATTATTTTATCAAATTGAGCATGAACCGAGCGACAAAATATTCATTTGAATTGCAAGGCCGCCACACCTAGACATAAAAACAAATCACCATGACCAATCATATAGAAACACAATATTAAAGGATTAAATTAAAAGATAAATAAAATGAGGAACTAAAGTGTAAAAAAAAATAGGGACTAAGACAAAAAAGAGAGAATCATTATGCAAATTCAAAATGATTCTCTTTACAATCCATAGTAAAATACACTATGAGTATGATTCTCTTTACAATCCATAGTAAAATACACTATGAGTATGATTTTTAAAATTTTAATTTTAATTAGTGTTTTCATATAAAAAATCACTTGAGTTTTATATAATTTAGAGGTTGTTTGATATTGTTATGGCTTCTACTTTGTGCTTTCCATAGAAAAATTGATTTGATTAACAAAATAACTTAATTTTTATTTTTATTTTGGACTCATATATAATTTTTATTCGAACTTTGATTTTGTAAAAATAAAATAACTTACTTTTCATCAATGAAAATTTACTTTTTATTTATCTTTCATGTAAAAATCCATTTAATAATTGTTTTTTAAATATATTTTTTAAAAGAAACAACTAAAAATAAATTTTAAATAAACTATAATGGTAAAAACTACCACAATGCAACACACACAACAGGATCTATTGCTGTTTTATATAGCAGAATATAAATTTTAGATGGTGTTAATATTATGAAATTGTTGATTTTTAAAATGTATTTTACTTAGAAATATATTAAAATAATTTTTTATTTTTAAAATTTTAATTTGGATATAAAAACATCAAAATAATTAAAAAATATTAATAAAAAATAATTAAAAAATATTTTTAAAAAAAGCAATAACTAAAAAACAAGAATTGACAATTATTCTTTGAGATCACTAAAGATAGATAATATGTAATGGCTCTAGTAAGATGGAGACTTCAGGTTGCTTTTTTTTTTTTTTTCTTTTCAAAAAGCGGCTATTTGTTTTTTAAATAAAATTAAAATAGTATTTAAAAACTTAAAATTAATAATATTTTTAGATAATTTTTATTTAAAATATCTAAAAATATTTTTTTATAACAATTTAAAAATATATATAAAAAATGTTTTCAAGCAAAATTATTTTATAAAAAACATGAAATGGCCCACGTGGTGGCATCCTCATCAAGTGCACCGCACTGCTGGCTTGTTTTAACAAATTCTAAATAGGCAATTTTCTTGATGATAAAATAATATAAAATGGTGATCACCGTGGCTTCAACCACTGGGATTTCTGCAACCTACGACCGGCTCCAAGAAATCAGATCCTTTGATGAATCAAAATCCGGTGTCAAAGGCCTCGTCGATGCTGGCATCACCAAAGTGCCGCGATTTTTCATCCGCCCACCGGAGGATATTGCCGCCGATGACATAAATACCGGCGAATGGACCAATACCCAGTTCACCATTCCTGTCATAGACCTTAAAAACATGTACAGTCGAAGAGCTGAGGCGGTGGACGGAGTCAAACGGGCAGCAAAGGAGGTGGGTTTCTTCCAGGTGGTGAACCATGGTGTGGAAAATAGGGTGTTGGAGGAGATGTTGGAGGCGGTGCGCGGGTTCCACGAGCAGCCAAGGGACGTAAAGGAGGAATACTATAGCAGAGAGATGATGAGGAAGGTTAAGTATGTCAGTAATTTTGATTTGTACAAGTCAAAGTATGCTAATTGGAGGGATACTCTGTTTTGTGTTATGGGACCTGACCCACTTGATCCTCTAGAGTTGCCTCTGGTTTCCAGGTAAGCTGATGCTTGATACCAAACTAATCAGCATGTATTTAGTGGACCATAATTGTATGTCTTTTGAATTTCTTTTTATGTTGATGATTTAGACCCAATTCTGCAATTGAAAACATAGAGGACTTCCTTTGGCATGATAGTCAAATCGTTAAATCACATAAATGGACTGCATCAAAGTATATTAATTTGTTTTTATTTTGAGTTTGAAGAGATATAATGATGGAGTATTCGAACAATGTTTGCAAATTAGCAACGGTTTTGTTTGAGCTACTATCTGAGGCACTTGGACTCAAGTCTGACCACCTCAAAGAGATGGATTGTGTGAAAGGACATGCTCTCCTGAGTCACTATTATCCAGCATGTCCGGAGCCAGAGTTGGCTATGGGCACCACGAAGCACTCTGACCCTGATTTCCTCACCATCCTACTTCAAGACGACATCGGTGGACTCCAATTTTTTCATCAGAATCACTGGATAGATGTTCCTCCTGTTCATGGAGCTCTAGTAGTGAACATTGGAGATCTTTTACAGGCAAGCACTGGTTAAATTGAATTGCCATCCTTCTATTCCCGTTTTCTCTTTATTATCTATCAATCTGCAATTTAAGCTCTATAGATATGGTGAGATGGTTGTCATTTACAAGTTTCACATACTTCAATTGGGACATGAGTGAAGCATCTATGCTAACATTTATTAAACCGAGCACTATGCATTTGACTGAGTTGAATCAACATGAGGGTTACGCATAGTAGCCAACAAGTTAGTGGTATGTCACACTAAACTTATTTCAAAGGATTCTTGTGAAATTGCAGCTTATATCTAATGACAAGTTCAAAAGTGTAGAGCACAGGGTAGTGGCCAATCATATTGGCCCTAGAGTATCCGTGGCTTCCTTTTTCACTCCGCATCTTTATCCATCAACAAGACTGTATGGCCCAATCAAGGAATTGCTGTCAGAAGAAGACCCCCCCATTTACTGTGAAATCACCGTGAAAGACTTTATCGCCTATTATGATTCAAAAGGACTGGATGGGAAATCTGCACTTCCACACTTCAAGCTGTGATGGTAGCCACAGAAGTACAGGAAGATTGGCAGCTTCCTTTATGGTTCTCATTGAATGTTCATTTAAAGTGTCTGTAATATGAATGGAAAAGCTCTAAGAATTCATGTACGCTGTGAGCTTTTGTGTACTGTTTTGGCATCCTTCATACAGATCAATTCTGCGTGCTGGCAGAAGCCATATTTCTGGTCTCTTGTGGGAATTGGGATCTGAGTACGGGATGTAGTAATTTTTCTAGAATCTTGGATTCTCTTGTTGCATGCACTTGTACAGGGGATAAGTCATTTGTTTGACTTTCACAGAATATTTTAAAATACAATTAAGCTTCGATTGAGGTTAGCTGTGCAAATATGACTAATGGAAAGATGTTTATGATCCTCCAAAAATATTGCAACCAGCTGTTGAAAATGCTCGTACCAAAGGTTTGAAAGCTATATTTTGCTGGGTTGTTTAAAATGTCATAAAACTCTGGAAGCATATCATTTTCAGAGGATGTGTAAATTAGAGCCTTGTGGAGACTCTATAAGCTACTTGCAAACTATCTTCGATCAAATGTGACAGCTTCCTTCTAATGTTTTATTTATGCTGGATCTATTTTACGTTTCAGAAGATGAAAGGGAGGAATTTGGGGAAACAATTTAGACTCTGTTTTCCCCAGAGCTGCAAATTTCATGGGCTCGAGAAATCATCTTCATGATTGGGAATTGGAGTTTTGTATACGGTTAGGTGACTCATTTTCTTTGATTAATTAAGAGTTCTTCGTTTAGTATTGGAGACCCATCCTTGTCTTCTACTATCATCCAGCATTTCCTGAAGCTACCTGATACTAGGAGGACTCAGGTATTCTGGCAACATGACTCGACTTCGGCTTCAAAGCGAAATAAATCTGTAGCCTCCAGGTCCTTCAGCAAATGTAATGTGTTAATATACACCCATACCAGCAGACTTGGCAGTAAACAATATTGGAGACCTGCACTTGAGGTTGTGGCCTAGCGGGGGAAGGGACTTATTTCCTTTCTCTACACTCAGATTCGATCCTTTCTGTGCATGCTTGTCACCCCCGTGGTGCCTTACCTGTTCACTGGGCTTGCAGGGTGTTCAGTGAGTTCGAGGATTTATCATGGTCCACGTAAGCTAACCCGGACACTCCGGTTATCAAAAAATAAATAAATATTGGAGACCTTTTCCAGGTTTGCATCAACTAGCAATAGCTAAGCCACTGGTTACTGGGTACAACAATTTGTTCGATCTTCATATTCACAAGACAGATTATATCAAATGGAAAACTTGAAAAACTGACTATTACAATGAGTTGTTTTGGGAATGCCCTTCTATACATGAATAATGAGGGAAAACCCCATCTGTGTTTCTTCTCAGCAAAATCGTCAAAAAGTTAATGCGACAAGTGAATCAGCATTTATCATCCATGATAGGAACTAAATAGTTCTGAAGAACAAGCAATCTACGAAGTCAAATCGCGTACTCTCTTTTGTCAGCATCTTTTGTTTCGATTGGAACAATGCATCCTCGATTCCGAACATTATGATGCTTTACCAAAGTCCTCTAGTTTTTCAACGGGCATCCATTCGGACAGTGACAAGATTTTTATTGAAGTGCTTTTGCTTTGCATCAATCGGCCGTCTTCTTGATTTAAGCAGGCTTAGTTGTGCTACTCTTGTATGGATGGAATCTCTCATATCCTTGGTCTAGTCGTGCATGCTTAGCTAAGATTCATGATGGACACTGCCATTTCCCTTAAAAAGCGTCAGCTATACTGAAGTTCGGACAAGAAACCCTTCCTTTCCTGGTAATTTATTACAAGTTTCTTATTATATGTTTCTCTTTCTGGGACTTCTCGCACAATTGATCTCCTTATCCGTCTTACCTTTTCTTATCTAATGCCTTTCTTCTGTTTTTTTCTCCGATTATTATATTCTATATTACATGTTACATCAATAGTTAGAATTAAACCAAATTCTTACTATAATTATTCTCTTTTACATCTTCTTTATAGTATATCACAAAATATATTTCATCTATGAACTTTTCAGTGTGCGGTATATGTGCTTGTAACATTCCTATAAAGAACTAAAATGGGTCCACAATGAAAAATATAAATTTATGCTGATTTTGATTCTCCATCTAATATTAGATTTCTTGAACTTTTGACTGATGATATTTTTAAAGCATGTTTTGAAAATTTCCATTTTGATGAGAACATTTTCCATCATTAGGCAAAGAAAAATCAGTGCCTGAAGCACGATAAGAAATTACTTGGAACAAAGTTATCTCATTTTGATCCAAGAACAAATCAATGTGAACTTGAAGTTCAAAAGATAATTCATTTATAAAATATTGCAAATCAATTACCGGATGTTTTCATTAGTAGTGAAAAGATAGTTAAATCTCACATTCTTGTTGCAAATACTCCATCTAGAATTGAAATCTCTAAAGGAAAAAAGTCAACATAGCAACAAATGAATCTATACCACGCCAGAAGCGCTGAAGGCCTATTGGCGGTAAAGAAAAAAATCCAAGAAAACAAAAACTCCAACAAATAGATGATGATATTTTTGGAGAGTCCTTACATACAAAACAAATAACAAATTTCGTATCCAAATCATCTTCTAATATTGATCCCGTGAAGAAGGACCTTTTGAAGAGAACCAAATACCTGAAAATAATGAAGTCTCCATAAACTATGTTCATACAGGAAAGATTTTGGAACGAGATAAAGTTATCATAAATAATGTGTTTGGATTTAAGGTTGCTTTTGGCATCACTAGAAGTGATGATGAATTTGAAGCACAAACTGTTGAAGAATATTAATATATAAATGATTGGCCAATGTGGATAGAAGCAATCCAAATAGAGTTAAACTCACTTGCAAAAGATGAAGTATTTGGACCTGTAGTCCATACACCTAAAAGTATTATACCCGTTGGATATAAGTGAGTTTTTGTTAGAAAACTAAATGAGAACAATGAAATTACATGATATAAGGTACAATTTATTGCACAAGGTTTCTCATAGAGACCCAACAATGATTATGAGGAAATTTATTCTCACGTTATGGATAAAATCATGTTCAAATTTTTAATTGGCTTAGTAGTCTCATAAACTCAAGATATGGGTTTAATGAATGTAGTTGCATCATATCTGTATGGATCATTAGATAAAGTCATTATATGAAAATCTCTAAATGATTTACAATACCTGAAGCCTTTTGTAATGAACCCAGAACTGTTTATTCTATTAAACTACAAAAGTCTTTGTATGGGTTGAAGCAATCTGGTTGGATGTGGTATAATCGTCCTAATGATTACCTCTTAAAAAAAGGGTTTGAGAATGATGAGATTTGTCCATGCATTTTTATTAAGAAAACAATATCTAGATTTGTTATTATTGCAATATATGTTGATGATTTAAATATTATTGGTACTCCTAAAGAGCTCAAAAAACTGCAACCTATTTGAAAAACAAATTTGAGATGAAAGAGCTCGTAAAGAATAAAAATTCTTGGTTTACAGATCAAACATCTTTCAAATAGAATATTTGTATATCAATCGATATATGCATAAAAAGTCCTAAAGTGTTTTTATATGGACAATGCTCATCCTTTGAGCACATCTATGGTTGTTCGATCACTTGATGCGAAAAAAAAACCCTTTTCGACCTCCAGAAGAGAATGAAAAAATTCTTGGCCCTAAAGTACCATATTTAGTGATATTGGAGTACTTATATATCTTGCAAATTGTACAAGACCAAATATATTTTTTGCAGTAAATTTACTGACAAGATATAGTTCTACTCCCACAAAAAGACACTGAAATGGAGTCAAACATATATTTTGTTATCTTCGCAGAACAACCAAAAGGAGGCTATTTTATTACGAATCAAATTCACAATTGATTTGATATGCAGATGCAGGGTATCCCTATAATCCCCACAAAAAGAGATCATAAACAAGTTATTTATTTACCTATGACAATACTGCAATTTCCTGGAGATCTATCAAACAAATATTGGTGGCTATTTCATCAAATCATTCAGAAATTATCGAGATACACGAAGCAAGTCAAGAATGTATATGACCTAGGTCAATTATCCGGTACATACAAAAATATGGATTGTCAACATTGAAAATAGTTCACAATATTGTTTGAAGATAATGCTACCTCATCACTCAACTAAAAAGAGGCTATGTTAAAATAGACAAAATAAAACATATCTCATCAAAGTTTTTTTATACTCATGAGCTCCAACAAAAATGAAAAATTGATATCAAACAAATCAGGTCAAGTGATAATTTAATATATTTTCTTACAAAGTCTTTATCAACTTTAACTTTCAAGAAACTTGTCTATAATATTGAAATCTATCATCTTAAAGATTTAAGACATGTACTTTTGAGGGGAAGTCAATGAAAATTGTACTCTTTTTTTTCGCCTAGGTTTTTTTCCATTGGTTTTTCCTTTGCAAGGTTTTAATGAGATAATTTGACATTGTTTTAATGAATCATGAAGTATTCAAATATGAATTTTGAAATATCTATATAAAGTCCTCTATTGAATTCTGAAGTATTCAGAAATCACACAAGAATGTTGTATTCTTTTTCTCATTGGGTTTTCCCTTGCAAGGTTTGTAATGAGGCTTATTTTTAATTACATAGTCATTCAAGGGGAAGTGATATAAATCCATAATTATGTGTATTAAATATTCATGTTTCTTGAGTTTAGTCTTTTGAATTTACATTCTTCTTATAAAAATAGATCCATTTGTCTTGTATTCTTAGAACTTGAAAAAATATAAGAATTCATAATAATAAAAAAAAAATTTCTCTCTTGTTCTTTTTAATTATATTTTGAATATTTAAGCTCTTATATGTTAATTGTTTATTGTTTTTATAATAATCTTAATTTTATATAATTTATTCTCAATATTTATTATCTATAAACTAAAATCAATTTTTTTAGTCTTAAAATTTAATGCGAGTTTACTTGTAATATAAACACTGATTTTCCAGAAATTTCAGCCCCCAGAATAATAATTTTCTTAATTTTGAATAATCTCTCTCTCTCTCTCTCTCTCTCTCTCTCTCTCTCTCTCTCCGTGTATATATATATAAGCCTCCAGCACCTTTCTTCCATAATTTTTCTCACGATCTGCCCCCCCCTCCTCATTAATTTTTTTTTTTCATTTGGATTTTTTCCTTGCTATCTTTCGTTTCTTGATTGTTTGAGGACCCGTCAAGAGGTTAAAACTTTATTGAGATTCCTGGTGTTGGTGGCGGCAAAAAGAAAAGCGGAAGAGAAATCATGAGGGATTTTGCTGGGACTCCAGGGACTTTGACTGGACTTGCTTTGAGGCTTTCGCAGTGTGTTTTCGCAGCTGGCTCCATTGCTGCCATGACCACCACCACTAGGTTCTTCAATTTCACTGCTTTCTGGTATTATATTATTCGCTCTTTCCTACCCTATTCATATATTATTCTCCTAATTTAATATCGAGCTGGTGTTTGAATTCTTTTTCATTACATTTAGGCTTTACTTAATTAAGATTGTAATTTACCATTTCAAAATTGAAATATTTATAGAAAATAAATAGTTATATTAGAAGAACTTGATGATGCAATCCATGTGTAGTCAAAATTAATTTGGCGTGAGTTAACACACATTTACTCCCTTAATGATCTTTTTGTTGATAATTGCCCGCAAGAAATTCATAATATTACCTCCTTTTCTTAAGAAATTTAGAATATTTTATATATAGTAATGCTAGCTATCAATTGAATATCAAACTGGCATCGAGTTCATAGAGCTTCTGCAGGAGAGATAACCTCTTTTCTTGTTTACCATTAACAAAATGAATGATTTGAATGCTCTATATAAGCAAAAAAGTCTGAAAACTTCCTTTGTAATTCTGTGCTGGTGATTTGCTTTCCCTATAGAATAATTCACTAAATCTATCATTGCTCAGGAATTGCTGATTCATTTAAACATGCCCAAGCTCGATGATAATTTGCTTTCTTGAACGTAAATTAATGGTTCACACCGTCCTGACATTGACATGATGATGATGATGAGATTGTAAAGAGAAACCAGTGAATAACTTCAAAAGTGGAAGCTACATTGCATAGGGAAATGCTTCTCTGGACGTATTGGTTTGTCGTGCTCACAAGAATTACATATAACTGATACAGCAAAAAATGAAAATGGATTACGGAGACTTATAATGTCTTATTTTATGAATTTGGAGCGAAGGGTTTTGATTCAAATGATGAGTAGTCATGATTTTCAGAAATTTAACTGAATAATTTTGGTGACATGATCAATGTTGCTTAGACTTAAAGTGCATACTCCGTGGAGTTGAAATTAAGTTGGAAAGCTGTAATGGCGCTCTTTGTGAAGGGATATTCCGTTTGTGATTGCAATGTTACAGTTGAAGCCTATTGGTCACTTTTCAGTTTAATTTCGCCATGAGTGCCTCCTTTCCTTTCTTCTCTGCTGTTTCTTTGTTCTTGCAATGCTTTCCAATTTTAGTTGACTTGTATTGTTTCTATAACATATTTTTTTAGTGCTTAAATTTTCTTACTGGTGCTGTCTTTCTATAACCCTGTCACCTGTTGATGGTATTTTTTAAGTTCCCGCAATAATTTGTCTCTAGGTATGTACTACCAGTTATTCAGCCATATTTAGGCCAATCTGTTGTGGTAATAATGAGCCTTGAGGCATGTATTACTATTTCTTAACTCTGTTGACTGTATTAACAGCATCTTTTGAGAGAAAATGACTAAACAATATATTATGTATTTTTGGTTTGATATACATCATCACAGACGCAAAGTGCCCAACTCATTGGCAATTACAAACGTTTTTCCTTGTTCATGCAGCTACCTCATTGCTTCGATGGGTTTGCAAATCATCTGGAGCTTTGGACTAACACTGTTGGATGCATATGCCTTGGTGAGAAAGAAGACCCTCCACAACACAGTCATGCTCATCCTTTTTGTCGTTGGAGACTGGGTTGGTCTCAATGGAACCTTTTAATTATTTTTGAAAGCTTGTACCTCTAAATCCAAATTAGATCTGTCTTTCTATGATTGTCATTTGACAGTGCCATTTTTTTTTAATTTTGTATACAGGTAACCGGAATACTGTCTCTTGCGGCCGCTTCAGCTTCAGCAGGAATCACAGTGCTCTACTTTTATGACCTGGGGAGTTGTGGTTTTGTGAGGGAATGCCAGAAATACCATATGTCAGTTGCCTTGGCCTTTTTTAGCTGGATAACAATTGCAATTTCATCTCTAATCATGCTTTGGCTATTAGCTGCAGGTTAGACAGTAGTGTATATTTATGACCAATAAAAGCTATCTGTCTCATAGAAATTTTGATCTTCTTAACAGTGTCAATACAAAAGAAAACAAGAAGAATATCATAATGATTTTCAAAACTTAGATTTGCTTTATGAAGTGAAATTGCCAAAAGATCCTGAGAATCAGGGTGCGTGTTGTAGAAACGTCATAATGACAACAAATTCACTGAATTTCCTCCCCATCTGTCTGCTCTCTCCTTCTATATGACTTGGACTCCTGGCTTAGTTTACCTTTGAAAAAACAAAACTAACAGAGAATTTCAGTCATCAAATTCCACCAAGCTCCTTTTCATTTTTATAACTATATAGTTGGAATCATGGGAACTAGGTTTCTATTGCTATATTTTAATTCGTTGCATGCAATCTATTGCATGGTTATGTTATTCATGACTGGGAAAACGCCTATTGAGATTAGCACCTGCGAAGATGGGGCATGACGTGCTATATGTATTAAATATAAGAAGAAAACATATGAAATACAATTTCTTCTTAAATAAATAATACAGTCAGGAAATGCTACTTTCAACTTTGGTACACCGGACAGCTAATCTTTTTGCAATATGCAAGACAAGAAATGATGAGGATCGGAACACCCAGTGTAATCATGCAAATGATTCATCGGTAGTGCCAAGTGGGTCTATTACAAGATACAAAGTAAAAAAACTTAAAGAGATATTAAATGGGCTAGTTCTAAACACATGTAGTAAGATGGACCTAGATGGACAAAGGATGTTGAACTTAAAAAACAACCTCTAATTTATTTAATTCAAGAACCTCTAATTTATTTAATTCAGAAAAGAAATGATATGTAGGCCATATGACAATCTTGATTTAGGCTTATATTTTCTAATATAAAGTTCAAATTATTTCCTAAAGAATGAAGCATTTTTAGCATTTAAAAGAAAAAAAATTCTAGTCTAGGAAGAAAATCTAAAAATCAGCAATATTCAAGCCCAAATAAATCTTTTTTATCTTATTTTTATGTGGCAACAACTTAAACTTTTTATTTTAAATTTGTATTTGTGTTTTAGAGTTAATAAACATTAATTGAGCTTTAGATACTTAGAGATTTGAGTATGATTATAAGTGGGCTTTATACATGTCCTTTTATATATGTCCCTATCTTTAAGTTAAAACATAGGTTAAAAACACAATTGTAACCTAACTTTCAGATAATGCTTTTTGCTTACGACTACAATTTTGTGTGCTTGTGAGGGCGAGAATTCTATTTTCTTGGTTCTCTAAAGGGCTAAAAATGACCTATTAAGGTTCAACTTATTTCGTGGAGTCAATCCATACTTCTCATTCACGAATTGTTATTCGTTGGGTAAGTGTTTGAATTCAATAGTGTTTGTGTCTAAGTACAAGTTATCCCTATATAACTCCTATCAAACTTGATTTACTCGGTTTTCTACAAAATAGTGTCTTTATGTGTAGGTTGTTTGACCACATGTTCTTAGAATTTCAGAACATAAAAAAAGTAGGCAGGACACTGGTTTAATATTTACGCAGAGATGGGAACCCGTTGCTGACTTACGTCATCACTAAACATGTAATGGTATATCCTTGTTGGAGTTTCAACTTATAGCTTCAACGAATGAGTGGAGTGGTTTTTAACATGGCGCCAAACCAAATGATCAAGAGTTAATCCCTGGGATTTTCGTTTTATAACTAAATTGAACTTCAACACAAGAAACTGAGGGTAATCATAAGAAGAATAGTTTTAGTTGATGGCATAAATTGTAGGGGGGGAAAGGCGTGGGCCAAAAAAGAACAAAGAATATTACAAATGCCATCAAGAACCAAATTAAAGCTTTCTTTCACTTTCAAATGGCAAGGTAGGACCCTCTAGAATTCATGGAGTTTTAAGAGATCATGAAGAAAAGTTTATACATACATGTCTTCTCTTGTTCTACAAGTATAAAGGAATCAAATGTGGCTGAGGTTTTGACAATTTGAAAAGCTCTTCAATTGAGTATTGATTCGTTCTATGCTCTTAACAGAAGCAAGAAGTCTACAGATAAACAAATTTAGTTGCTTGATTTTATTCTTATTAATTTCAAAGTTTAGTTTATGCTCCGACTTTGTGGATTCATAAGGTGATGTTTTGTCTAGTTCATGTCTTGTTCTGTGAAATAAGTGATACATAAATGTTGTTTTTGTTCTACTCTCTGTAGATTAATGAAGTAAAAATAGAAACATAAGAACCATTATTGCAAATTTTATTGTAACAATTGCAAAGTTTGAAAGAAAAGTGTCTTGCTCTGTCCATATCAAAAAATTAAGCAGCGTCGGTTCAAAATCAAGTTCCTGCAAATGTAGTTATCAGGATCAACGCAATCTGCTATGCATAAAGAAGAAAATGAAAGGGAAAGGGAAAGCATAAATTCTGTAAAGTGCTCCAGAAATGTGCACTGAAGGTTTAAAGCTAATAAAAGATTCATCAGCATGTTTTATTGATTTCAGGAAGCGATTGAAATGACATTCAACCAACTGAATTACACGACACATATCCATGAGTTCCCTTTTACTAATGTTAGTGATTCCTTAAATGAGCAACCACGCAAGAGAATATTTCTTCTTTGTCTTCTAAATCTAAAACATTGAGCCAGGGAATATATCAGAGCATTTTATCAAGAACATGATACTAACAGCGACATGCAACAAGAATCAAATTAAAATAAGCTCAACCATTATTTTCTATATGTACGCATATATTCTGGTCTTTCAGCCGTCAGCCTGTGAAGAAGAAGAACCGGAAGACTCCGCAAGAAAGCCAGTGGCATATATTGGCAGCATGCAACTTAATTTAAGCAGATTGAGGTTCTTGATCTTCGAAAACCTCGTTGGATAGCCGAAGTTCTTGAGACTATGATTTCCTTGGCTTGTATTTGCTGTTATGGGGCAGAAAGGAAGATCAGCAGGTTCACAGAAAAGAACAATCATAGCTTGCTGTTATCAGAGGATCTGAGAATAATATTGTTAACATTCTCATGTTAAGATATATGCTAAGCTTCTTCCCCCTTGATGGACAAAAAATCAACTTGGATAATGGGCCTGGAGGAGTAGAAATCACCCCCACATTAATTCCCACGAATAACAACAGAACCGCATATAAAAATTCCAAACTATAAAATAAATCAGTGTGCAAGTCGAGCTCCCAACAGAAAGCTCCCGATACCAATTCATTAATAGAAAGGCCTGTACAGAAAAAATAGTAATAATAAAGTGCACTATACAACAAACCACTGTAATCTTCCAAGTTGAGTATTTTCAAACATGTCAAATGGCAGGAGTAATTTATGAAATCAAGATCTGGGACTCGCAGGAAAGCTACTGAAATGTTCCAGAAAAATCCAAATGCTAACACACAATCACAGAGAATAGAGAATAAATGATTTACTCGAGAAAACACTTGCAATCTAGCTACTTCCAAGCAATCTCCAGAAATAAACTTGCCAATGATTGAATTGTCAAAATCAGGTAAAGTGCAAAGCAAGCTATATTTACATTTTGAGAAATTCTAGAATGTAGCATCTGAAAGTTATCAGGATATTGATGAACAAAAAAGAATCATGCAGCAGGTGGCCTGAGCTCATGATCACGTGATGTATCACAAGCAGCTGGGGGTAAATAATGCCACATTGGCATAAGACCATAACTGGGAAAGACTGGCATCTTGTTGGCTGCAGCATGATAGGCTGCTGGATAGGCTGGCATGAACCCAGAAGGGGGAAGAGCCACAGTTTTCAACTGTTGCTCCATCTTTTCTTTATCTGCCTTAAGCATCAGTTTTTCTTCACGGAGTTCAGTCTTTTCAGCCTGTTGCAGGAGCAGAAAATTAGAAAGCCCATTCTCAGAAAGTCGATAGGAAAAAACTTCAGGTGTAATTTGAAGAAGATTCATTTGTATCAATCACCTTAAATATAAATTCTACTTGAAAACCAAGAATATAGGGACCAGGCATTAAGAATAAACAACTATAGTTAGTGGATGCCTCTTTTGGCAAGTTCTTCCTTTGTTGATAGATATATAATGATTAGTTATAGATAGCATGGAAGCAGGAAATACATATACCTCAATTACTAGGAATTAAAAGAATCAAAGAGGAAATTCAGGAAATAATACCGGGGATTGATAATCTAAAAGTTTCAGATCCTTTGGATTTGTGAGCTGTATTAGGATATTAGAACAAAGGAATCATATTCCCATGCAGCACAGAAACTGCAGAAAGAAATAACGGTTGTTGTAGCTAAATGTGTGTTGGAAATGACTACCTTCAGACTTTTGATTTCTTCTAGAAGTTTTTCATTAGTTTCTTTGAGCTCCTGGGCCTCATTCTTTAGCTGGTTCAGAACTCTAATAGCATCATCTAGTATGGCAGGTTTGTCAGTTTTGGCTGGTCTTCCAGGTTCCAAAACAGAGCTCAAATCTTGAAACCTGCAATCATAAGTAAAATCTATTCTTCAAAATATTACTTACTATTATTATCTTCATTCTATATAATCTAGAAGAATTGTTATGAAAACTCTGATAATAGGGATACATCAGCAGTATCCAATTCAACAAATTTGAAACATAAGATTCATCTTTCTTCTTCTGATTCAAATTTAAATATTCTGATACTATGCTAGTGTCAATGTTAGTTGCATTTTCTAATATAGTATCTTAAGATGCCAAATTCATAAATAGATAAATTAAAAGAATAAATATAAATCTGATTGAAGATGCATGCCTGTCATTCAATCTCTCCCTCCGCAACTTCTCGCGGCATGCTTTGGTCCCTGCTCTGCTACACAAATCACTTTGTCCCCTATATACCATTGGCATAATTGTGCTTTAGAAAAAAAAAAAAAAAAGTGTGTGCACACACCGTGCATGTCACTAGGAGAAAAGGAATAAGGCTAGGTGAAAGCATTCTAATCACAAAACTACAGGCTTCACATGGTTAAGAAAAGGTTTGAGCAACCACAAATGGATATAAGCAAAATTAAACCAGTGCCAAATGTCCACGCATCTTATTTTTGACACTTCAAATCTTAGAGCCTGAATCAGTTAGAAGCCAGTTTTTAAAAAAGATTTTTGCTGTAGATAATTAAGTTATAAGGCATATCAGTTTTTACAAAAAAGGGATTATCAGAGACACAAGAGCAGTCTATTTACATTATTGAGATAGTTTAAGGAAATCCCTTAACGACATCAATGCAGCAGTCCAAGAAGAAGAAGAAAGAAGCGCCAACTGTGTTCATTTCATTAACTGAAGTTGTCTAGCTATATCAATTGCTTGTATGACACACATAAAAGGAGCATCTATTCAAGATGAATTTGTTAAACATAAATCAGAAATTTGCAAACAGACAAAGATGCTCTATGAACGATTCAAAAGAATTGCATTCAATTTCAAAGTTTTCAGCTTCCACAAACAAACAATACCAAGGACGATTGAAACTTCAAATTCAAAAAACAAGAAAATGAATACCTCTTCCGCGAGCATTCTTTGAATTGTGTAACAACACCACCACTAGATGAAAAATCAATATCCACAACACCACCACTGCTGCAAATACTGCAATAATAATAATAATAATAATAATAATAATAATAATAATAATAATAATCATAATCATAATCATAATCATAATCATAATCATAATAAACCAATAAAGTATCATCAGACGGCAGCTAATCATAACAGTTCAAGGTACTACAGATCTCCTTTCTATACAATTTTATACCTTCACTGCAAAATTCAAAAGCAATTATTAACTTTTTAGCACTGCCAAAATCCGTATAAGATTTGTTCACATAATAAGAATAAGAACCACAAATACCTTTCTCTCTTTTTTTTTTACATAATTAGCAAGCCCCAATCGATTCTAATGATAATAAACAAAAATCAATTATATAGAAAACGAAATTATAAACAATGAAGAAAATTAATTATGAAAAATACCTGTTGGTGAGAGAATCAGCGGGGCCCAATAAAATATCCAGATAATCCAAGTAACTATCGTCCCCTTCAAACTGATCTACTGCTTCCATCTTTCTCTCTTTTAATTATTTATTGGATTTTGCATTAGACGATCAAAGAGGAGAAGAAGAAGAAGTAGGGAGAAATTCTGAGTATTTATATATATATATATATTATATGTAGAAAAAAAAAAGAAAAAAAAAAGGAGTATTCCTAGTCTATTATAATTTCGGTAAACGATGTCGGGTACCTATGGTTAGTGAACGCCCATTAGATTTGTACCACGTGGAAGGTATCAACAGTCATAATATTACGCGCCGCCGCGTCCTTTTTTTGACCACTGGAAAAATCTAATTAATTAATTTCCAAAAAATAAAAGTTAATAACCCTTTTTTGCACGTTTGTTTTTCCCGTTTTTTACTTTCGTAAGAAGTAAAAACTTCTTTTTATGGTAAGAATATTTTTGCCCACCAAACAAAACCATTATTACGGGGATGGTAAGACAGCAACTTTGGGCTTTCATAGACATCTCGTCGGCATAAGCCCATTTCATTGCCAGCCATTCCTTTTACAAGTTAGCACTTATTATTTCCCACTCTATACTTGATAGAAAATACAAGCAAGCATCCATGGTGTTCAAAAGAATGATACATACATGCATACATACATTCATCACCAGCTACTATGTAGTCGCCCTCTATCAATTCATGACTCAATCACGAGAGCCCCCAACAAGATATATCATGAGCATAAAAAAAGATATATATTGATGGATGGATAGATGGATGTGTGTGTGTGTCTATATATGAGCATAAAGAAGCTACTAGCACACTTTATTTTTTCTCCTTTCTGATCTCATGAGCAATCATTTATCCGTGAGCTATTGTAGTTTACGTGAATGGTTTAGCGTTTTCGTAATTCATCTAAGTTGAATTAGTGTTTTTGCTAGGGTTTTAAGTTGATCGATACACAATTTTCCCCTTCCTTGAGCAACTACCAAACTATTTTGGCAAGACCTTAATGAGTAAATATAAGCTTAGTCAAATGAACAAGTGAAACCAATATAGTTAACATGAACTCAAGCGATCACTGCAGGTAAGTCTGAACATAAAGTCACAAGATCACCATCCACTTCTTGCTCCACTGTATCTACGACCTGTTTCTCTTTGTAAAGCAAGACCTAGTAGATTGATTTTGAAAATAATCCTGAAACCAACAAGCAATGCATACCAAAACATGCGAGCCCCTCAATTATAGACGACAGAATCCAATTATACAAGCTATTATGAGCCCACCCTTTTACCACCTAAGTGCATGTTTGTCGTTGCGTTTTAAAAATATTTTTGAAAAAAATTGAATTTTATTATTTTAAATTAAGTTTTTTTTATATTCTTAGATCATTTTGATGTGTGGATGTCAAAAATAATTTTTTTAAAAATAAAATAAAAATCATTATGATATTTTTATAAACGAAAAACACTTTAAAAAACTTCAATCACACTTCCAAACAAATCATAAGATTCAACAGAGGCTAAGAATATATGAAGCCTTGTGAGAAGAATAGTGCAAAGAGGGTCAAGAAATTGCTCACGGGCACAAAAATTCCATGGATTTTTTACCTCTTCCAATCCAAGCTAGCAAGTTCATGTAGAACGAAATGAAGATGATACAGAACTGAACAAGGAGGGTTGCATCGATAGAACTGAGCATGCAGAGGAATTAAGATCTTACCCGTGATCTTAATTTACAGGCAACACATTTAACAGAAAATTGGATCAAAGATTGTGATCAAAGGCTGAAGTCATAATTGATTTCGCAAGACATAATATAGATTTTGAAAAAATTATTTATTTTAGATGAGGACAGTTCATGCTTCAATAATTAACCTAGCTAGCTTAAGGCACTCTTCCAAGCAAGCAAACCACCTTGCCAGTAGCTTGTTTGTTTAACCGTTAGAAAAAGGTGTGTTTATTGTGGGAAAGGTGGTCTGTTATTGCAGTGTTTCTCTGTTTTTAATTTTAGGTCAAAAAGGCAAGTGAGGAATTAAATAAAAATAAAAACCTAGGTACCAATTAGTGAAATAAAAGTCAAAAGGTCAAAGGACTAATTAATAATTTATGAAATGAGAGGATCTAATTAACTTGTTTCGTTACGTACAGGGATTGAGAGTTATAGCTAACTCAATACGTTGTTATTATTAGTACTCCCCATACAGTGTTGCCTTACGTTACGTGGGGTTTTCGTGTTCTTTGTTTCGATTTGGGCTCAAATATCTGAGGCCAATATTGAAGGCAGGCCCTCTTTATGTATGACGTGGGCTCTAAATCATTCCTGGATGCAATTGAGCCACATATATGGGCCTCCTCCTATCCAGTTGGATTTGGATTTGATTTTGTTCTGATGGACTTCTCTCCTTCCAAACCACTTTGCAGCTGAAAATAAGAAAAATGGGATTCGATTCAATCATTCAGCAAGACCCATTACATATGTGTTTGACTTTTTGGGGTAGCTTTTAATATACTGGTTTGAAAATTATAAATTAAAAAATAAAATATTTTTACTTGTTGTTGGTTGAATTAAAATATATAATTGGTTTAGTTGAAAATGTTATTGAACAAAAAATAGTTAAGAAATATTTGATTCTTTTATTAATGTGGGTGTCTGGGCCAGTTTACATGTATCTCGACTAATCTCACAGATCTTGAAATTAACAATTATATAAGCCTTCAGTGATCATTCTATTAACAATCACAAGGCTCGAATTTAAAACTATAATAGTAAAGTCCTTGTTTAATAATAATCTGAAATTATCCTCTCATTCAAAACCAAAATGCCATGGAAATGGTTCAACTAATTCTTATCTTTCAATCTCCTGCCATGTCAAGATTTACAAATAAGTTAAAAGAGGTTAGACCCATGGAAAAGTTGCCAAGATGAATCAAAAGCTTGATCTTTGCTGTCAAATGGACTCCAATAAATAATTTCTCTTCAGCTGTGCCAGCACGTGAAAGAGACTATCTCGTGAAAACACAAATAAAGAAGGCAAAATTTCTCAATCAAAAGCTTAATCTTTGCTGTACTCGCGACTTTCTGATGCAAAAAGATGGGGTTGTTTTTATCAAGCCATGACTTTGTTCAGAATAATAATGACAAGGGCAGTGACTGTCCTTTGAAAAAAACTGGGTAGAGAAATGAGAAAATATAAGGATATCTAAGTGTATGGGTTGGGATAGTGGTAAAAATTGTTTTTTAAATGTTTTTTTATTCAGAAATATATTATAATAATATTTTTTTATTTTTAAAAAATTATTTTTGACATCATCATATAAAATAATCTAAAAACACAAAAAAAATATAATTTAAAGTTAAAAATAAAAATTAAATATTTTTATTATTTTTCAAAAATGTTTTTGAAACGCAGTGCCAAACAGGGCCTAATTTTTAGCAGTTTTGAAAATGCAGCTTTGACCTCTATTTTTTAGCGGGATTATGTGTCTGTTTAAAAATATAGTTGCAGTTGCTTTTGAAAGTATTTTTCGTTCAGAATTGTATTAAAATATTATTTTTTTATTTATTAAAAATTATTTTTAATATTAGCACATGAAAATAATCTAAAATAACTAAAATAAATAATTTTAAATAAAAATTAAAAAAAATCAAAAATATTTTTGAAATCCAGAGACAATAAGTGTTATCTCCAAACCACACTTCCAATTTTTAACCCAACAGCTATAAATTGTGGTCGGGGCAAATGGCAGTTTCAACAGTAGAGCCAAGCGATATAGGGTGTCTGTTTGTAAGGATAGTTAAGTTTTAAAATATATTTTTTGGTTTAGAAATACAATAAAATCATATTTTTTTATTATTTAAAAATTATTTATGATATTAATTAAAAAATTTAATTTAAAACACTAAAAATTTTAATTTAAAACAAAAACACACTTAAAACACAGTTATAAATACAAAACCAAGAGGAATAAAACCCAGTTTCCTCACTGGGAAACTGATCTCTACACACGGAAACTGATTGGAGCAAGATCTACTTCAGTTATAAATACAAAACCAAGAGGAATAAAAGGCGAAACTCTAAGTAAAGGAGTAAAACATTTGGTCTAAACAATCTCATTCCGAGTTTTGCTGGCTCGGTTGACTCGTATTTGTTTTATGGCGACAGACGTAAGCAATGGCGATTTCATGTTCATTAGATTTCCCAACATCCCACGGGAGCCTCAACTTTGTCACGGATATGTTATCTTGCCCATACTTGCAAGCAAGCACATGGCGTAGGAAAATCGAAGGCCATAGAATCATCGGATAGAAGAGCCGCAGTTATTGTAATGTCGATCGAGTCAGTGGTTCTGTCTGCTGATAATATAACCGCAGCAAAAGAAGAGATGAAGTTATGGGCTATGTGGTTAGACTGTCAGATCGATCAGGCACCAATATACGGCCCTGATCATAGAATATTACGCACTTTTCTGCAACCATCGAGACATGGATGATGTTTTTGATATATAACTTGAATTTTCGGCATCTTCGTTGTCCCTTGGACTCGTGGAAGTTCTGTTTTTCCAACTCGTGATCCTTTATGGCATGTCTTTATGTTTCAAGATCTTGCCTTCCTTCTGTCTTATGAATACTAAGGCTGAGAAGAGCCCAACGTTGTGACAGTTTCCTTCACACGAAAGTGTAAGCCGATTCAAATAATGTATTAAATTGTTGCCTTGTATTTTGAATTTAAGATAAAGCAAACATCTCGTTTAAAAATTTAAGTGGTTAGTTGAGATGTTTTTTTGATACAGTATCAGAGCTTTATTGACCCAACAGTCATGAGTTCGAATCTTATCATCCTTATCCTATTTAATAAAAATTAAGCACAAGATAACGTGAGCTTGTGCAAATTTCAAGTTTAAAGGGTTTTCATTTGAGGGGTGTGTTAGAGAATAATATAAATCATATTCTACAATCTTACCTAACAACTTAACCTTTTAGGTGAGATAGTTCATAGACATGGTATCAGAACCTTATTGACCTAGCGGTCACGAGTTTGGATTTCACCATACCCATTTTATTTGATAAAAATCAAGCATAAGGTAATATGGATTTATACAAGTTTCAAGCCTAAAATACTTTCACTTGAGGATGTATATTAGAGAATAATATAAATTATATTTTGAGATCTCATCTATCAACTTAAAATTTAAAATTTTAGAGATAAGATGATTAGATATTTACGATATTTATGCACAACTTGAAAATCCAGCTGTTCTTATCATTATAATACAAGAAGAGTACTGCTAATCGGTTGAAAGATTCTCCGCCACTTTCCAAAAGCTCTCAACCACTAAATTCATGGATATTCGTAAGAAGCGCTCATTCGACGTGGGAGTTTTGGAGAAGAATATTATGATAAAATGAGTGCATGCATTTTTGAATTTATACTTGGAAGTTTTATTCTTATTAAGAGATAGTGATTTGATTAGATGACGTTAAAAGGGATTAACAAGTCTAAGTCTAGTATGTTTTGTAGACTATCTAAAATCTTCTTTGATTATTCAGAATATATGAACATGCATGAGCTGCTATCCCAGAAAACTCCTAGAAATTTTGCTGTTTATCAAAGACTAGGGTTCGTACACTTGTGCATATTCAAATGTTAACCTCTCAGCCTTTTTTTCTATATAAAAAATAAATCAATTCACCTCCATACTGACGTTTATTGGAAACATACACATTAATGGATGATTCCTACAGGTGGGAATAGGTGCTGTTGAGGAGCAGCAAGAACAATGACAAAACAGTATACCTTCCCCCTTCACCAACACTAGAATTATAATGAATGATTCAAGAAGTTGGTGGCTATTTGGCATAATTATCTCAATTGAAAAGGACTCCTCTACCACCTAAATCAATGGAGGGGGACCTTAATTTTGCAATTCTATAATCCCTCTTTAGTAAATTTTTTCCCTCCACCAACACAAGAATTATTGGTACAAGAGTCTGGCCCCACTATGATTATCTCAATTAAAGATAATCCTCTCTAGCTAACTCCTAAATCAATGCAAGGGACCTCCCACCTCTCCCTCTCTTTTGGAGGTTCTTCTTTTTCCTTCAAAATATTTGTGTGAGCTCTCATTTTGTTACTATTCTCAGATACTGTAATGAGAATCCCGCTCCAATACTTAAGCCAGGACTAGTAACCCTGTTTGGAAGTGCGTTACAACTAGTGTTTGCTAAAAATTTGAATTTTTTTTTCATTTTAAATGAATATATTTTGGTGTTTTTAGATCATTTTGATATGCTGATGTCAAAAATGATTTTTAAAAAATAAAAAAAACATCATTTGATGTATTTCGGCACGAAAAGCACTTTGAAAAGCTAACGCAATCAAACTCCCAAACATACACTAAAGCTGTATTCAATCATGAAAAGCAACAACAAAAAAGAGAGACGATATAAATATGAGCATAAAAAGAGTAGGTTTCAGCAATGAAGCTTATATATTTATCATGGCTGTTAAGCCCCTTAAATAAAAATGGCCAGAGGGATTTGCACGAACCTAAGAATCAAATAAAATGAAAATTCGATATTTCAATTAAACACTTTTATGTCACAAATCCTATGCCTTTTAAGACGTCTAAATCTAATTAAAATCCCTATACCTTTATAATGAAAAAAAAAAAAAAACACTACGAGGAAAAATAATCAATGGAAAATATTCTGGCTTCACGGCTCCAAAGAAACAGGTAAGACTGAACTTCTGGATCCTCTACCATGACCAAAAGAAAAGAAAGCTCTTCTGGCTCTACCACTACAATCTTCAACAGGGCTGACCTCAGTAACTTGCCTGCTCTGCTGCACTATCTCTTGAATTGATAAATAAAGCTGCCGATCTGCCGACGAGTCCATTGAAAAGGACCTCCTGATGGGTTGAATCAATCCGAATTGATTATCTTTGCCTCTTGTATCTATACATTCATCTCCCATGCTGGTGACCTTACTGAGATTCCTTGCCTTCTTGTGTCCACCTCTCTGCTCTATCTTCCTTGGCGAAGGACTAATTGCCCGAACTGATAACTCCCCTGAATTCAATCTTTCCTGTGCTGCAAGCAATGTTTGATCTGTAGAGTTATGGTTACTCAACTCAATGACAACATAATCTTCATCTCCACCCATGACACTTTCACTGTAAGGATTCGCATCTTGGGGTGTAGAGCTTGGAGCAATGATATGATCCATTGGGAATCTTGTGGTGCTCGAAATGCTTGTTCTACAAAGTGGGCAATTAGCATTGCTTTGAAGCCAAACATCAATGCAGTCAATATGAAAAGCATGGCTACAATTCGGTATCCTTCTTAGCTTCTCAGCTTCCTGAAACTCGTTCAAGCAAACTGCACATTCAGGGAAGCTTCTTTCTCCAAAGTTTCCAACGTTGTTGCCTTCTTTCTTGAACTTAAAAACTGGGATTGACCTTATCACTGACTCGTCAAGTCCACGAGACTCTATAACGGCAGGAGAGTAAGCCATCAGAGGGTCTTCGTGGTTTCTATTTCTTGATAAGGAGAATCGCCTTAGAAGATCGATGCGGTGCCAAGTCAGACAGCATTTGATGACGAAGATGTAGTAGCTTACTAGCAAGAAAGCTGTGGCCAAAATTCCTATAATGGCAATGGCTAAAACTGGGAAACTTGTATCTGAAGATTGAGTACGAGGTCCAAATATTGACGAGCTATCAACTGGGCTTGTCAATGGTGGAGGAGACTGAGCGCCATAGCTTTTGCTAATTACAAGATCCATGAAATGAATGTGCTCAGAAGAAATGGCAAACCAACTCGTTCAGATCTTGAATATAATACAAAACAACATGCAAATTAGTTATCGTATAAGAACAAGATTGAACCAGCCTCAATTTATGAACTCGGAGCCCAAAGAAAATTCAAGCCGAGGAAAACTAAGGAAGAGAAGGCCAGCATGTTACTATTGACAATGAAAGATATGAGAAGGGACATTAATATGTGTGGTCTCAGGAAAGATTCAACTATGTGGAGGAGAGAGACAACAGAGAGAAAATCAAGGCTGTATAAATGAGAGGCGGTGCTATACAGAACTTAATTCTTATTTCAAGACAGAAAGTCTGAGCTAAGCATACGTAGTTGTTGAATTTCTCCCTGGCTCCCATCGGAGAGTGTCTCGATTATTGCAGTAATGGTTTTTAGTAACCACACTGTTGTACTATGGAAGGCTAATTAATAAATATAATATTATATTATAAGATGAGAGTTGAGATTGCATAGGCTGGGCGGCTACCCACCATATTAAGATAGACTGTACAAGTTCTTCCAAGTAAAACTAGCAGGGGACCCTCGACTGATAACATTATTGGCGCATTGTTTTCTTGTGATGAGACTCATGCCCATAGCTGATTTGAAGTCTGAACTTGCAAGCTGAAATTGAATATACACCGCACCATACGGCAACATCTGAACCTGTTCAAGATCGTCATGCGACTATAACTTTGTTTGCACTTGTCTAATGTCACTTGTAATTTCTTTTATTTAGTGTCTGAATCAGAGTTGCTTGATGTCTGGATTTATTATAGCATGTTTGAATTTATTTTTTGTAAATATATTAAAATAATATTATTTTTTAAAAATTATTTTTGATACCCGAACATCAAAAACAATCCAAAAATATTAAAAAATTTAAAATAAAAAAAATATTTTTAAAATGCAATGTTAAACCGAAACTTAAAATCTTGTTACTTAACTATTTTTGTTTTATTTTTTCCAATAAGGATATGGGACGGTTATCTATCATTATTTTCATTTTTTTCATCAACTGATTTCATTTTATTTAATATTTTCTTCCTGTCGTCAACCGAGCGAATGTTAATCCTTTCAAGATTTAGGAGACGATTTAATTTAATACATGCTATAAAATGGCACGATGCCATCGTTTTAGGAAGCTGTTACTAGTAATTAATATGGTTGACGATGATAGTTAGATCGTGGATCATTGTAGATTAATTATTTATTGTGAATTATATAAAAAAAAATAGATGTGAGGAAATCTCATCCTAAAAAGGATGTTTTATGAGTACAAATGAATGTATAAAATCTCAACTATTTTAGGATCTTGAAAGAAATACATGTATTGATTTAAATTTAAAATTTATTGTGCAAATCGCAAATTTTATTTAATCACATCACTTTATTACTTTATTGGAGACAAATTTGCAATTAATTCCTATAAGGAAACAAGATGATTACTTGTTTCCGTTTTTTTTTTTTTTTGTTAGAATTTCTCATCATGCCTATCTTGATGAGTTATCGAGTGAACTTGGTTAATTATATCAACTCAAAATCTAATCACACCAACACTATTTAAATGAATGACAAATAAATGAGTAACTCAATTCATGAGCTTTAATTCTTCCGCGTTTCTTTTCATTATTATTTTCCTCCTTTTTTGAACGGTAATCATTCATGGAGACTTAGACTTTTCATACACCTCATGCATCATCAATCATCCTAAAGCAAAAGGTCTAGAAAACCCACATGCAAGCCACCACCATGAACACTATTGTTGACCTTCCCTTGACAACCGCAACATCCCAACAGGGATTGTATTGCATTTACTTCACTGGGACCCAAATATTAGCCTTTCTATTCTTCCCTCCACTCTATTTCGAATCCTAGGGAATCATATTATTTTCAAATGGGTCCGAAAGAAAAGCCTTTTTGTCAACAAATTGGAAAGGCTGATATCACTAGCAATCAGGAAGCTAGAGAAGTCAAATCGTTGTGTGCAAGAAATCCTTTGATATATATAACGCTAATTAAAGCAGGGCCGACATTTCCATGGTTGCGTGTTGACAAGTAAATGGCCAGTGAAAAAAATAATCAGTCTCCAGTTTCAAAAAGTGTGAATTCTATAGTCAAAGTTTGTAGCCCCTGCCGAAGAAATCTCGACCACCTTTTTCGAGTTTTCCTCAACTTTTATTCACACAGCTATCACTCCGAACGTTTCTATAGAAAACCACACGATGAAAATCTCACATTTGCTCCAGAAAAAATGTTACCAAGCAGGTGTGGGTGGATAGGTCCTTGTCCAAATATATTTCTGAAAGCCATTTGCGTAACCATCTCGTTGAAATGAAAGGAGCTCTTTCCCATATTTTCTAAACTGATTCCATCCACCATGACCAAAAGTCTAGAAGCCGAGAAGCCTTGGTATGAAAGCCTGTTGCTTGGAATTCACGATGATGCAAGCCTGGCTCTAGGACCGAGAGAGATTAAATTAAAATAGGCCAGGTTGTGTGTGTTAATAAAAAGGAATCAATATTAAAGCTCCATTTATCATTGCGGTATAACCAAGATTTTAAAGTTTTTTATTTTTAAATTATCATTATTTTTTGTTTTTGGGTAATTTTAATATTAATGTAAAACTTCTTCTATTTTAACATATTTTTAATTAAAAAACATTTTAAAAGTGATTTTTACAGTGCTATCAAATAATTTAAAAAAATAAAAACGTACGTTTTAGATTGAAAAAACAAAACGAGAAATAATCAAATTAAAAGTAAATAAATAAATAAATAAAAATCCTGCATATTTTTAAAGTTTTCCGACGTGAGGTTCTACGAATTTGTCTGTTTTTTTTTTCATGAACAGAGAGAGCTACGGAGTTACATGTGTCAGTGGACTTTTCATGTGCTCTGTTCTTCTTCTAAATTTGACCAACACTGCATTGAAAAGTGGTGTTTCTAATTCGGTGACCCAAGGAAACAATGCCATTTGTTTACCACCATGGACAAGAACTGGGGATCGTGTCACGTGAGTGCTTACGTTGTTGCGGGGTCTGTATCACGTGACTGCAAGCCAAATATTTTTTTACAAGCGAGCGATAGCACTGCCAGTGTTTCTCCTTCTTTCGGCTCAGCAAGTTCTCTGCAGTTTACCACTTAACCACACAAGGATGGGAGTGCATGTGATTACACGTGCGCTTACATCGAAGCCGTCCACGCAATGCTTGCATTTTGCATGATAGTCAAAAGTTGACAAATTGAGGAGATTTGAATTTGATTCTTTTATTTGAAGTCGACTGTATTTAATTTCTTTCTTTGACCTAGTTAGAGATGTTTACCAACGGGTCTAACTGCTTTCAACTATAATCCAATCCGTTTATTATTACTATGTTTATGTTTATCAATTGCATACTATATTCGTAATAATCAAGTTTCGTATATCAAGATTAACTTATTCTTAATCAAATATTAAATAAGTCCTTAATATATATTAAGATTAGCGTCCTCATAAAAAGTGTTTCTCATATTGCTTTCAAAATGTTCAAACTTATAACAACATAGAAAATGCATTCATCTACCGATTAATTTAAGTCTTTCTATATTGGAAAATGTGAAAATCCTCTTACACAAAAGTTCTATGAAGTTACAATTGGACTGGATTTAAATCCACAAGAAGGTTAATAAATAAGCATGCATATGATTGGAATGTGGATGAGTATTTCTTTTACCAGACCGTTCTTGCTGGTATAGGGGGATTGTACTTGATTACAAATGAATGTTTTTTTCTTCTCTTCAATCCTTGTAGGGATCAAAAGACTTCAATTAAACAGAAGTGTCGTTGTGATCTGTTATAAAACTATTTTATCTAAAAATTTAAACTATTAGATGAGATATCAGGATATGTTTTATATTATTCTCCAACACATTCTCAAGTGAAAACTTTTTAGATTTAAAACTTACACAAACTCACACTATCTTGTGCTTAATATTTATCAAATAGAATGAGAGTGATGAGATTCGAACTCGTAGTCGCTGGATTAACAAGACTCTAATATCATGTCAAGGAAACATTTCATCTAAAAATTTAATTATTGAGTGAGATTCCAAAATATAATTTATATTATTCTCTAATATGCTCGTACCTTTAAAAATTATACCCTTCAAGAGAAGATTTATGGCGTGAAAATTATTGTAGAACCTTACTCTTCTAATGGTGTAAAACGGATGAATGAACCATCTAACAGGTCATGGTATTATCATGAAATCTTCATCCTCGCTGCTCGTTTCTCCTCACATTAGCCCTGTGACCTTTTCACTTACCTTGCGCGAGGTGAATCGTATGGCCGATAAATGGTCTTGCTAAACAAGATGTGTCCAGGAATTGTGATTTTGTAACATGGTTGTGAATTCTACAGAGTTGTATTTATTGAAGCTGCTGACTATTCATCTGAAGATGCTTTACAGTGGCTTCATTACGGGGTTTTGCCTCACTTAATTATTTCGAAGAACTGCTTGGAGCAACAGAGAAAAGGTATGTTTGATTGAGCGCCTCCAGTGCTCGCATTTGTGATTCGTAGTTATCAATTCTTGTGAGTGAACTTGAAACACCGTCTTCTATCAATTGACAGATACTGCAAATTAAATACATAATCATTGATCTGTAAGATTGTGCCCGGATCACTAGTTACATTCTTTGGCATCTTATAATTGTTTGAATTAATGCCGATCTTCCCTAGTTTTATGGTACTGAGGTGAGGTATCACTCTTTCCTTACCGGTAGAGAGCAGGGTTGTCACTTTGGTTCTGTTTTGGCCAAAACGATAAAAATATTTTGTATCAGTTAAAAAATAAGATAAAATAATATTGTTTTTATTTTGGTTTAAATTTCGGCTTATTCCTGATTTTTCAGCCAAATACCGGCCGAAATGTTCTGGTTTTGTTTTGCCCGTTCTGTTTCGGCTAAATAGTGCTTTTTTTAAAATAATAAATAATTTTACAATAACAGTTATATCTCTTAATCCGACTGTTAGATTGAGATGAAATTTTACGAGGAGTCTCTTGACATATTTATATATTATGTTAAAATTTCAGAGCAATCAGATATGTAATGACCTTGCGAGATTGATGATAACATTCTCATAATATTATACATGTTCATACTTTTGTTCAAAATAATCATTTTATTTGTCTTTTTTAGATTAAATTGCTCAATTCCAAATAATTTTATATTTTTTATATTAAATTGCACAATTCTAAATCATTTTATTTTTAGATTAAATTGCACAATTATAAATAATTTTATTTTTTTAGATTAAATTGCATAATTCTAAATAATTTTATTTTTGAATTTGAACTATTTTTTTTATTAATATATTTCATTATATATATATATATATATTTAAAAGTACAATCTCGAAACTGCATATTAAAATAATTTAAAATTAAAATATTTTATTCCAATTAAAAAAATAAAAGACTAACCAAAACAGAATTCATAATTGAGAGAGAGAGAGAGTAATTAAAAGCACAACAAAAAATCAAGATTATTACCGGTACGTGGACCTGGAAAGTTTTCGTACACGAGAGCCAGAATCGCAAGGACTCCGAGAGACTCAGAAAGCAGATCGAGATGTTTAAAACCCAAACAGGTACTTTTCGTTAGCCCATGCTCTTTTAAGGCTTTGGTTTGAAAATATATGTGCATGCAGAACTGTTAATGGGCTCGTCGGTGTTTGCTAGGTTACACACATGGCACAAAGGTATAAAGACATCTGAACATTCAAATTCTTCTTACTCTAAAAAAAAATAAAAAATGGAGTAATATTAATTTTAAAATATCACTAATATAAATTAAAATTTCAGGATTTAACCAAATAAAAATAAATCTCTAATAAAAAATAAAACGACAAAAATTAAAAATAAAAATTAAAAGCATAAATGCATAAATACGGATAAAAAATAAACATTATCCAAAAATAACATAAAAAACCAAAGAAATTAATGGCAAATAAAAAATTCAAAAAATAAAAACCGAAATGAAAAATAAAATATATAATTAATTCTAATTGAAGGATAAAATTAAAAGAAATAAAAATCTTGGAACCGAAACAGATAAAGATATTTTAAAAAAAATACAGTTTAATTTTGTTAAGAAAATTAAAAGAACATTAGATATTAAAGTAAGATTTATAATTTAGGATCAAATCTAATAAATTTAATTAGATTTACAAATGATAAATAAAAATTTTAATGTCTACGCAACTACTTTTGATCGATTTCATCAAGATATTTTCTGGACCTAGCCGGATGCTTTCTGAAAATATTTATAATGGAGTACACTGCAAGTAATTTCTACATCTACACGAGATAAGATAATGTGCTTTGACAGCGATACCTGCATTCACTGAACCTATTAAATTTGGTTTTACAATCAGTAATTTGTTGGAATCCCTTGATAGGACTGACTGTGTCTGTATTCGGTGAGAGTGTCAGTACCTAACTCCATAAATTAGCGGCAGCTTGGAAAGCCAGAATCATTATGCTTTCCGAGAATCATGTAAATCCAGAAACACTTGTAAATCCAGTTTGCAATGTTTGTCCCTACTTTTCAAATATATTTTTTTAAAATATTTTTATTTTTATTTTTATATAAATTAATTTATTTTAATATTTTTATATCATTTTCTTGTGTTCATTTTAAAAATAAATTTAAAAACTAAAAGCAAAAGTGGTTTGAAGTTCCTTAGAATAATATAAATCATATTTTGAGGCCTCACCTACAAGCTTGAGCTTTTAAGTGAGATGATTCCTTAACATGATATCAGAATCTTATTGACCAACAATCATGAGTTCGAATCTCACCACCCCATATTTTATACTCTACATATTGTAAAAGGAGGATTTGCGAATTCGTTCTGCACAGAATCATTTTGACTTGTTAATTGATTCGGTTCCATATAATGGACAGAATCAATGATGTTAGGTGGGCAAATATGATGAACCCAGCTGCAGAGCTTACCTCGTGCACGAATCAATTTTTTCAAATCTAGTGAGATGCTTTTTTACTAGGTAATGTTCGGGAATATAGTAAAAATTGTTTTTTTAAATATTTTTTATTTTAAAATAATATTATTTTTTGAAAATAAAATGTTAAACAAGTAATTATTACCACTTTTAAATATTTTTTATTTTAAAATAATATTATTTTTTGAAAATAAAATGTTAAACAAGTAATTATTACCACTATAGAGTATAGAGGTTTCGCTATTGACCTAGCTTAGTAGGTCAAAACTTCTTGGCATTAGCAAGCAAAATTCCACCTCTTGCACTATCAGGAGTCAAATCGAAAATCCTTTGACGACACGGTTTTGACCCCTTTTTACTCACTTCTGAACGCACAGTGTGGATTTATTTACACTTATTTAATATTATGTATGGTATAACTCTAGAAAAATTGTTTGGTTTAGGTGGAGCCCTCCCTCCTACAGTAAACAACAGTTTTTTTATTTTTAAAATTTATTTTTTACATCTACATATTAAAACCATTTAAAAACATTAATTTAAAACTTATTTTAAAAAAAAATACAATAAATTTTAGTGTAATATCAAACCTCACATATTACAAAAGTGATTCTAGAAGAATGAAAGGAGTGGTGGATCTATAAAATCATCATATAAAAAAATAATAATATCATGTTAATTATCTAGACTAATGTTATATATTATATAAATAAAATTTTCATTAAAGATTCTATATATATGTGTGTGTGATAATTATTCTTTCATGATGGACGCCTTGGCTGCCACTAGTGGCTAGACCCTGGACCAAAACTGATTATTCTCTATTCACCCGAACACAAGACAAGTCTTTTACTGTTCTATTAATATATGTTGATTATATTTTGATAACTGGGAATGATCCTATTGGCATTGCTGCAATTAAACATTTTTTACAGTCATTTTCATATCAAAGATCTTGATAATCTGAAGTACTTTCTTAGGATAGAGGTTTCTGACTCTAAAAATGGATTTTTGTTATTTCTCAACAAAAATATGCATTAGAAATCATTAAAGATGCAGGACTGCTATGCGCAACTCCTATGGAACGAGGCTTAAAACTATCACACAAGAGTGACTTGCTTAAAGATCCAAGTTAGTATAGAAGATTAGTCGGCAAACTAATTTACTTGACTATTTCGAGGTCGGATATAACATATGTTGTACATGTCCTCAGTAGATTCATGTATCAACCTCGCAAACTTCATATAGAGGCAGCTCTTCGGGTCATCTGATATCTAAAAGTTGCTCTTGGAAAAAGAGTATTTTTTTCTTTTAATAGTGACTTAAATTAGGAGCTTATTGTGTTCAGATTGGACAGGTTGCCCACTCATTAAGAGATCTACCACATGTTACTAAGTTTTTCTTGGACCTTCATTAATATCTTAGAGGTCGAAACGTTAGAAAACAATTTTCCTATCTTTTGTTGAGGTTGAATATCGTGCAATGCAAGAGCCTACTGTGAGTTAACAAGGCTCCGATATTTGTTGAAGGACTTGGGATTTTCACATCATGAATCTGCTTCATTCTATTGTGATAACAAAGTTGCCCTACGCGTTGTTTCTAACTTGTTTTTTCATGAGCGAACTAAGCACATTAAAATAGATTATTATTACATTAGAGACAAGATTCAAGATGGTTCAGTGACTACGAAGTTTGTTAATTATGCACATCAACTAGCCGATGTCATGACTAAACTCCTGGAAAAAGAGTTTTTTGTTCCTATGATTCACAAGTTGGGAGTCTAAAATATCCACTATCCAACTTGAGGGAGAGTGTTAGCAAAAGAGATTGTTTATATTTATTTATCTTTCCTATCTGTTGAATACTTTCTTTCCTATTATATTGCCTACCCTTTAGCTAAACAACTCATAATTCCTCACTTGTAGGAATAGTCAATTTTCTCCCTATATACACGATTGAGAATGAATAATAATTTATTCAATCAAATTAAATACCTCCTGTATCTTTTCATGTATTTCATGATATGCCACCATTGCTATTTTTTTTTATGGAAAATAAGTTTAAAACTAATGATTTCTTTCATTAATTATAAATTCAAGCTTTTTTATAAGAAAATGTAATTTTAGTAACTAGTAAAAATATGTTTTTATAAGACTTGAACAAAATAATGATATAAAATTTGAATCCAGTCAACTGCAAGTGGACTCGATAACTAAAGAAATAATTATTTAAACTTTCAGTAGCACCTCGTCCTCGTCAATATTTTAAGCACTTTTAAATAATTTTTTCGAGCTTCACTCTTTCTAGTTGCTCACAATTACACTTTTTTCTATGTATTTTAAAGCCAAAAATTCCTTACCATCCCTTATCAGCAAGGTAATAACTCACTTAACCAGGAAGAAAAAAGTTATGATTGCGATCATATCTCTCTTGAGAGATAATTATAAATCTGTTATCTGATTCATCATGGATTCTTGGACAACATTATAGACATAAATAAAAAACAAAAAAACCTCAACGATGAGGGGGGAAATCAAACGAAGCAATGAATTTTAAACTATATAAATCTAAATCTAAATTCATTATTATTTGGATTTTAGAAATATTAGATCTATAACTAAACATAGGATTATTGGGTGAGGGGGAAGTGTTTTTGCGTTGTGATGTCAAATATATAATTAGAGAGAGGTTGTTCAGAGGAGGAAAAAAGGGAGCAATTTTGGTATTCACCTTACAATTCAAGAAAAATTATATATATATAAGAAAATCAAGCCTTTTAACCTTTACAATTCAAGTTGACAACTTTGATTATTTCCCTTTATTATAAATAAATAATAATTCAAGCTGAAATATTGAACAGCAAATGGAATACCTTTGGCCATAATAGTTTAGTTATGTACAAGAAATTTGACTGAACTGATTATATATATATATTAGATCCATTAACTTTTATTTTCTCAAAAGGATTAATTGATTTCTTGACTCAAAAGTCAAAATAAATCAAGTCCTCTCTAGAATTGGTTAGATTTCTGAAAAAGTTTTATGTTAAACTAGATGAAATTAATTTAATTCAATTAACTCGTGAATTAGTTAAAATTCAAGCTTGAATTTTTATTCTTTTTGTTGATAGAAATACAAGACTTCTAGAAAATGCAGAAGCATGTATTTGACAGTCAGAATCAACAATGGAATCAAAGCTCGAAAGAAAGAATAAAAAATAGAAAAAGAATGACGATGCAAGTGATCTTGTCGGTCATACGTAACCTATGACATCAACGAGTAGAATTCCCTTCCGATTTCTATTTATTTTTCATAATTAACCATTTGCAACCAAGCACAACAAAGTTAAAAGAACACTGAAAAGGTCGTTATAAACTCCAAAGCCATCACCTTGACCATCTAGGTGCATTGGACCTGAACTCTTCGAGGAGAACTTTCTCTGGTATACACGTGTGAATAAGTATGAACCATGAGATTTTCTCCACGTGGACAAATGTTGTTGACCTTCGAATCCTGCCAACCTGGCTTGTGGCACCATAAAAGCTATCTATTTCTAGGTAAACATTAGCCATGCAAAAAAACAGACAGAAACCGAAAACAAAATAAAAATAAAACCAGCATCATGGACGAGGACAAAACAAAGAGCAAGGATGTAGGAGGAGAGGTCAAGTACAGAGGTGTCAGGAGGAGGCCATGGGGAAAATTCGCTGCCGAGATCCGTGATTCAACCCGGCACGGGGCGAGGGTGTGGCTGGGGACTTTTAACACGGCGGAGGAGGCAGCAAGAGCCTACGACAGAGCAGCTTATGGAATGAGAGGGCACTTGGCCGTTCTCAATTTTCCTAATGAGTACCCAAACATGGCCGGTAACGCTAGCGTTGGTTCCACAAGTTCTACTCCCTTTTCCTCTTCAGGCTATCCAGGTTCTTCTTCCTCTACATCATCAATGCAGCAAGAAGTTTTCGAGTTCGAGTGCTTGGATGATAGGTTGCTTGAGGAGCTGCTTGAGCAAGAAGAGAAAAGGAATAAGAAAAGGTAAAAATGCGTACCAACTAGCATGGCATGAGGAGTATATCAGCCGGGGATCCTTTTCTGCACTCCATTGCTCTGTTTCTGATAGGAATTAGAAGCCAAAAGAAGAAGAAAAAGTTGTTTGTGAAGTAATGGGCAACTGTAGGGTTTCGTTTTATATATACAAATCACCTGCTGTGAGACTGGAGATCATAGCATGAGATCTCACCATGGAATAACAACTGTCACGTTGATGATTAAACGATCATTTACATCGATCTAGTACTGTCTGTCGGTGTAGAAACGTGAAAAATGAATGACAGACAACGTGCCAAAAGCTTGCTTCCTGGTCTATTCCAGCTCCCAACGGGCCTGGGTATTTCTTGTTTCAATTTTATTTCATTTTATAAATGGGATTGGCACGCATAAACGCTCGCTAGGAAAAAACATTTTTGGAATATTCCTAGCCTTCTAGAAGGCATTCATTGTTGGAAACTTCCCATGGTTTTTCTGGTTATAATAACAGCAATTAAATCTTTCTCTACTCCACATATACAGTTTAGCAAAACCCAGAGCACGGTTTAAACAATAAGGAAATCCAAACTTGGAAGTGGTGGCTTGTCCGTCGGTTCTCGATAGGTCCTAGATTTAGAGCCTGCCAAACCCAGATAAAAATTAACGTGAGACCCAAGAAGAACCATCAATGATCCAGCTAGGTAAGTGTGAGTTAACCCATACGAAAAGCCGACAGAGAAACAAGTTTGACCTGTAATAAGCTGATAAGCCAAAGCAGAAATCCGAGATGCCCATCACAAGCACCACTCGAAGACTACTACTTTATTGACTTCAGTCAATAAATTTATTTTTTAGTCAAAGAAAAGCATAGGTTTTAAATAGAAAAAATGCTTTACTATTTATTTTTTCTATTTAAAACAGTACAAAACACTTTTCAGCACTTCAATAATATATTAATATAGCATTTTAAAATATAATATTGTTAGAAATAATTAAATTAACAATATATTTATATATGAAATAATATATTAGGATATATTAATATACAATATAAAAATATATTTCTTTGATATATTAGTGTATTTATATTTATATTTAGATAATATAGCTAGAAAAATATATTATAATAAAAAAGGTTATATTACATAATAATTATACATTTTGAGTCATTAAATTGTGTTATAAAAATAGAGTACTATTGACAAGAGGTTTATTTTCAATGTTATGTGAGAAAAATATATATTTAATATACATAAAGACTAGGTCTAAAAAAATATCTATCGAATATATATATATATATCAGACGATTTTAAAAAAAAAAGAAAGAAAGAAGGGAAACAAGTTTGTTCTGCATAAAGTTGGATTCGATTAATAAATATTAAAAAAATAATGAAAAAAGAACGAAAGGAGACACTAAATTAATTGGTTAACAAACGAAAAACTGAAATGATATTGGTAACTTTAACTACTGAAATAAACCAGCTCACCACTGCGCCGCCCATGTCTACGGGGAACCCGCCATCAGCTGAACTCCACAAATGTTCGACGGGGAACCCGCCATCAGGGAGGAGTTCGCTTGCAAGCTTTCCTGTCTTTCATTCCAGAAATAGGATTAGTTAAACCACACGTAGCCTTCTGGATAAGCCACCATTTCATCAGATCTCGCATTTCCAAAGAACAATTAGCAACAATTGTATCAATTAAGATCATGCCATCACATCTTGAGATTGGATTCGCTTATGGTACTGATCTAGATATCTTATGCTTTGTCCTGCAAATTAAGATAGCAATTAGCTCTAAATTACTGGTTGCAGAATATTTTAAGAAAATAAATTCGTTTCATAATGCTGATCACGAAGATTCCAATTCTTTTTGAGCTTTTATTGTTTATACTTTAGATCTTGAAATTTTACGTACATTTTCTTTTTCAAGCTGGAACTCGAACCTGAATCTTAATCCCTTCAGCTATATATGTAATGTCTACAAAAACTTTGGTGTAAATTCTATTCTTTCATAATCAGAACTTCAGTTCCCATTGAGCTTGAGCTGTTAAACAACGTTAATAATCATGTCGGAAGCAAATCGTTGCATGATTCGTATATAATCAACAATTTATCTTACCCTTTATTCTTCGTTTTCGGATCCTAGATAGTATTTGATACAAAGAAGAAGAGATTTGCTTTATTCGGATTCTGCATTAATTTTTACTGAAGCCATTGTCTAACAAAATACAAACTCGGCTTGTGTCCCTCTCTCGACTCCATGGAGAGCAAAAAACTTACTCGGCGGATTGCAAGCCAACGAACTAGCTATCAGTTCTCACACATCAGACCTTTGTCAATATATATAAATTTCATCACCACCTGGTTTCATTATACAGATTAGCTTTTTTTTTTCTTTTTATAAGCAATAAATTGTATCAGAACGCTAAAAAGTAACAATAAAAAATCTGCAAATTAATGGGTTAGCAGTTATTATAAACCAAGAGAAAATGCTTAACTAGAACACCACTTGAACAACTGATACAGCTTGATTTCCATGCTATAAATTCTTCTCTACTGGAGTTACTATCAAGTAGCCAACAGCCTAAACAACATCAATGGCAATAACTCAAGATGAGAAGAGGGGAATTCATTATAGAATAAATAAAAATAAATCTGGAAGATCAAAGTCATAATGTTAAGGAATAATATAAATTATATTTTGGGATCTCATTTAATAGTTTAAGCTTTTAAATGAGATGATTCTTTAATATGGTATCAGAACCTTGTTGATCCAACGGTCACAAGTTCGAATCTCATCATCTCCATTTTATTTGATAAAAATCAAACACAAAGCAGTGTGGGTCTGCGTGCAAGTTTCAAACCTAGAAAACTTTCACTTGAAGGGGTGTATTAGAGAATAATATAAATCATATTCTAGACCTCACTTAATAACTTAAACTTTTAGGTGAGATATTTCTTTAACACATACTACATTCACAACTTATAGTCACATCTTGTTCTGCAAAACCATCAGCCATGTAGCTTGCAGCGCGTAGAATATGAGAAAAACACAGAATCCAAATGTGAAGAATAAAAATCTAGATGCAAGGATGGAAAGCTTATGAAATCTCCATGGCCTATTAGGTTAAGAAACTCAATAATCGTAAACCTAGGTGATTGGATGTTTGGTTTTTCTTTGCCATAGTGAAGCATGTTTTTTACCAGAAAAATGATTCCAGACAGGTGGAATGTCTCTTCTTCTCTTTGGTTTTGCATTTCATATACTCCTTCCTTCTCAAAGTTTCAATATCATTTAATTTTCCATACAAATTAAGTGCGTGCAATTAATAGCATAAAATATTATTTATTTGCAAATTATTGTATTTGAATATAATAAGAAAAAGAAATTGGGATATATAGCAAAATCACCCTTGATCCAATTGCCTTCTTCACCTCGGATTATATCACCCGTGATCCACCATGCCAGCTTTGCCCGGATTAACCAAAGAACTTCCATCGGTATTCACTTTAATAAAACCTCGTGGAGGTTTATCCCAAGAGATCCATCCTGCTGCTGAGAATAAGTTCCCACGCTATCATCTCCAAATCAATGCCTGTTTACATGCTATCAAGAGATATTTCAATTGACAGCATTGGGAGCAAGATGAAGTAAATTTAATTACCTTGAATAACTTCCTTATTACGAGCACATCAAATCACCGTACAAATGAATTCACGGATTCTTTCTTCAATGCAAGCAACTTGGAATACATTCATATGCAGCCACTCGTCCCAATCCCAATTGAAAAACTCATCCACGCGATTCAAATGTCCAGATTGAGCCGCGCACTCTTGGGCATTTCTCCATTTACAAACTCGCTAAACATGGATTGAGAGAATTCAAATAGAAAGTTATGATTGCAAATATAATAGTAAAATCGAGTGATTGATAGTATAATTATTAACAGACAATAGTTTTGGGATATACATAGGACAATAGCTTGAGACAGAGACAATACGAGCAAGATTTGATCTTAATTCGTCAAACTAACCGAGTGATAACAGTAATTCAAACTACACAATTTTGGTTGAAAACGAAAAGTAGCCAAGGCTATGAGCTTGGAAAGAGCAATACGATTAAAATTACATTTACTGGTCACCTATACTTGGGCTATAAAGCTATTTGCTTCTGAAATTAAAAAAAAAAAACACATTTACTGGGTTTTTTGAGAAAACGGTCCGTATTGCATGGGTGATCTCTCCCTCAGCTGAAGAGGGGCAACGGGTGAGCAGCCTAGCATATTTTTGAGTCAAAGGGGCAAGGTAACATTAATTACATGTAGGTTTCAAGAATTCCATACCAAATTTATCGTTGCCAATTAATTTAGGTATATGCCATTCCTCCCCAATAGTTAGGTAATTCATAGATCCCTAACAATCTTATTCATCTTGTGGAAGTAAGAACTAATCATATGAAAATCATAGACTTTTCTTGAAAAACTTCTTGAAAGCTTAAATCAAGAACACAAAAAGAAAGGAAAAGGCACAGAAAAAACTAAAACTCAATCTTGCTGCCGTTTCTTCTTCTCCTCTTCTGTTTCAAGAAGCTCCTCCAAAATCTTATCATCCAAGTACTCAAACTCGATAACTTGCTTTCCTTGTCCGGCACTTGATGAGCTTCCTCTCTCAAAACTCTCGCTTGCACCAACATCACTACTTGACGATGAAACTTGTGGACGACGAGGAGAAGTCCCCGTCGAATGAGAGAGATAATCATTAGGAAAGTTGAGGATTGCAAGATGACCTCTCATGCTAAATGCAGCTCTATCATAAGCACGAGCTGCCTCCTCTGCCGTATCAAATGTCCCTAACCATAACCTTGCTCCCTGCCTTGACGGGTCTCGTATTTCCGCCGCAAATTTTCCCCAGGGTCTCCTTCGAACTCCACGGTATCGAACCTCTTCTCTCCCTTTCAACTCCTTTTCCCTCCCTTTGTCAGTCTCTTCCATGCCCTTCTTCCAATTTGGTTTCTGAGAAAGTTGGTCGTATTTGAGTCATATTATTTGGTGATTGCCTATATATGTATTTCGGAGCTGATGTCCTATCTGACGATAGATGTTTGAATTTTCCAGAACGTGGATTGACCATATTCATATTTAGAGTTTTTTAAAATAATAAAAAAACATAAAAAAAGAAAAGAAATCTCAGCTTCCAGGAAGGTTCTCTCATCGAACAATTCGATTGTTCGACTTTTCCTATGATGGAATTCTAAAAGTGTAATAAATCGCTTTCTATAGATATGTTTCTTTGATGTGGTTCTGATTCCTACTCTTCAATCTGATTTGTTGCAAGAATAAAATTTCCATGCACGACATGGTAACTATATTAGTGTGCTAGGTCACTCATTTTTATTTTATTTTATTTTATTTTTCTCGCTCGCTAGTGATATTTCCAATTAAGTTCTCATACGAAATTAATAAGTTCAGGACCTATCCAGCGTGGTTTAGGACAAGACAAAAAATTTCATGACAAGAGAGAAAAAAAACTCATGACAAGAGAAAAAAAAAATTTATTAGTCATGAAAGGGAGAAAAACTTCTACTACATTAATCCCTTCTAATACGTGATTTGTACTTATGATTAGGGATGTATTTAGATCGGAACGAGCTTTTCTATGTCCATCTTCGACTTAGAAAACCTAACCCCCCTTTGTTTTGTTTTTTTTCTCTTCCAAATCATTCAAATTGGATCGAATGAGATTGTTTTACATCCACCAAATATCCAACTCGATCCAGTATTTTGATTTCAAAATAATTATCATATATATTTTTTATGTGTCGTGACCCTTGAGCTTTCGAGGTTCAAGGATGTTGTCTACTCACTTTTAAAGCATTTCCAAAACTAAAGTGTTTTTATGGTAATTTGATAAACTAAAAGATTGTACTTTAGATTGGAACATAATTTTCTGAATTAGCATAAAATGTTTTATCACATATATTTGAAGGTTTATTCAGACGGAATAATCAATTTAATTTGGCCATCCAAATGACCACTTTCTAACAAACACACCTCCTAATTTTCTAGCATAAAAAACATGTCTAATCAATTTTGGGCTTCGAACCCAACCCGTAAACATGAACTATTCCTGAAATGCGATGATGCAACTGCTACGTCGTCAATAACAAAACTCATTAAGATTTCAGATTTCACGAGTCTTTGCTTATCAACACACCTCAATCCCTTGGTTCTATAATAATGTTTCTTCAACGTATCAATATAAAATGATTGTATACTTTTCCAGAACAAGTTGTCACAATTTGAATTGAAATCTAGTGGTCAACTTTGCATGGATGTCCAGGCCCAAAAGTTTTCCGTGCATGGAATCTCAATTCTCAAAGAGAAGATCGAAGATCATCCAAAGCATACAACTTCGAGTGCTGAGCCAGCCCAATCCAACCATATCTCGTCTTTTACTTATTAATTTTTTCAATTCTTCGATTTCAATCTTAATTTCTAGTAAAAAAAACGGCCTCATAAACTACACATAACTCCTGGAGACAAAATAAAAAAGAAAAAGAAAAAAGAATCACAATTTCAAATGAAGGTAAGAAGCAATAATGTTGATGCCAATTTAGAAAAGGGAGACGTGTTATGACTTGGAGGCGGCGTTGCATAATTCACCAATCAATTAGATTCTCTTAATATTGATCGAACATTAAATTTTACGCTTTTCTATTGGTAAGTGACAAGCTTTAAGAGAGAAAAAAACAATTAACCTATAAAAACTATGATTTGCCACCTACCTTATATATATATATATATATATATATATATATATATATATATATATATATATATATATATATATATATATATATATATAGGTACATTGATCCCAGCCACGAAGATGAAAAGTCTTTCCCTTTTTCATCGTCCCTAGATAAAAAAAGACGGTCGTAGCATTGAAAAATCTTTCTTTTAGCTTGTTTATAATATAATGTGAACAACATAAAGGGTTTGAGGTTGATGGGGGTGGATAGAGAGAGAATAAAGATTCAATAACCTGTTCCAGTGGTAAGAGAATAAATTTTAATTTTTAAAAATTTATTTTTTATATCATTACATCAAAATTATTTATATATATATATATATATATATATATATATATATATATATATATATATTAAGACTGTCCAGCCACGGCGGCTAACACTCACCTCATGGAAGCAAAACTTTTGATTATAGCCTTGAAATATGAAGTAACGTATCCCCGAATGGAGCCAATATAAGTTTCTTTTTTCTGCCCCGGTAACTTACATTATTTATATACATTTTTGAGGTTTAGTTTAATAAGGCCTATGCACCGGTTCATGTATCCTGTAACAGCGAGGGTTTGAATCTTTAAGCTATTGAATAATATCTTGACCGCTTCAATCTCACCTTTTTTTTATTCGCTACTTATTAAATTTGTTTTATTCTGCTAATAATGTTTTGCAGCCTTTGTTAACCGTGGAATATATGTCATCATCAATGTTAAAACTTAGATTGTGTTTATTTTCTGGAATTCATTTTCCGGGAAACCACTTTTCAAACTTTTCTGTATTTGTTTGCTTCCAGAAAGTTGGTCAACGAAAAATATTTTCCGGTCAACGGAAAACACTTTCCAGTCAAAGAAAAATTTGGTTTGGTTTTCAGGAAAGTGTTTTCCGGAAAATTTGGACGGAAAACACTTTTCGGAAGTTGTGAAAAATTTAGAAATGTCATTATTTGCTGATTATATCAAATTTGATCCTCAAACTTTTGATTGCTATATATATTTTGTTTTAAATATTTATTTTTCAATTCCATCTCTTAAAATTTAATTTTTATATTAATTTTGGTCCTTATTTTTATAATTGCTATTTGCTTTTTTCTTATCATTTTTTTATTGAAAATTTTTATCTATCAAATTTGGTTCTCATTTTTTTTATTGTTACTTATTTTATTTGAAATAATTTATAAAATGTTAATTATTATTATTTTAATTTATTCACCTTTCATTTTTTTTTTAAATTTTTAGATTTGATCTCTATTATTTTGATTATTATTTATTTTATTTGAGATAATTTATGAAATTATATTTTTTTTTTCAATTTCATTCTCATTCAACTTTTTAATTTGTAAGATTTGTTCCTCATTATTTTAATAAACTTGAAAAAAAATTAATTTATTAATAAATTATTTTCCAGTTCATTTTCCATAACACAAACAAACACTGGAAAGTGTTTTCCAGTTCATTTTCCATAACACTGTCAAATATCGGAATTCACTTTTCAGGAATTGACTTTCCCCGGAATTCACTTTCCAAAAAGAAACCACTTTTCACCAAACAAACGGGGCCTTAAAAGAGTGGAATTAGATTTCAAATGAATTTTAAAAATATACATTTTTTATTTTAAATTACATTTTTTATTATTTTTAAATTGTTTTGATGTGTTAATGTCAAAAATAATTTTAAAAAAAATATTATTTTAATAAATTTTTAAATAAAGAATAATTTAAAAAACAGCAACATGTAATCTCTCATCTTAGGGGGTGTTTGGGAGTGCTTTCCAAAAGTGCTTTTAAAAAAATTAAAATTATTTTTATTTTTAAGTTTAAATTAATAAAATTTGGTATTTTTAGATTATTTTGATGTACTGATATCAAAAATTATTTTTTAAAAATAAAAAAACATAATTTTAATTTATTTTTGAACAAAAAATATTTTCAAAAACAACCACAACCACACTCTCAATCAACTACTGAATTTATTAGTCAGACGGTAGTACTCAAGCCTACGTCACCCCACCTAGCAAAGTGCATGCATTCAAGCAACTCTTGTTGTTTGTTCCTACATCATTGCCATAAATCTATGTAAGAAACTTTAAAGAGCATTAGTTATTCATAATCAAAAATCCATTTTATCTTTCTAGAGAATATATCTAGTTATATCTATTGGGAGTAATTCGGTAATTTCATATAGCTACATTAGTTATTACAAGATTAAAAAGGGGAAATTCAAATTTTTTTTATATTTATAATGCAAAGTAAAATAACTATTTTAGCTTTGAAATTAAAATATTTTAAAACTATCTTAGATGAATATTTTTATTTATTTTTTAAGAGTAGTAAAATAAATATTTTTGTATTTTGTTTTAGCTTACAACCCACAAGAGTAGAATTTTTCTAGCTTACATCCAAGGATATTTTTGTTTTTTTCTCCTGTTTTTTATTATTATAAAATTAATATAGGGTAAATATTCTAATTTTAGTGACAAAAATATTCTTAAAAGCAAAACAACACGCCGAAACATTCTAATTATATATGAATAGTATAACCCTGAAACAACACGCCAAAAAATTATGTACCAATAAAAAAACAGAACGGCGACCAAAACAGTATTGACAATATCAGTAGCAATCCTTCGGCATTGCTTGCAGTGACACTTAGCCGTCAAACATTGACCACACATGGGGCCTCTCCATTTCTAGACATCTTGTGCGGTCAACAAACCTTCAATTTATCTCCAGCGACCAAATTTTTAAAATAAAAAATCAAGGTGTTTTTTACCCGTGCTATATATATATATATACACACTAGTAATTTACCTGCATTTCAAGATGGCTGTAATTTTGTTTTTCAATGCAAAAAAAATATTAAAAGTACAAGATTTTTCTATAATGCTATAAATTTGAGCAAACTAATAAATTTATATAGGATTTTTGTGAAGAATGAGATTCCAATAAAATATTTGAATTTTAAATCGATATAAATTTATTTGTTTAATAGGTTTCAACGAAATTATCTGTATAAAATTATTATCGCCATTAAAAAACAAGAAGATTCGGATACCCAGATCATTGAATTCACTGCATTAGGATCAATTCATTTTATAATTTCATTTAAATTAAACACAATAATAAAATATAAATTGTATAAACATCTACAATAACTAAATAAAAAAAATAAGTCGTTGATTTTCTACCTACAAAAAGAGGTAAACATCATCAAAAATCCATTGTTATATTATTATCATTACCATGTAACAGTTAGAATTATCATCATCGTTACTGTCAAAGCAATAAAAATTATTAAATTGCTCCGAAGAATAAAAAAAAACTTTTACAAAAGAACAAATAAGAAACCAATTAAAAAATACCTAAAATTATCGTTATTATTGCATAAACAATGAAAACCATAAAACTATCTTGAAGAAAAATATAAAAAACTTTAATAAAACAACAATCAAAGATAAAAACAAAAAGACAAAACCAAAATAAATATTATTAGCAAAAAAAAATTGATCTAAAGAACAAATAAAAAAAAAGAAAATAATAAAAACAATGAACAAACAAGAAACATCAATTTTTAAATGATTACCAACATAAATTAAAATTTCAAGACTAAATCGGGAAAACCCAATAAAAAATAAAAATAACTCAAAACTAAAAGTATAAATACATAAATATGGACCAAAAATAAATATTGTCAAAGAAGGACCAAAAAAGTCAAAATAATTAACAACAAATAAAAACTTAAAAGAATAAGGATCAAAATAAAAAACAAAATATATAATTAATTCTAATGAGAGGACAAAACTTCAACAAATTAAAATCTTAAGACTGAAAAAATTAAAGGGATATAAAACAAACAAAAAATCAAAAGAATAAGGGTCAAAATAGAAGAAAAAAAAAGCATATACGATCAATTTTAATTGGAGGATGAAATTGAAACACATTAAAACTTGTAGATATATAAGGGCTGAAATGAAAAACAATATAAATGATCAATTTCAATTGAATGACAAAATTGATAAAAACAAAATCTATTGAAGAAATCAAGAAGAAAACAAAAATCAAAAGCTTGGGGAATGAAATCAACCTCCCATAAAAAATAGAGAACCGACTTGTATTTTGCCATTGTACGAGAGAGAAAAGGGAAAAAAATAAGAATCGGACACCGACGATCCTGCTCCCTCTGTTCGTTGACACACGTACCACCATGTGGAAGAGAAGATGATGCCGCATCCGGAGACATGATGATCAGACGTTTTAAATAGTCGAACATGTTGGGAAGAAAACTATCAGCGTGGCTACTGGACGCTCCTGTGTTTATTCCAAAAAAAGAATAAAGAATAAAAATAATTATCTACACCCCTCGGAACCTGCGATAACTATGAAAAAATTGAGCATGAAAATACCATCTATTTTGGTTGTTTCTAAGGGGATTTAAGTAGTTTCATTGTTCATAAAACATGAAAAACCAGAAAATACCCTCCACGTCAGCTCCTTATTTTCATCCCACCTAGGAGGTTTAAATTTTATGATCTAAAAGGCAAAATAGTATTTTTTTTGTTGAAATCCACACTGATATATTTCTAGGGACATAGTAAAATATCAATGTGTTTTATTATATATATATATATATATATAAATTAAAACAAGAAAAGAGATTTGACATGTGGAGCGAGGTTTTTTAATGTGAATATTAATAGTGTATTTATAATTTTATCCTTTATTGTGTTGAGTAGATGGGTTTCTTTTCTTTTCTTTTGCACAACAAAAGAAGCAAGCGACGAGGCATATAATGAGTAGAAGAAAAATAAGGTTTGATTGTGATTTGCCAAGGAAATAGTAATGGAGTTGTATATGTAAATTCTCAAATCACCCCTTCAATTAATCTTTTTATATTTGACCCATTTGTTTTAATTAGTATTTGTTATATATTAAATAGATTTATCTTTTAATATATATGCAATTGAAGATTTGGCTCAATTGTTTTTTATAGGATTTTTTTTATTGATTTTGAAAATACCTCGACAACTTCTCCAAATTATTTTATGAGTTTCAAAAGTTTAGATGTGTGTTTTTATTTAATGTTAGAATTTGGATTTTTGTTGTTTGTATACATGTGCAAATCGGAGGTGTGTGAGTAATATAGTAAAAAAAGAATGTTTGTGTGTGTTGCTTTTTCTTTCTTTTTTATTTTTATTTTGCTTCAAAGAGATGATAAAAAGGAAAAAAAAAGTTAAAAAGTTTTAATTAACACATAATATATTTTATTTGAACATGACCAAGTCTTTTAAAAATACCCAAATTATACCTTTTAGTATTTCCATTCGAAGATTAAAAAGAAATATATATTTACATACATTTTAGGATTTAATAATTACTTTACTTAATCCATGAGAATTTAGTCAATATTTGAATAATTCATAATTTTCAATCCATGAGAATGAATGATTAATATTTGTATAAATATTGGACCTACAAGTAAAATAATATTTAGATATCAGGAATTAACCAAAAATTCCTCATAATTATTTTGAATATTTATCAATTTTATTTTAAAGTACTTTTCACTACGATATATAAGTTGCGGAAAAACCCATCCATCTTCCAAGATAGGTGAACTCTCTTAGGACACCTACATAGATTCTTTTCATAAAACTTTGTAAACACATGAGCCCTTTATAAATTTGAAGAACTAGATTTATTCACATGATTAAAATCTTTATCCTAAGACATGGATAAACTACCGGTTAGTAACCTATCAAAACCTCTAAATCACATCAGATCACATAATACAACTTATCTCAGGTATGATATGTTAGGAGTGTTAATCCTTTCCCTAGCCATAATCGATTCTTTACCCTTGATTTTTTAATAAAATCAATATACCCGAGTTTTCTTGCAACCCTAAACAAAATAACTAGGTGATGACTTTATTGACCTCTCGACACCGCACATTCACGTGTGACAATTGTCATGGTCTCATTATTTGACTCACTAAATTCACTTGGTAACTCAATTTGACCCAAGTAAATCCAATATGTTACTGTTTTAATATTTATAAAAATATATATTTAAAATATCGCCATCTTAATTTTTAATAAAATATATACACAATTTTTTAATTCATTATTAATTGAAAAAACCCGTTCAAAAAATAATTCATCCAGTCCATAGTCTATAGCAGAATGATTATATAGATTGTGATATTGCAGTATGTTCTGCTATGTTTTCAACAAAGGAATATAAAGAAATTAATTATTTTATTGATATTTAACAATTGAATTAAAATGACAGAACCGCCTTTTATCATCTACGTTTATGTTAATTGGTTGTCTTACCCTTCATATATTTCAAACTCGTTCGACTGATATCAAAATTGACGATGTTAGTCAAGTGGTCAAATCAATAATTGCACATTAGAAGAGGACCAAAGTTCTCCGTAGAAGTTGATTATTGATTTTATTTTTTTTATTTATCAAATATGGTTTTTAATATTGTAATATTGCTCGGGAGATTTTGGTTGGAATCACAGTAAACACAAAGAGCAAAAATTGTTTATCAAAGAAACGCCTGTTAAAACTTATTTTCACTCTTCAGAAAGCAAATCAAATAGAACATAAAATATAATTTCTACTTTAATTTTTATTTTTGCAAATTGGAAAATATTTTTAGATGACCCATTTTCGCAAATGCCAATACAATAGGAAGGGTGTAAATTATTTTTGATGAACTTCCAACATTATGTTGGAAATTGTCGTTAATTATGTTGGAAACATTATGTCTTATTTTCATTATTTTTATTTTTATTTTACTACCAAAGTTTCTAGCCGGACAGGTTGTGGGATGGCTCGAATTAAGACCGCCGAGAAGAGGTCGTCGGCTTAGTGGAAAGAGCACGGGTGGTGTGGGGGCCTTGATATGGACGCAAAGAGAACTGTGAAACATCTATCGACTATGTTCCGTGAATCTGTTGGCATCACAGCTTGCCTAACTAGTCAGTCAAGTAGTAGTCTCTCCTGCCTTAATTAGATCCTCTCTTCTTTCTATACATATACATATGTTACTCTCACTCTCCGAACAGGTAGGTCAGGTTTTGTAAGGAAAATGGGGAATAGAAATTAGTTTTCTTTTCTTTTCTTTCAAAGTTGATGTCAATCTTTTCCTATGAAGAAACTCTATGTATTTTTTTACATTCGTCTTTGTTCCAGTTTCTATGGATATGTTTGTTCAAAAATAATCTTATTTAAAAGTTTAAGTTGTTAGGTGAAACCTCAGAATATGATTTATATTAGTCTATAACACACCCCTTCAAGTAAAAATATTTTGGGCTTGAAACTTGCACACAAACTCATTCTACCTTGTACTTGATTTTTATCAAATAGAATGAGAGTGGTGAGATTCGAATTTGTGATCGCTGGATCAACAAGGCTCTGATACCATGTTAAGAAGTTATCTCACCTAAAAAGTTAAGTGATTAAATAAGAATACAGAATATGATTTATATTAGTTTTTAATAATATTGTGTATAGTATTTATAATTTAGTTTCTTTTAATTATACTTTTCTTTTTCCTCTTCCAACAGTGGAGAGCTTCTCATTCAGATGCACAAAGACGCATAATGTAAAAACGCAAGGACTTGCGGGCTGGCTAGCAACGAAGAGATTTGGACATTAATCAATTAAAAATTGCTAGAGACAAAATTCAGTAGTCTGAAAAAATAGACCGAAGAATATTTTACAGATGAAAGGACAGCAAAACATATAGGGCCACGTGGAAAACAAGATTTGAATGGTGCTCTCAGTCATGACATGAACTTTTCAAATTTTATTGGATTAGTTTGTCTTGTGACCTAGAAACCTGAAAAGACCGCTCTCTCAAAACGGGCTTTCCAAGAAGCTACACTAGAAAACCAAAAAGAAGCTGCATGCATGTTCATATTTGAAGGGGGAGGAGGTCACCAACCACAAAGTAGTATCCATTCATTATGGGGACTTTCAAGCATTCAACGATCATCTCCCAGTTTTGGCTTGGCGACTTTGAAATATTTCCTTGGCTTTCAAGGGGGCGTGTATCCGGACGATTTCAAAATCACAAAATTAATCTTCAAAATCATGATCCATAGGCTCTATACCTTGGATAATGACACATTTGGATCACCCGTAGTGGATAATCAATTTTTAAGAAAAAGATTGCATCTCTTTTAGTAGATTTTTGTGAAGCAATCTATTTTATATTTTATTTTTATTAATTTAATTAATCCCACGTATCTAAAAGTTATTCTCGTCAGAGTTGGCAGAGATTTATGATTATGATCACAAATCAATTCACATGAATCCCGATGTTTCATGGTAAGAGATCATGGTGGAGACGCGTAACAAAACGCAACAACATCAAATCGGAAGCTACGAAGAAAGTCCCTATTCATGTGAATATAATCATGTACGTTTCGTGTTCAAAGATGCTTTTCTTTTTCTTTTTTTAATTTTCTGAATATAATCTTCCAAATTAATAAGGCGAACTCAATTCCTTGAAAATTATGGCATAAATGTAATAAAAAGAAATTAAATAGTTCCAGGGGACATGAGATTAGATGTAGTGATTTGTGTCTATCTTTAAGATTCTTGATTTAATATTTGATTTTGTGTCAACAGTGTTTTTTGGTCAAATCATTTGATTTGTGGATCACTTATGTCCTAGTTAAGAAATCTAGATTGGCCTCTAGGTATATGACTAAATAAAAATAATAATGAATTAAGACCTCAACCCATCTAGGTTAGTGGACAGATCAGATAACATATTACAGATGGTCAGGTTTGACAAAACTCGTCAAAATCAAGTTTATCCGGAGAGTTGTCAGGTTAAGAGTGACTGTTTATAATGTATGATTGAGGTTGATTTAAAAAAAAATTATTTAAAAATATATTAAAATGATATATATTTTTAAAAAAATTATTTTGATATCAGTATATAAAAATAACATCAAAAAATTAATTAAAAGAAAAAAAGATGATTTAAAATTTTTTTAAAATATTTTTGAAATGCAGTGTCAAATAAAACCTAAATAAAAATGTTATTGGAGTTGTTTTCAAAGTATTTTTTTGTTTAGAAAAGTATTAGAATAATGTATTTTTTATTTTTGAAAAATTATTTTTGACATTTGTACCAGAAAATAATCTTAAAATATAAAATAAAAATAAAAAGCTTCGAATTTTTTTAAAATAATTTTGAAACGAAATAACAAACCAGCACTAAAACATGCATCCATTTTATGTGGTTATCACTATCACTTGTTATTTACTACCTGCTAGTTCAATTACCAACGTGATGGTTGCAGAAGTTACCTAGGGCCTCGAGCAGGCTTGGTCTCCAGCTGGTCTGTTCAAGATTTTCAATTTCTTTTTTTTGTAGGTGATTCGTTTTTTTAATCGGAAACTTTCGGTTTGGAAACATTTTAACATTCTTTTTGATAGAGTTGTACTATTAATGTTATATATATATATATTAATTCAACAATTAAATCCAAAAATAAATTTATTTAAAATTATACAACTTAAATTTCAAATATAAGTGAAAACAAATGAGAATTGAATTGATATAACTTGATCAACTTAATGAGTTCAAAGATAACATGAAAAATTGATAAAAATATAGTTTAACTAAAAAAAATCAAGTTAACATCTTAAAAAATATTAAAATGGTGATATATTAGATAAACTCGAGTCAATTTAGACTAACATTTCAAATATAAGACCTACATTATAAAACTATAATAATCTTAAATAAAGCAAATCAAAACAAATTATAAAGTTAAACTCCTAATAAACTTGTTGTTGAATAATGAAATTGAGAAAAATTCAATTTAAAAAAAGACACAATAAATAATTCTTCTGAACAAAATTATGAATCTGGATAATATTATGAGAATGTCATCATCAATCTCGCAAGGTTATTATATTTTTTGATTGCTTTGAATTTTAACCTAATATATATAAATATTTCAAGAGACTCCTCATTAAATTTCATCTCAATCTAACAGTCGAATTAAGAAATATAATTAATATTGTAAAACTATTTATTATTTAAAAAAATACTATGTGGCCGGAACGAAACGGGTGAAACAAAACTGAAATATTCCAGGCAGAATTTGAATGGAATTTCTAGAATAGTCTGAGATTCTGAGTGAGGTAAATTTTTTTCCGATTTGTTTCTTTTTTTAAACTAAAATAAGATATAGCGGTCATTCTAAACGGAATAGAATGAAATTAATAACCTTGGATCTGTTAGTTCCATTTGATGTTATTATAAGCTTGATTTTCTCAAATGGTTGAAAAAATAAGTGCAGAAGGAAAATAGCAAAGAAAAAAGACCGAAAAAAGGATTCATCACCAGAATCACCAGAAGTAAAACTACCGGAATATATTTTATTTGTTTTTAAAAATATTTTTTATTTAAAAATATATTAAAATAATATTTTTTTTATTTTTAAAAAATTAATTTTAAAATTATATGTTTGGTAATGTGTATGAAAAATATTTTTGAAAAAAATAATATTTTTTTAAATAATTTGTTTTTAATTAATTTTTATGTTTTTTTATCATTTTCATGTGTTAATGTTAATATAATTTAAAAAATATTATTTTAATATATTTTTAAATAAAAAATACTTTTAAAAATAATTTTAACTACACTTTCAAAACAGGTACTATGTGAAAACTTCAAGTTGGATTTTGGCTATTGATGGTTGCTTGCTAGATTTTTCTTTTTATATCATTACATCTTCCTGGAGCAGCTATTTTAAGAGTCAAATGACATGGAAGAGCATATGAACTTGAAATTCTTAGTAAATTGCACGTTACAAGTGAGTTAGGAATTGAAAATGGTAGGATTTGAACCGTGAATATTATCTTCTTTTTGACTTCTTAACACTTGACTATTGCCGGTCGAGCTACTAGTTCATTTGTTGTTTGCTAAACTATTGTGTTTGGGTTTAATCGTTTCACATGTTCTTATAAAAATAGGTGAGATGGGTAGGCATGTTATAGCCAATGAAGGAGACAGGTAGGCACCACATTGATAGCTATGATCCCTCGACTCTAAAATTATTCTACTTTAGTTTTATAAACTCTTTCAGTGTTCTGATTTAATCCGTAATTTCAAAAAAAAAAGGAAAGAAAAAAGCTATTGGGAATGCTCTCCAAATGAAATGCTTTTTTGTCTTTTGTATGTAGAATGCCCGGAAGTTGTTTGCTTATATACAAAGACAACAACTATTTTTTAAACCAGGTGAAGTGGTTGACCCGGTCTAAAACTTAGGCTATAAGTTTTGACTAGCTGACCCCAATTATTTTTATATAAATCAAAACAATGTTATATTTGTTAAAAATAAATAAATAAATAATGGATTTCAATCAGGTCTTACCGGATCAACCTGACTTTTCAACTGAGTCATTTAAATTTTTATCTTTCTTTATTTTTTTTAAAAACTCAATCTGATTATGGATCCGGTTTAATTAGATATCAAGTTAACCTGTTGGGCTCGAAAATGTTTTTAAAACTATGTTGATTTGTCCCCCATCCCAATTATGGGAAAGAATAGGAAATTTTGGGGGTGCTAAAAAAACTCATTTGCTTGTAATATTATGATTATCTTATCAAAGTTTGCAGCTATATATTATAAATGATAGCGAATTAAAAAAATTAAAAAATAGATATCATATGATAAAAAACTAAATTTTTTATTATATTTTTTTCAATTGATTATTTTATTTTAATCAAATGATTTATTTGATATATTAAATAAAAATTATTTCTATAGCTGAGGTGCTGAAATAATTTATTGAATTCAAATCTTAATTTATGTTTAATCTTAACACATGAAAATTCATAAAATAAATTAAACACGTAACATCCATAAAAGAATTTAACTCATCCCTAGATATCTAAGCCGTTTGGATTACAAAAATAAAAAGAATAGGTTTACAATTTGCTAAAAAACTGGATTGAATATAGTTAGATATCCAAGCTGGAAAAAATCATTATCTTCACGTGAGTGACAAGTGGACAAGGCCACATCCAACAAAATCTGATACGGACAAAAATTGAGATCATTGGGATGATGTCATAACATATGCCCTTCTGACCTGGCAACGTATATTCAGTTGACCAATCAGCAATTTTATCCCGTCGCACAAGTATGTCAAAATCACGAAATAAAATTATATGTAAAATATTTTTTATAAAAATAATAAAATTATAGTTAAAATTGTGTAGATAGAAAAATTATAAAATTATAAGTAAAATATTTTTTTAATACAATATAATATAAATATAGTCATAAAATTTTATTAGTTAAAGTTCATACATAATTTAAAATAACTTAAAAATATATTATAAAACAATTATGTCTATAGAATTTCATAATGTAAAAACTAACAAATTTAAAACAAATACTTTGGTCGCGTGCTATGTAAACTAAAATCAGCCTCATTACCGTCATCTTCCTCGCTATTTATAATACATTCATCAAAAATATTATTATTGAAAGGGTTACTAGTACTACTACCGGTACCAACATCGATATTCCTAGTACTAGCTCCAACTCCAAGAAATTATTTTGATATCAGCACATGAAAATAATCTAAAAACACCTAAAATTTTTAATTTAAAATAAAAAATAAAAAATAAAAATAAGAATATTATTTTTTTCAAAAAATTTAAATATAAATTTTAAAGTTAATATTTAAATCAATACATGAAAATCAATTTTTATTGTCTAAGTAAGATTTGCATGAATTAGCCTGGGATCGTAAAATCGGACCGATCCAGTCCGATTTTATATTTTTGACTTATTTTAACGATTTTACTCTGATTTTAACAGGGTCCGATTTTTCTACTCGATTTTACCATGTTTGTTCTTTTAACTTGTAAAATCATACAATTTTATGAATCAAATGCCATTTTGACAACCGTGCATAGGCATCTACACATATTGCCATCATAATAATCACTTTGGGAAATCTTCTGCTGTTATTTAGGATATTTTAAGACTAGTTTGCTTCTTCTTCTTTTTTTTTATAAAAAGAATAGCTTTTTAAATTGAGATTTAATTATTTCTCATGTAGAATATCCACATGATATATTCACAAAAGATTTTCTTACAACTTTTTTTATAAGGAAAATCGAGATCTTGCATAATAAATAAAGAGAAAAATAACTTGAAAATAAAAAAAGAAAGAAAGAAAAGAGAGGTTTTTCTGGGTTGCAAATAAATATACAAGAACCAAACGGTAGTTTCTCGTATTACCATTATTTACTCTTTTACAGAGTAGTTGTGTTTTTCTTTAACATTTCAAGTAAAAGTAAATACTTCATTCACTCTTTTGACTGTCGAAGCTCGAATTCCTGCCTCCCTATTTTTGGTATATAATGACTTCAAATTTTTGCATACCCCAATAGATATACATCAAGAAAACAAAGAGGTCACAAATATAGCCCAAACCAGAAACCAATTCAAATGGATGCCTCCATCTTTCACTCTGCAAATTCTGATTTCTCACCGGAATCTTCTTTTGGATCACCGGGCTCTTTTTACAGCCAATCTCTTAACCAAAGTTCTCTCCCTTTCAATGAAAATGACTCCGATGAAATGCTTCTTTTTGAACTAATCTCGGAGGCCACTCAAGAAACTTCAAGAGCAACTTTCAATAATGGGATTGTCAAGGAAGAGGAGGTTAGTTCAGTTGCCAGGAAAAAACCCGACAAGGAAAAGTCCTACAGGGGTGTCAGGAGGCGGCCATGGGGCAAATTCGCGGCGGAGATACGGGATTCCACCAGGAATGGGAGGAGGGTATGGCTAGGCACGTTTGACAGTGCAGAAGCAGCTGCTCTGGCTTATGATCAGGCAGCTTTTTCGATGAGAGGGCAAGGGACTATACTAAATTTCCCAGTTGAAAGAGTGATCGAGTCACTTAAGGACATGAAGTGCAGTCATCATGAGGATGGCTGCTCGCCGGTGGTGGCTCTGAAGAGAAAGTACTCCATGAGAAGAAAACTGGGAAGCAGGGGAAAGAAAGAGAGGGACGTGAGGATAGAGAATGTACTAGTTCTGGAAGATCTAGGTGCTGATTATTTGGATCAAATTAGTGTTTTCGAGCACTAATTAAACATGATGAAGCCATCAGCTACGTTGTCATCCCCAGAAGGATTTTATTTGCCAGCAATCCATCTTACTTTGGGTCAAATACAAATGTACTCCTCATCTATAACTAAGGTTGCTGTCCATTTTACTCTTCATCGTTATTCGTATATACAGTGCAATCAGAATTTTGAGGAAAATTAAGAAAAAAAAGAAGAAAAGTTCTCATTTTGAACATGAGTTTTTATTGTCAATAATTTTTTTTAGTTGTTCTTCTTGTGGATTCTGGTAATGACTTAGCATCATAGTAACTTTTTCACCAAAACAATTGTTAAGCTTATAAAAACATTGGAGCTGTTTTTATATAATATGTTTGGAGCTTTTGAAATGAGTTTAATTTAGTGATTTTATTGCAATCTCATATTTTGGACTATTTTAAGTATTAAGAGTTGAATTTTAATTGGAATCTGATCTATAAAGATATTACAAAAGTAAATTAGAGATTGAAATTTTATGATTTACCATTGAAATTTAATATTAAAATTATTTTTTTAAATATTTATATATACGTATCTTTTTTAGAGTCATTTAAAGAAATAACATAAAAATGTTAAGGGTAATATAAAAAATAAAATAAAATAAATTAAATTATTCAATTAATCTCAAACACATGTCAATCCCAGATTGGAACTCGTGGCTCCCTTCTCTTGTGGCCTCTTGAACCTTAAAAGTGATACTTTTCGTCTCTTGAAAAATCAATGTGCACGTTTTAATAGAATTTCAGTCTAGAAGGAACCTTCTTATTGGATAAATAAATAAAAAATGGTATAGACAACCCGAGCTGGGAAAACCATTTTTTTTTAAAATGTAGAAATCAAATGACAAGAATGTTATATATATATATATATATATAATGCTATATATTTGGTCAAAATAATTAGTGTCACATTTCAAAGATCACAATATAAATATTGAAATGAAACATAATATTTCTGATTAATTTCAATTGAATGATGAAATTAAAAGAAACCAAAACTTTCATAACAGATATCAAGACAAAAAGATCAAGGATTGAGATAAAATCACCATAAATAAAGAGGACCAACCTGAATTTTGCAGTTGCAAGAGAGAAAAAATAAAACAAAAACGATTAACCAATTATTGTCACTTATCCGACCACCATGAGATACAAGGGCACAACCATGTGGAAGAGAAAATAACAGTGTATTTGGTGAGATGCCAAATAGATATTTTTTACCACCGCATGACGTAACATGCACTGCCTAAAGTGTGTGTAAGGAAGAAAACCGTTGACGCGCTCGTAATTTTCTGTCGAAAAAAAATAAAAACCTAAAATTACCTAAACACCCCTCAACCAATGCCTTGATTTTATCTTTTCCGGGAGCATATCTGTATGTTTACTGTTTAGAAAAAAATTGAAATATTAGAATCATCTCACCGGCCACTCTTGTTTTTTTGTCTTATTTGAGGGAATATGGTTATTGTACTGTTTATAACAGTGTAAAAAATCAAAAAATACCCCTAGATAGTCAACTGTTTGTTGTCTGATGACAAGGATAAAACTGTAGTTTCACTGTGCAAAAAAACCTTTAAAAAACACAAATAGCCTCAAACAACTAGAGAATACTAACCGGTCCTATGAAAAAAAATCTAAAATACCCCTAAATTCAAGAGTTAAAATTTTAAGATTCGAAGAACAAAACAGTAATTACAATATCATATCCATAATAATATGTGTATACTATAGTCAAAAACTCATTAGATATAACTTATATCTTAATTTGAAATGATAATGATAATGATAATGATAATGATAATGATAATGATAATGATAATAATAATAATAATAATAATAATAATAATAATATTCGAGACTGACAAGTGGTGGACCAAATGCAAATTGGAAATTAGGGAAGCAGAAGAAAAGGGTCTTACATTTCATCTTGAATACGCTGTTACGGGTCTAATTTGAGTTCAAAAAAAAAAAAAAACTCGTTAAACTTGGATTAGTTGGAGAATAGCTACTGTTCTTAGTTAAGAAACATTTCTTTCGACGAACAGGATAATATTATTGTTTCACCGTCGCCGATCTCCTCCTTGTTAGCTGAAAATTCGGATAATCATTCGGAAGGGTTTGGTTTTGGATTCAAATAAAAATAGACCTCGGCCTAACTAATTAGCTATTAGTAATGAGAAAACAATCGACTCTCTCGTTCATAGTCTTTATTCAAGCAAAGCATCTCTTCTCTGGTTTCAAATTTCTTTTTGACAAACTGTCGAGACAACTAGCCTGCCTATAAGGCAAATATTCATGATCCAAATCATCTAGTAGGTGATTTAGAAGTTGTTAAAAGGTTTGTTTTTTTATAATTTCAGTTTTGAACTTCATGATTGTTAATATAATAATTACTAAAAATTTATATAATAATTAATTTTATAACTTATAATATTAGTTGAAATATATATAAACTATTCTAATAATCCATGTTAATTAAAAAAATATTTACGAACCAAAAGATCTCATCAGCAAGCATACAATTCGTCACGTGGTATTTGATTATTCCAGAAGATTGAAAGTCACGAGTGGTCAATATCTACTCATTCAACGTGGATGATTATTTTTCATCAACTTGATAGAACTGCACTGTCACTTTGACAGGGTACTGGATCTATCACTCTCAGTGCTCCTCGGTTAACTGAACTTGGCCATGTGATTTTAAGGCGAGAGACTACTTATTCGATTATTCTATCTCAATCACTGTCTCAATTTTGTTCTCTTTTTCTTTTTTCACTCAATCTTTAACAAATGTCAACAAGACATGAGCAGGCATCTTTAGTTTTTTCCTCTGGAATAGAAGTACACTTCGATTCTTACCAGGTGTCAGGGAGTATATTTGAAAAATATTTTTATTTTTATTTTAAATTAAATTATTTTGATATTTTTTTGAATATTTTGATATACTGATTTCAAAAATAATTTTTTAAAAATATAAAATATTATTTTAATATATTTCTAAACAAAAAACATTTTTAAAAACAATCTCAACTATAATTACAAAAAAATCATTAAAACTCGAACTTGGAAGTGTAACCTAACACCCTCTTTGCTTCGCAAAAGTTAATATAAACCAAATTCTCAACCATAGACTTTTTTTTCCAATTCAGTGACTAATATTTAATGACGTGTCATCTTTTACCTGCATTAATTATATTCTCATATTTATTGTCTATAATTTTTATTGTATAATATCACAGTAAATTTCCTGCATTAAAATTTATTTTTTATATTTCGGTACTCAAGATTACTTAGATTTTTTTTATAATCTCAAACATTTTTTTTTAATTTGAAATCTAATAGAATGACATAATTGCAAATTGATCAAAGTTGTAGGAGGTCAATCAATTGAAGGACCCGTTTTTAAATAACAGGAAAGGAAGAGAAAGAGACTTGGGAATCTGAGTTCAAAGAAAAGTTGGATTCCTAAAACTGACAAGAAAAATAAAACTTGAATATCGTTATCGGTCATCGAGCAAAAGAAATAGCTCTTTCAAGCACTATAATTCTAATGTGGTAGAGCAAAATGTCACCTTCCAAGGCTCATCCATGTCGAACTCTCTTAATAGTAATCCAATGATATGAGTTTAGAATTAAAAGTTTATTTATCTTGTTGCTAATATAATGATAACTAGAGATTTATATAATCATTAATTTTAAAACTTATAATATTAGTCGAGATATACACAAACCGATCAAAATACCCATGATACTATTATTAATAATAAAATAGTTCCAATCTCTAAGATCACACAAACCCAACCTCAAACAAACTTGACCTCAGCGCTAACTAGATATAGCGAATCTCTCATAGTATCTGACTTTACCACCAATGAAATCAACTTATTTTCATAGTTTCCCTGTTAACCTTTTGTTTTCCAGGATTCTGTCACTAACCTACGAGTCATGACCATGTCAAAAAGATTTTGTGGTCCTCGTGTTTTGAAGACAAACGAACTAAGAACTCCAACCTGAGGTAGAGCAAAACAAGAGTATTAAAACGTGCCCATCTTATGACTGAAATTACATCTCAGTAGAGAAGGACTCCGATGGTCACCGTTGATTTTAATATCCTTTCTATCTACACAATAACTTTAAGTTACAAAAAAAATTGGAAAAAGAAATCTCACTTTGGGTGTAAGAAAAAATAGCTTGTTTGAAGTTGCAGTGTCAGTATTTCATGATTAATTATTATATATATATAGTTTTAGATTGTTTTAATTTGCTAATGTCAAAAATAATTTAAAATAAATATTATTTTGATTTATTTTCAAAACAAATTAAAATATAATTGTTATCACACTCTTAAGCACCCGAAACTCTTTTTGTTTAAATCTCAGCTTTTATATTTCTGGAAAGGCTTACCTACGTAATCTCATTAATTTAACATATGAAAAATAAGAAAGTGGAAAAAAATTACACAGAAGTAGCAGTAGCAACTAGTCATGCCTTGTTGATATGATAAGAATTCAGGATTTTATTTATTTTATGTATATGAATTTCTCGCTCTTTAATATTTTTATGGGTTCATATAGTACGAGTTGAAAATCAGAATCTGCTTTCCCAAAAGCCGAGCACATGCTGCCATAATTACAACTTGGGCCTCACTTTTGACATGACGAATATCTGGGCCCTTAGAATTAGACCATGAAAACGAAGAGGGCCCAACAACTTTTCCTACTCGATCTGTTTTGGTACTCCTATTATTGCATGAGACCTGAGGGACAAGCTTTTCGGCCTTGCTGAACAACTATACACAACCCTATTACTCTTAACCATTAGGAGTTAGGATCATTGAAATCTCATCCGATAGTTTAAATTTTTAAAGAAGATAGTTTCTTAACATAGTATTAGAATCTTATTGATTTAGCAGTCACGAGTTCGAATTTCACCATACCTTTTATTTGATGAAAATCAAGCACAAGATAGTTTGGATCTATACAAGTTTCAAGCCAAAGAACTTTTCCTTGAAAGAGTGTGTTAGAAAATAATATAAATTATATTCTATAGTCTCATTTAACAGTTTAAGCTTTGTGAGATGATTACTTAACATACACAAAAATAAAAATGAACAGTATTTAACTCTTGAATCACTATTTTCCGCTAGAAAGCAGGAGGGAGAGAGGGAAAGTAGGGAGAAACTCATCTCAAAACAACCCTGCTCATCCAACTAAGTAAAGCTCAACTCGTGAATTCTATCCATACTCGGACAATTGTTGCTGTCTTGTCTCACTGAGTATACTATAGACTAATCGAGCCGGCCCAACAAGCAACCAAAGTTATATGCATATGGGGGGCAACTCAGTACAATAGGGTATCTCAAGCAGACAAAGAGGCTCCGACAAAGGGCACATATCAACCTGCATGTTTTTCAGTTGCGTTTACCATAGTTCATCTCTAAACAAGTGACAACACTATAAGATTTTAAAAAGACAAAAGGTTTCAATTGTATAAGCCGAAGGGAAATATCTTCTTATCTTCAAGGTTATTGTCAGTTTTTATTTTTCATTCGACCTCTTCTCTGGCAATTGAAATTAAAGGTAATATAATGTTTATAGTTTTCATATTCTATATATAAATATAGAAAAAGTAAATTTAGATTGTCGTCTTTGGGCTGTATTTAATATTCTCAAATTTTATATTATCTTTATTTCGAGCATTATTTTATTATGAATTCAATTTTTCTATTTGTGGTTAATGTTCTCTGATTGAATATTACTAAATTATTTATACTTATGAATGATACAATTAATAAGTATGCAGAAACCATCTGTGATCAATGTATATATTCAGAAACAATGTATTCTACGATTTCATCACAATATACGGTCTCAAGCTTCAAATTCTAAAGCTTCAACCCTTACTTGTACAGCAAAAGCTTCACCTATAACTCCACGAGAGTTTTCCACAAGTTAATTTATATATCATAATTTGTTTAATGCGTTTCAAGTTTATATCTCAAGGGGCAAACATTATAAGACAACATAAGCCCAAAACTACAGTCGAGTTCTGCAAAATGTTACTTAGAAGTCTAAATTTATAGGGTTTACCCTCATACAAAGACATCATGCCATCCAAAATAGATGCTACCACCAAAGCATGCAATCAAGCAAGCCCGGCCCTCCCCTGAAGCCGGTTAATCAATTTTTTATATATTTATTTATTTATTTTTATTTCATAGAATAAATTTTTTTTTTTGCTAGTGTGAATAAAAAATCCAAAAAAGGTTTAAAACAATTTATGGTAGTAAATAAATATTCCTTTTCTCTTTAATGCTTTTGATGTTTCTTTAAATTTTAATTACCTCTCTTTAAAAATAATAATAATAATAGTAATGTAACATATATCCATCCCTTATTTAAAAATAAGGCAAAATCAGTGAAAGATTGGCTTAAATATCATGGATGGAGAGATACTCGTTGTCTGACGGAACAAACTAAAAGGTTGTAATCTTAGAGATGTATGATCTGCTGAAAATCGATACCCCAGAAATTATCTATTATATATTCTCATTAATTAAAAACCGAATTACGTTAAGGCTACATTCATATGCATGCATCACGCACGGAACCATGTCAGACTTTCAGACAGCTCTAAAACACACAGCCAATAATAGACTTTGTTCGATTTATCGTTCCAGTTTGGGAGTGTGATTGCGGTAGTTTTTTAAAGTGTTTATTGTGTTGAAATATATCAAAATGATGTTTTTTTAGTTTTTAAAAATTATTTTTGAAATCAGCACATCAAAATAATTTAAAAACACTAAACTGCTAGTTTTTAAAATAAATAAAAATTCAAATTTCAGCTAAAAACCGATGGAATCGCAATGTAAAACAAGACACTTAGTTATTGTAATATGACGATGGAATTAGGTCCTCGAGATACCGCAATATCAAGTTGTACTAGCCAACAAATTCCATTAAAAGCTTGCTCGAACAAGACAAATTAATTTGTTGGAGTTAGGTCTGTGTACCGACAACAGGAGAGGCTAAGAGCCACATGAATTACCAATTCAACATCGCTGGCTGGACCCAGTTAATTAGCTCTTATCTTTAATTTTTCGATGGCCATTATTCGCATATTTCTCTTGAACTTGACTAGCAACATTCAAAGATTTGTTCTTGGATAAACTGACCAGTGGAGTCCGTGGGTGTTTTTTTTTGTTGTAAACAGAGTTTGCAAAAAAAAAAACTCATGATTTTAGTGTTTGATTAAATTTGAAAAGCAAAATGGGTCCCACGGAATAAATTTGAGAGTGGGGTCGGGGGGGTTTAATATATGGTTTTATATTATATTTTATTTTAAAAGTTTTTTTTAATAAAAAATATATTTTTAATATTAAAATAATCTAAAAATCTAAAAACTTAATTAAATATAAAGAAATATATTAGAAGGAGAATACAATATAACTTTTGCCTCGCAATCCTAATTTTGTTTCAGATGATATTTTACCATATGTTTTTCCACGATCAAATAGTCAGGGATTTCAGAGACCTTCACGTATGGATTTAGTTCGTGATGAAATTGCAAGTAGTTTGATGAGAGAATAAAAACAAATATATGTTTTTTTTCATGAATTATTAATTACATTTTAATGTTATGATTATTAATCTAAAAAATTTAAAAAACAATATATATCTATATATGTGTGTGTGTCCTTTCAAATAATTTCATAAATTGACAGCAATATGAAAAACATGGTAACCAAACACACAAAACTGTTTTTTATCAACTATAGTTTTAATCAAACACTTCAATTTTAATTATAAACCGCAGCTAAAAATAATTTTTCATGAAACTATTTTTTTTAAATCTCTAACACAAAAGCAAAAATAATATCAAATACAGCATACATGTATATAATTCAAAGCAACACTTAATTGAGAGCATAATTGTCAGGGTTGATCCGACAATTGATATGAAAAGGATTAATATTTGAAGATGGTTTAAACATTCAAAACCACGTACGCTCGCACCAAATATATAAAGACAAAATATACTCATAAATACTCCACTGGTTTACATAATAAAGTTTAGGATATGCTCATCAATTACAAGGAAAAGAAGAGACATTTCAACGAGAGCTTTCCTCACTTGCAGTAAGTGACTGGTCGATGCAAACGCACTAGAAAGCCTCATTAATGAGCTTCAGCCATGGCCCTTGTTATCAGCTAATCAGCTACTAATAGTACTCCTGCATATCCATATAATGTTTAAATCAGTTGTTTGGCTTGATATACTGAGCATTTTTAACTGGAGGGTGTCCCGTACAGTGACCATAAAGGTGGCGGCAATGATTTGTGAAAATGTGGTGGCGGTGGCTTGTGGACTGGTGGCTTCTTAAAAAATTGGAGGCTTAACTGGTGGCTTAAAACTTTTAAAAATTAAACTAATGACCGAAATGAAAATGAAATATATGATCAATTTTAATTGAAGAAAAAAATTAAAATGAATCAAACTTATATCACAGAAATTAGGATTATACAAAACAATTAAAAGATCAAGAACTGAAATGAATATATGATAATTCAAGGAGACTTTCGTGTACTTTAGGCTGCAGGAGAGAGAAAAGGTGAAAAAAAGATCAACTGATCACCGTTATGTTTGCGGCCACTGTGGGACGATAGGCACACCACCATGAGAAAAAAAACACGGCGATGCATACAGTGAGACGCCTAATAAATATTTTTCATAACCGGACAATGCCGCACACGGCACCTGAAGGGAGCGTGAGACAAAAAAATATCAGTGCGTTTGTCAGATGCACCAACAGTATTCTGCTAAAAAATATTTAAAAAAACATACAATTACCTAAACACTCCTGCATTTTGTCTTTTCTAGGGACATATCCATATTTATACCATTTCATAAAATGTGAAATTCCAGAAACACCTCCGTCAACAACTCTTTGTTTTTGTCTTATTAAAGGTAATATGGTTATTTTACTTTGCACTGAAATGTAAAAATTCAAAAATACCTCCAGGTAGACAACTGTTTGTTGTTTACTAGCAGGGTAAATTATATTTTTTTAGTGCAAAAATACCTGAAAAAGACAAAAATATCCTCATACATTCTAGTAATGACAACCAGTCACTTGAAAATGTCAAAAATACCCTTGAATTCAAGGCTAAAATTAAAGCATACTTAGGAGTAAAATATTAATTATACTATTACAATCCATATTAATATGTGTGTCTATCACTATAGTAAAATCTTCTTTCTTAATGAGGGAAGGATTATCAATTATTAATTACCATGGATTAGTTTCTCAAATGTCAGTAACGATGTCATTCATGGTCAAATATAAATAAATATACATCGTTATTTTCTATTATATTTCCTTTCTGTTTCCTTTTATATGATTTGTAACATACTTTTTATTTTTCTATAAATTAAATCGCCATTTAACATTTCAGGTTATCTTTTAAATGACTATTTTTTAGTAAATACACTTTATTTTACTATTATTATACATAAACACGGATTAATTTCACCAGTGAAAAACGATTAATATTTGATGGTGTAAACATTCAAAACCACGTACGCTCGCACCAAATATATGAAGACAAAATGTACTCATAAATACTCCAGTGATTTACATGATAAAGTTTAGGATATGCTCATCAATTACAGGAAAAAGAAGAGACAATTCAACGAGAGCTTTCCTCACTTGCAGCAAGTGACTGGTCGATGTGTGAATCGCACTAGAAAGCCTCATTAATGAGCTTCAGCCATGGCCCTTATTATCAGCTACTAATATTACTCCTGCATATCCATATAAAGTTTAGATCAGTTGTTTGGCTTGATAGCATTTTCTACTGGAGGGTGTCCCGGATAGTGACCATAAGGTGGCGGCATTGGTTTGTGAGTGGGTGGCGGCAATGGTTTGTGAGTGGGTGGCGGCTTCACTATAACAGGAGGCTTGTAGACTGGTGGCTTCTCAATCTTTGGTGGCTTGTAGACTGGTGGCTTCTCAATCTTTGGTGGATTGATATACTGAGCATTTTCAACTGGAGGGTGTCCCGGATAGTGACCATAAGGTGGCGGCAATGGTTTGTGAGTAGGTGGCGGCAATGGTTTGTGAGTGGGTGGCGGCTTCACTATAACAGGAGGCTTGTAGACTGGTGGCTTCTCAATCTTTGGTGGCTTGTAGACTGGTGGCTTCTCAATCTTTGGTGGATTGATATACTGAGCATTTTCAACTGGAGGGTGTCCCGGATAGTGACCATAAGGTGGCGGCAATGGTTTGTGAGTAGGTGGCGGCAATGGTTTGTGAGTGGGTGGCGGCTTCACTATAACAGGAGGCTTGTAGACTGGTGGCTTCTCAATCTTTGGTGGCTTGTAGACTGGTGGCTTCTCAATCTTTGGTGGCTTGATATACTGAGCATTTTCAACTGGAGGGTGTCCTGGATAGTGACCATAAGGTGGCGGCAATGGTTTGTGAGTGGGTGGTGGCTTCACTATAACAGGAGGCTTGTAGACTGGTGGCTTCTCAATCTTTGGAGGCTTGTAGACTGGTGGAGGCTTGTACACTGGTGGCTTCTCTACCTTAGGAGGCTTCGAATAAGGTGGCTTAGGCACATACTTAGGACCTTTGTAGTAATCTGCGAAAGAGGGAGTGGCTAGAACCACTACTCCCACGAACAACACTAACAAGGACGTGATTTGCATTTTGAGGCTTCTCGTGGTGAAAAATCAGAAGAAAGTGCTGCCCTTTAATACTAGTTTCGGACCTTCTTCGACATACACGTGTCAACTCTTTTATCGTTATGCATTTCGTATTTTAGTGAACAAAGTCAAGGGTAAATTGATTTTTTAGATGAGACATAACTGTGATGGGTGCATTTCGGTCCCATCGAGTTGAGAATGTTGACAATGTGGGTATACACCATGTGAAGGAAGAAAAATGTGATTCTACTTTCACGTGTATCAGGCTTCAAGTTACGCTTTTAGGTCGACAAATACCAAGTTGTTTGCACCATATGAGGAAGAAAGGTGTGATTTTATATCTGTGATGGGTGCATTAAGGTCTCATGGAGTCGAAAATGGGGACAGATGCAAAATTGTTTACACTATGTGAGGAGGAAAGGTGTGATTTTAATGATTTTTTTTTGCTTTTCAAACGAATTAGGCTTCAAGTTATAATGCTTTCAGGACGGAAATGCTAAGTTGTCTGTTCCAAGGAGGAGGAAAGGTGTGATTTTGTGTGTGAAATCTAGGTCCCATTGAGTCGAATAATCTGAAAATGGGAGCAAATGCTAAGTTGTTTTGCTTACACCATGTGTGATTGAGTTTTTTTTCTTCTTATGAGCGAAGTGTTATGGAGATGGTGTTTTTAAACTTCTGTATTATCATAAAAAATAGGTTGTGATTGAGAAAAAAATAATAATTTAGTTTTGTATTTTTGAACTAATTTAAATATATTTTGGATTGAGAAATTAGTTTAACGGGTTCTAAGAGTTTTTATTATTAGGTGTTTATAGGAAAATAAAATAAAAATAGTTTTTCTGGTGCAGAACAATCTTGCTTTGATTTTCCACTTAGCTACCTCTCTTTTGGTTGAAAGGTAGGTTGGTAGAGAATATGCTTTTATTTTAAAAAATAAATCTTGTGGGACTTATTTTATTTTATTTTTGATCTATTTAGTCTAAATTTCTGATATTTCGGTCTTAAATTTTGTTTCTATATATATATATTTCAATTCTTGAATTAGAGAGAAGAGAAAATCGGCAAAAGACTACGAAAAAGATTGAAAACAATTAGTCATCCAAATTTATTATAATTAACTGTGATTTAGTTTTTAGTTGAGACATAGCTGTGATGTGATTTGCATTTTTGTTCATGATCAATTAACTATTTTGATAATTATAATTCCAAGAAAAGAAAAGAAATTCATGTGATAGCGTGCATGTCACTGACTAGTCAACGGCTACCAGTGTTGTCGGTCACAAGTCAAATTGTGTGGGCGCTTACAGCTTTCGTGATTTCTAGTGGGAACAAGTCATAAATTTCTCCAATTATAGAAACTTTATAATTGGATTACGTGGAAAGTGTTTTATGTGTTGATATTTTTGACATTTAACCTTTTAATATATTATCTTTTAATATATTTATATAATATATTACCTTTTAATATATTTATATAATTTAAGAGTTATTGGATTCCACCACTAGACGTAATTCTTACACGGCAAGGAAATATTCTCCATATTTTATCCGCAATCACTTCTTACATCATTATTTTGGGGGTGAATGAGAAAGCATTTTAGAAGTGTTTTTGAAATATATATATATATATATATATATATATTTTAAATTTTAAATTAAAAAAATGATATTTTCAGATTATTTTCGTCTTCTAATATGAAAAATATATTTTTTTAAAACAAGTATCATTTTAATATATTTTTAAACAAAAGAACATTTTAAAAAATAATTTCAATAAAAAACATCGTTTTTATCTTTTAACACTTGAATCTCAAATCAAACAGATCGTCGGCGACCACGTGATTCGAGCCCTTTTATGTGTCGGAGGGTTGAGGATAAAATTCAAGGTCCACAAAGAGCTCCCAAAAGTTAGCAATTTTTCAGCCCAAAGAGAGAGCATAAAAAGTGAATATGAGATGGAGATAAGGCCGGGCTCTCTTGTGGCAAATGGTCCGCATCATCACTTTCCGAAAAGCAAAAACGGTTCAAGTGGTTGTGGTCACCGCCTGCCTGCCGTCCCGCTTGAAAAGTTCAAAGAAACACAAGCGTCATTGTTAAAATCGTTTTTTTTTTTATCTCAATACGAAAAATATAATGTAAAATTGGATTGTAAAATTATAAATATTTTTTTATTATATATTGATAATTTTATCTAATAAATTGAATTGTATTATAATCAAATAAATAGAGTCAACAATAGTATAATCAATTAATAATCTAAACAAAATAAAAAAGATAAATACTATAATCAAGATATCAATGACAAAAAAAACTCAAATCAATTTTTTTTATATTGGCAAATTACTAAATGATAATAAATACATAAGAACCTTGTGACAACTTGGTTGTTCTCTAATAACAAGTCATAATGAATTTATTTTGGGTTGTAAGCTAATAAATCTAAATTAGTAATTAACTTTCATAAATCTAATAATTAAAATAAACTATTAAACAATATTTAATGCATCTGAAAAAAATAAATTAGAAATATTTTTTTAACATTAAATAAATAAAATATGATAATAAAAACAAAGTTTTCATTCTAAAAGTCTTCCATATAGTCTAAGTCTCTAGTTTTCACAAATTCTTGGTATATTTCAGTTATGATTTCAAACATATAATTCTCTCATATCAGTAAATTACTGACTTAATCATATATATATTTTTTTTAAAATGAGATATTTAGTTTCCCTTTTATCTAGAATCGTTATAAAATTTTTATTTGTAACTCTAGATGTGTCTAACATAATATATGAATGTTTAGTTTGATAAATTTGACAAGATTCATCTATTTGAAATAATATGTTTCTAAACTTTGTTTAATCTGATAATTTAACAAAATATATTTTTATGTTTCTAATATTTTCCTATAAATTTCAACTAGATCCAATATATAGTTTGAAAGATATGTTTGATTTTACAAAATTGTCGACAAATATTATAAGAATAAATTCAAAATTAATTTGATTGTTCATATAATAAATTTAGTAAACTCGTAAAATTAGATCTATTTTATTAATTTTACTAATTTTGCACGAATCAAATATAATTTACTAATTTTCAAATTTAATTCAATTTAACACGTAAATAAATGTTAACTTATAAAATTTTAAGAGTTAACTTATGATTTTGATAATTTTAAACAATATCGCTGCCATTATCAACATTTCTTTTCTCGAGGAGGAGCTTCTTTTCTCACCTAGCCATACTTTCCACTTCTCAAAACACTCGCTACTTGCTTTCCACTATTATTATTATTTTTAAAAAATCCCCAATCGAATCATACAATGAGGGGGTGTTCAAAACCTGACTTAGTTTGGTATGGATTAAAAAACCAAACCAGTTTTTTTATGCCCTATTTGTAAATACATTTCAAAAGTTATTTTGAAAAAAATATTTTTTTTATTTTAAATTATTTTTTTAGTATTTTTATATCATTTTCATGTAATGATATCAAGATTTTTTTTAATAAAAAAATATCATTTTGATATGTTTCTGAACAAAAAAAGTACTTCTAATTAAATTTTATAATTTAATTATTTAATTTCATTAGTCAACAACGAGTTTATTACGAATTGAATTTTATAATTTAATTTTATTTGTTTTATTTAAGATCATCGTGGTCTTATAATGGAGATTACACATTTGAAAGGTTAAACTAGATTAACCCGAGTTGATTCAATATATCGTTGTTTTAATATATTTTTAAGATGTCAACTTGATTTTTTTAATTAAATTATATTTTTATCATTTTTTTATGTAATCTTTGAACATATCAAGTCAATCGAGTTATATTAGTACAACTTTCATTTTTTACTTATGTTTGAAATCTAAATTATTTAATTCTAAATAATTTTATTTTTGGATTTGAACTACACACACATATAAATAGTGCAACTTTGAAACGGAGTGCTGAAATGCTTTGAAATTTTTACATTTCGTTTCAATTAAAAAAACAAAAACACCAACTGAAATGCAACTGACAACTTTAACTAAAACTACAAATATATAAATACAAAAAAAAATTAAGAACTATCCCAAAAAAACCGAAAAAATAAATGGATCAAAGCTAAGCCAAAACTAAAAAAATTATTAAGAAAGCTAAATTAGAACGTTATTTCACTGTTTATTTACTGTTCACCCACACCTATTACTACTGTGGACTGTATGTCTTAGGCTTTTAGCTGCTGCTTCGACATGCAGCCTGCGTCAATTGCAATTGTTGACTTAATATTGTTTATCAGAACTACTTTTATTGTGTATTCAAACATTTGTTTCATTTAATTCTGTCTTCCTTTGATTTTTTCTTCTCCGCTTTGCCTGACTGTCTCTCCCCCCACTCTTTTTTTTTTTTTATAAGCAAACAACAACAGGCCGATAATAGTTGAGAGAGAAATTGTTGATCTGGTAAAAGGAGGGAGAGGCTGTAATGGTTGAGGTGAGCTGGGCGGAGGAGAGAGTGAGACGGGAAGAGAAATGGGAGGGGCCGCAGCTGCTGCCAAGAGGTGGGCGGCGGCTGCAGCCCCCAAAAGGGAGAAAAATTAGGGTTTTTGTGATTTTAGGGTTTTAGGTGTGAGTGAGGGTATAATTTTTTTTAGTCCCTCTTCCTTGTAGCCATGCACTCTATTTATAGAGTTTTCCATGGGCAAAAATTCAAAATCATCCCTCAGCTTGCGCGCCTCTTTCAATTTGGTCCTTGATTTCCAATTTGTGCGATTTGACCCTGCATTGATTGTTAAATTCTCAATTTATTCATTTTTGCCCCTGCAACAAGATATTTTTGGATTTTTGTCTTTTTTTTCTATTTTTTTCTTTTCTTCCGAAACATGAAAATAAGTGGGTCAAAATTTGGGTAGCAACAATGGTGATGATTATCATTGTAATAATAACAACAATTATAACAATAATGATGGTGACAACGATAATACTGTCAATGATAATCAGAAAATAGTTGTTGTTTTTTATTCAAAATTGACTTTTGCGACTTTTTTATATATATGATATTTCAGATTTAATATCACATAAAAAAATAAAAAGATACACATGAAAAAAAAATGTGGAAAAATTGAGCCAAATTATTTATAATGAAAAAATATACGAGTTACTTGTCTTGCGCTTCACCACATTCAACACTAAAGTTTTAAACATGTAAAAAAACATTAATGATTCTAAATTTTTTTATGATGCTATACATCTAAGCGAAATAATCAACCTATAAAACTTTTGATTATTTTTTTTTTTTATACATTAATTTTATCATGGATAAGGCGTTTAAAATAATGTCAAAAATTATTTTAATTTCTTTTCAAATTATATATTTTGATATTTATTCAATATTAACACTTTAATATATATATATATATATATATATATATATATATATATATAAACTGAGATTTTTGGAAAAAAATCACAAATGAATTTAATCTCGGTGTTCTGAAATACTTTTAATATAATAATATGAAGAATAAATCTTAAAAAATAAAAAATTATTTTCTTTTTATATCAAAATCACTTTAAATTAAAAATATATTAAACCACACATAGACAAAATAAATGAACAAAAAAAACACAAAGATAACAAATCACCAATAATAGAATATTCATTATAAATGCATAAGAAAGAGTTTCATTTCATTGCGGAGAAGCACAAGTTAATGACTCGCTATAAGCTAAATGAGATCGGTAAATTACTGTAACGAATTTACTGTATCTCTAGACTCAGTAATAGTAACATTATTATTTAGTTAATATATTAAATATCCCCAAACTGAATGTCATCATGGTTATAGCTCAAATGGTAAAGCGCGTGCTTTGCATGTGAAAGGTACAGGTTCGATCCCCTGCATCTCTATTGTCGATCAATTTGTTGTTTACTTGCTGTTTTGGGGCTGCCTGATTTAAATGATCTGCCATTTCAAAACTTGGTCAATGAGTTATCAACGATTTGAATGCTTTATTTTTGTTTTATCATTTATTAAGTTTTTTAACTGTTTTTTTTGTTAATATTATTAGGTGTTAAAATTTCTAATTATCATAGATAAGTCATTCAAAATAATAATAATGATTATTTGTTATATTTTTTCTTATAAATATGTGAGACTAATTATATATTTTTATATTTATTTAATATTATCACCTATATATATATATATATATATATATATATATATATATATATGACCTATTTATTATTTTCAAAAATAATAATTTACTATAAGTATTCTAAAATATGTTTAATATAAAAATATCTAGAATAAATCTTAAAAAAATAAAAAATAATAATTTCTTTTTCAAACCATAATTATGGTGTCATCGATAGTATAACCAATAATAATTAGAATATTTATTATGTACAATAATATTTATAATGACAACTATAATAAGTTTTACAAAAAATCATTGGTCAATGTTATTTTGTGAAAAATAACTTTCATGTCTTTTTTATGTATGATATTTCATATCTCATATCACACAAAAAAAAAATACAAAATCACACATAGACAAGACATGTAGAAAAATTGTGTCAAATTATCCACAATAATAAAATAAAAAATTGCCCTGCATTTCGCCGTAGTCGGCACCAAATTTTTTAATATGTAACAATTTGTTAATGGTCGTAATTTATATATATATATATATATATATATATATATATATATTATTTTTGGGACTTTTTCCTTAAAAAGATAGGAGAGACTAATTATATATTGTGATATTTTTTTCATATTAACATCTTGAAATATATATAAAAAATTGAACTGATTTTTCTTTAAAAATCTCACATTAATTTAATTTCAGTGTTCTAAATTTTTTTAATATAATAATATGAAGAAAAAATCTGAAAAATAATTTTTGATAAATTTTAGTAGTTGTATTTTTGCTATCTATCAGATAAATTATTCGGCAAATAGTTAAAACATGTCTAACAAACAATTAATATGTTGCAGGCAACAAATGATATATCTTTAGTCAATTTCATCAATTGCGGTTTTGCTATCTACCAATTAAATTATTATCAATATAGTTAAAACAAAACCATCAATCAAATTGTTTGCTGCATAAAATAAATCACTCATCTGTGCTACAATTCAACGATTATAATTTTACTATTTGCTAATTAAAGAATTCATGAAACAAATAAAACATACACAACAATCAATCAATATGTTACACGGAGCACGTAGCTCATTTTAACATAATTTTTTTGATTCCAATTGTACAATCTACTGATTAAATAATTATCAAAACAATTTTAACAGTAGCGACATTCAATGACTTTTAGGCAGGAAAAAAACCTGTTTCTAACAGATTCTATCAATTACAATTTTACTAATTAAATATTAAAATAACCAATTACAACACGTATAAAATCAATCAGTTTTCTACGTAAAAAAACCAGCGCAACGCGCGGGCAAGTTCACTCGTAAGAACTAAAATACAAAATTAAAAATTACATATATTGAAATAAGATAAAATAAAAATATTCTAGCTGTGGCGAATAGCATAACAATGTCTCGTTATACATAATTCTTACACGGCAAAGAAATTTTCTCAATATTTTATCCTTCAATCACTTCTTACATCTTCAATATTTTGAGGGTGTTTGGGAGAACTGTTATTGTAACTTTTCAAAGTGCTTTTTATACCAAAATACATTAAAATAATTTAAAAATACCAAATCATATTCATTTAAAATAAAAAAAAAAAAGAAAAAAACTGCAAACCAGCATTTGAAACGCTATCCGAGCACATCACACTTGAATCTTAAATCAAACACAACCTAAGTAACTACCATGTCCACCTCTCTTCGGCGACGAGAGCTCTTTTATCCGTCGGTGGGTTGAGGATAATATTCAAGATCCACAAAGAACTCCCAAAAGTTAGCAATTTTTCAGCCCAAAGAGAAAGCATAGAAAGTGAATATGAGATGGAGATAAGGCCGGGCTCTCTAGTGGCAATGGACAATGGTCCAGCACCATCACTTTCCGAAAAAACAAAAACCGTTCAAGTGGTTGTGGTTACCGCCTGCCTGCCTGCCGTCCCGCTTGAAAATTTTCAAAGAAACACAAGCGTCAAGATCGCTGCCGTTATCAGCATTTTTTTCTCTCGAGGAGGAGCTTCTTTTATCACCTAGCCATGCTTTTCCACTTCTCAAAACACTCGCTACTTGCTTTCCATTTTATATTTTTTTTCAAAATAATACCATTCGTTCTTGATGGAATCATTAATAGGCTGCTAGAACTTGGGGGAAACCAGGTTCAGCTTTCCGAGGCTGACATTAGGCAACCTTGCATCGCTTCGAGGGAGATTTTCTTGAGGCATCCCGATCTTCTAGAGCTCGAAGCTCCTATCATTCTATAATGTCAAAATTGAATTTTGCATGTTAGGACAGTAAAAGCAGATTGATACGTGAAAGTGGGTTTGTTATGTATATAATGGTTGCAATTCGAATTGGTTAGTGAACAAGGCCTAGAGTTATTTAAAGATATCATTAGTTTAATTCACGGGCAGGACATCTTCTTTTGCTTTGAATTTGTTGCAATATCTTGATCGGGAGGCGGGGGACGATATATGTATTTTTATTTGATTTATGCTGGGATTATATTAGGTATGCAGTATCCTTTTTGTTGTCGTTGCCGATAGGATAAGCCAAGCATATTGAACATATATGTATTTTTGCTTTAAATTTGCTCTTTATGGGAATGCAATGACAATTTTTGACAATGGTGTTGAGATATGCTTTATGGATAAAAGCGGCGAGTGAGTTCATTTAATGCCTAATTAAATGATTGAAAATTTTCATTTCCGAGTATATTCCCTTCTGTTCCTATAATTATAGCACGCCGGGCTCATTGGACAATATGCAGTGCAAAAATTAGATCTAGGTGATGTTTTAATATTTGGCCTGCTGAGTTTTTCTGGAATTGGTAGAGTATGAAATAAGCAGGCAAGTGATATGAGAAATAGCTCTCCGCCTGAGCATGAGTCATGCTGTGCCAAATAATGTCTTTTAATGCCATACATGCCCTTTCTAAGAGCTGCTCATGCACTGGAACTTGAATATTATATATTCTTCACTCTCCAAGACGATAAATCATACTATCCTTTTACTTGACAGACACATTTGATTTT